>OU015495.1:62609840-62719840 GCA_907164885.2 Dolomedes plantarius | reverse complement strand
TTTGCATGGTGATTCTTCTTATAGTGTAGGGGTGCACTAAGAAGGATTTTTGAAAAATTCTTCTTAGATTTTTTTAAAATTAAATTTTAAGCCATTTTTGTAACATTCTTTAAAGTTTGCATTTAAAATAATAATCTGAGGGTTATAAAAATTATCACGAGAAAGATCATAAAAATTCCTTTAAAATGGTATCTTTTTCGAATCTTGCCTCCCTTTATGATTTTTGGTGAATTTGAAAGATTAATTTTTATAATTTAATTATTAAAAGCTGATCACGTGGTTTCTTTTCTTTTTGTGATACTTTAAATATCCGTTAAAATATCTGTTACCATTTTTTATAAATACATTTTTTGGCATTAATTGCATACATTGACCATTGTGTTTATTATAATTAAATATTTTGTTTTTTGGCATTAACAGCATGCATTGACCGTTGTATTTAATTTGAATGTACTCCATAGCGCAGCATGGGTATTCAGCTAGTACTACATAAAAGGGGAAGGAGGCTTTGATTTCCATACCTGTACAGTAATTATCCATTATATTTAGTGATATGGAGTAAAATTAGAAAACTATCTACATTTGAAATAAGATTTTATCACTATTGAATTATATCAATGACTCCAAATTCATTGAACTGTATAATCAATATATAGTACTATGCACATCAGGAATGGACAAGTAATTATATTTTTTTTAAATATCTCAAGGGCTTCCAAACCAAGCTTTAGTATCAATTTACATTCAAAGAATATAGAGGCATTAGTTCACCAGTCTTTTGAAAAAAAAAATAAAATAAACTGGTAGAATGGTAGAAAAAAATGCAACATAAAAATATTTATCCCAATGGCTTCTTATATTATATTATAACCTATAAGATCTCTTCTAAAGTGAAGAATTTTTCAATGGTATATTGTCAGAAAGCATAACAGTATAAAAATTAGATGAATTCAAATTTTTAAAGGCTTTAATTGTTCCATGATGAATGATTATACAGAGTATTTTTTGTACTTTTTTTGTTATTTACTAGCACACTCTTTTTATTAGTTAACCATAATAAAAATCCTAAAAATTTTAAATTTATACTTGTAATTTCTATTTGAAAGCTATGCAGAATAAGTCAAAAGATAAACATTTTTCCAAGGTAAAGAAAAATGAATTTTTTAATTACTAGAAAGAAACTTGTATAAAATTTATGTCTTAGCAGATTTTCATCTTGTAACCAGAACTCTCACTTGACCTGAAAAAGTGGAGGACAAATTATCTCTCTAGCTCTAAAATGAGAGTGTTCATCAAGTTTCTAAGGATGGAATCAAATTTTTGAAAAATCTCCAAATTACACAGGAAATGTGAGTAAAGTATGAGCTCTGGAAACTATTCATTTGAAATACAATGGATATATGCATTCATTAAGTACTAGAGAAAGATCCAAAATGTTAGGACAAAATAATCAAAAATTAAATAAAACCTCTCTAAGACATGTAGTAGCATTCACAAATACAGATTTAGCCCTCATTATGAGCTCCTAAACAAATCATAGATGCTGAATACCTATGAAACAACTGAAGGAATTTTGTTAGAAGAATTACTCTCTAATTTTACAGGCAATACTTAAGATCTTTTTATATTATTGACCCATAAGACTGACTGATTAGATGATCTCTAGATACTGTTTCCTTTATTATGTATATATCAGTAAATTATAATGCTTTTGCAAAGAGAAACTTATTTCAAATTAATGCTTAATGTATATATCACTTTAATGCAAGATAAACCTTGATTTTAAACATTTAAAGCTAATTAAGAGACTATGAATATAGTATTTACCATTAATAGATGTTGGTTTTCCAATCACTTTGGCCACTAATTTCATGGGTTGACATTCAATAAGATCAAGCTTTTCTAGTTCTTTGACAAATTCTGGTTTTCTTCCAGGTGGAATGGCTATTAATAAAAGGAAAAATAGATTTTAGAGGAATGCAGTAAACTTTAATTTATTGGGAGGTATGACTGATTTATCTAATCCATTCTTAAATAAAATGAATATATTTTCTTAACTATTTCATATTTACACTTGTAACATAATACTTAATTAACAACTCTAAAGTTTTAATTCATAGTAATAATCTTCATTTTTATTACGTAGAAAATAGGCAAAACTTCAGCCGCTAAAAAGATATATTTTATTACAGAAAACTTCTCTTGGGGTGATATTTTGTAACAAGTAGAAAAAAATAAGATTAACAATTAGTACTTAAAGAATAATATTCTAAATTATAATGATGCAATACATCAAATAGTCTGTTCATTCTCATAGTCACTTCTGTTAATGTATCAATCATAAACTTTCAAGCATTAATATGATCTCAGAGTAACTTGAAAAAAATATAGATCTGTTTTATCATTTTTAAAGGAAAAATCTGAATCATTAATAACAAATTTATTTTTGTTATGAAAGTTATAAAATGAAAGTTAATAGATGACAGAATTAATTAGAGGTATCACCATAAAATATTAAAAAATGTTACTCATACTCACTTGTAACAGGTGCTTCAGATCTTGCTTCCCCATCCTCATTGATGGCCAAAACAGAGTAAAGACCAGCATCATCAGCCCTCACCTTGTCAATCACAAGTGCAACTGTACCATCTTCTAAATCTTCTGTGGTGAAATGACCATCACGGGACACTGGTTTACCATCTTTTAACCTTCAATGGATATGTCAATATTTCAAATAAATGGAATAAAATTGCCAAGTTCTATTAAATATTTTTAAATCTTACTTCTAAATTGTTTAACAAAATTTTTTTTTTTAATTACTGATTGTATTAATAAATATTAGCTGGATATCCTATTCATGCAAAATTTTTAGATTTTCACACTTTTAATTAAAAGAGTACAAGCATTACATGAATTTTTAAACCTCTTGTGTTTTCTCTATTCTTAAACAGACGCAGCATGCTACTCAAATTTTTAATTAGTTACACATATCCTGCTTTGTTTCAAATATTTTAAATCAGTTACATTCAACATAAGTCAACAAAAACTGAGCCAAATCTTAAATCTGTAAAAACTGTGAAGTACTGTTAAAAACATTTATAGAGTTATTGACATATTTTCTTTTAATTATAAACAGTATGACAAAAGAAAGACATAAAAATGATTTACAAAAATTATAGCTCAATTTATAACGACAAAACAAGTAATGCTCAATAAAAAGGATAAAGTGTCCTCACTGCATCTGAAAGTCCTAAAAATTGAGATTTAAAGAGCAAAAAATTTTGTCTTTTTCTTAAAAATGTATTATTATTTGCAGGTAAATTAAAATATGTACTTTTCAATAAATAAGAACTAAAGCAATTTTATATGATAATTAGGCATAAACTATTAGAAAAGTCTGCTAAGTTTAAAAAGGTTTATAACCACAAATTACATATACATAAAACTGTATAATAAAGGATGCAATAATAAAGCTTGAATGTTTACCATTGAATTTTTGGTTTTGGTTCACCTGAAATTTTGGCAATCAACTTCCCAGGTTTACCTTCAACTAACTGAGTTGGCTTCAATTGTTGATCAATAGTAGGTTTTTTCTTAGTTACTAGAATTAAAAATATTCATGGATGATAATAATAATGATAATGATAGTAATAATAATAATAGTTACAATAATAATAATAAAAATGAAATTAATATAAATTTTTATATTAAAGCAGTAATACTTATTTTAACAATTTAATAGTAATTGACAGATACATTAATAATGATAGTATGTTTATTTTCACAGAAACAGATGATATACTACATTCACTAAACCTAAACATCTATTTTTCCTAATGTCTCATTAAATAAAATCTTATAAATAAGTGTTGAGTCAGGAGTTCTAAAAATATTTCTTTTGATTACAATACACAGTAGAATAACAGGCACAAATATTTATAACTATTGTCAATAAAAAAACATGAAAAAAATTTCTTAAATAATATCTCCAATTAACAAAATGTGAAGAAATAAAATTATAGAATTGCTAGTCATATCTTCGTGTAATTACTTATATTGAAAAAATATTTATATTAATGCAATAAATACTAACAATACACAATCAATATTACATTCACAATACTTTAAAAAAAAATTATATCATTGATATTCAACTATTCCCATCCTACATCTACCTATAAAAAATTATATATAACTATCTTAATTTATAAATGTAAAATTGAGTTTTCTAGAGAATGCAGAAATATAACTTAGCAATGCTCTATTACTTATCAGAATGGGAGAAATTTACTTCTCATGGAGGAAAATTCTGTAAAATAATGAGTTTATGCTAAAAGCACAAATTATCTAGCACACACACCTGTTACTGTAAAACAGATTTAAGTCTCATGTTTTCAATTTTATCAGTCTTAACTTTTCATAGTTGGTGAGAATACTAAAAATATATTGCATTTTCATTACCTGTGATTACCAACTCACACTCATTAATGAGAATTAAAATGTAAAATAAGCAAATTACTAACTGTTTATTTTTTTTTCAATGTCTGTGTGGATTCAGATATTTTATTACTTTACACCCTCAATATATTTTCGTTATTTCAAACTTTCTTTTTTTTGGCAACTGAACATACTGTAAAAAAAATACCATATTGCTAAATGTATTTATTCTTTTGTCTAAAACGTAAAAGGAATAAACCTTTTACCTTTGTTGATCTAAATTTTCAAAGGCAAAAGGATTTTAATATATTTAAAAATTTTACAGTACTTTTCATTTCAGAAACACATTTTGTCATAGTTAAATGAACAACTTTCAGATTTCATAAAGTACTGCCAACTTGAAAATTTTTTTAATATAGAATCAAGACAAGTAATCTAGTTTGAATTTTTTTCAATACATACATTACTATCTTATCTACTTAAGAGATTATGATAATACTTTCTATAAGAAATCCCTAAATCCCCCCACCAAAAAAAAATAAATAATTAAATAAAAATAAATGAGACTTTGTTCAAAATAGCTTGAAAATTTTACCAATAACAGTCAGAGCTCCACTTGTTGAAGCTTCACCCATTTCATTAGTGGCCTGACATTTATACTGACCGCTCATGCTTCTGTTAGCTTTCTTTACTTTTAAAGAATAACTATTCTTTTCTTTCTCTGAAACAATAGCATAACTTTTGTCTTCTTTCAATTCAGTATCTCCCAGAAACCTAGAAGTAAACATTAAGAATTCTACTGAGTCTTGGAGATGAGATATTTGTCAAATATAAAGTTTTTTTTTTCTTTCTAAATCTAGATTATACAGTAAATTTCAATCATCTTCATAAGCATTGAAAATAATTTTCTAAACAGTGGTTTATTACTATTTAAAAACATTTACCAAGGATATCCTGTTTACCAGACAATCATGTTGACCACTTAACACTTTGAGGTCTAAGCCCGAGTGTCACTCGGGTTCCCATTTTCTCTGAAGCGGACTAAGCCTGAGAGTCTCTCGGGGTCAACTTTTAACTCTCAGAACTACAAAAATACCAATTATATATGTTCTCCATCTTTTTAGATATTATTTATTAACCTTCTACTTTAAAAAAAAATAGAGATAGCAGCACATAACAGATGTAAATTTATGAAATGATGTAGAATCCAAATTCAAATCAGGATTAGTTTGAACACTCGGTCACCATATTTGTTGTGTTGAACGATGTTTATTTTATTAAATGGTTTACTAAGATCTAAAATAGCTTTTATTTAACAATAAAAGCTATTTTTAGATCTTAGTAAACCATTTGGATAAGTTTTTATTCAATTTTATTTAAAATTTCCTGTTAAAAATAATGTTTCCTTATGCGGAACTTTTAGCTCAGACCTGAAAGTGTTAATCAAAAGGACTTGCTAATTTATACATTACATTTTTTTTGCCAAGAGAAAACTAGGAGGGTTGATGATAACTATGTTACAAGCTTTTTTTTAAGAGCCCTAGTGAAATAGTAAAAATATTTCATTTTTACCTTTGTTTTGGGGGCTGGGGGTGCCTTGAGTGGATGACAGATCTGTACTGTTTGTCCGGCATCCTCCAGCCCCACATCAATGGAAAATGCCACTGAACTTGGGAAATTAACCCTCTACTGCGTATTCAGGCTCTTGCTACGTAGTGACTGGACTTCAGGTGTATCATGGACGATAGACCTTAATGGTCTGGGGGTCCGAGGTGTTAAATTCAAAGATTACCTTTGTTTAACAGAGCCGGTGGGGTCAACAGTCAGGAGTTAATTATACTCCTTGACATGGCTCCTAAGGCCGAAAATTAAACACAAACAAACGGACCCTTGGCTGCATATTCAGGAATTACTCCAGCAACTGGTTATTTGTAGTACATTCGTTAATGGCTAAACGTCGGGTAACTTTATAGTTTCGAATCCTTACCTTTGTTTAATAGAATTAATCCTGGCTGTTCTTAGCATAAGACTTGACACCCCAATCAACATATAACCTGACAAACAGGCCAATATAATAATACTGGGATTATTTCTCTAATACATTACTATGATACATAAATGAAATCAGAATGTTCTGAGGTTAGTAATAGTTACTACTCCTTTTAAAAGTCTAATGGCATCAATAATTTCAAATATTTAAAAATGATAAAAAATGATAAATCACTATTTATTATAAAATACTTTATTTAAGAACAGAAAGTAATGATGAAAAACTTAAGTTTATTCATTACAGATCTCTAGATTTTAAGCGAAAAAATAAAAGTTTTGAGATTTTATGATATCAGTGTCCCTGAAGAAAAGAAAACAGAATTTCTGCACATGTTTATTTTAATATCATTGAAACATATACATAACACAGGAAGCTGACACAGAGTGTAAAAAAAAATCCACAATATTTTGAGGTTTAATGAATGAGACAGAAGGCTAATAGTTCATGTGATTTAACATGTATGGACTTCTACAGAATTATCACGATAACACTGACTATAGTAAGTTTGGTCAAGTTGATAATCAATATTTAAAGGATTTTTCTAAAGTTTAATCAAGGATATTTTTAATTCTTTCTACATCTTAATGGAAAGATCATGGCTAATTTTTAAAATTAATTTTACTTTTCAAATAGAATTTGGGGAAAAAAGGGGAAAGAGGAGAGTAAATTAAACAGCCAGATCACACAAATTTACTATTTCTGGGACTAATGATGTCTGATTTACATTTGCAAGTCTATCAGTAACACAGCAAACCTTTTCAGGAATATTGAAGTGTCCATTACTAATGAATAATAGAACTAAAGAAGTACCCCAAAGAGGCTAAAACTACTTAGAAATTAAAAATTTCCCATTTTTGAACAGCTAAATCTTTTTTTTTTCTGTTACTCACATTTATGAGGGTCAAAATAGAGTATAGTATAAATAATATAAAGTTAAAAGACAGTAATGAGATAAAACTTTAATTTCCATAATGTAAGATAACAGTAATAAAATATAAAAAACCTAGCATTAAAGAATTCAAAATCCTATCAGTTGGGGTTTTATTTTCAGAGAATTTTGAAAAATAATCAATTAAAGAAAGTTTAAAACTTTTAACCCCTATGTTACAATCAAGCATGGCTTTCAGTGCAAAAATTACAATAAAAACATGTAACATAGAGCCCTATAGAGTCAAAACAATGCAGAAAAACATTAAAATACATCTAAATGGTGTTTAAGGGAATTTGGGAGATAAGAAAGAAAGAATGAAAAAGAAAAGTAATCAAATACTAAAAATTAAAAAAATTATATTTGAAAACATACATTTAAAAATATTTTTTAATGTATATTTTTAAAATTTAACACCAAAATACCTACCATTTCACAGAAGGAGATGGATAACCTTTCACCATGGTACTCAGAGTGACACCTTCTCCTTCTTTACATTCTGAATCACTCAACTTTTTGATGAATTCAGGTTTCACTGTAATAGGATAAAACTATTTTCATCTTGCATATTTGAAAAAGAGTGTTTCTTGTACCCATTTTTCTTTTTGTCAATAGAAAATAGAAAAATTAATGAAAATGGATGCATCTAAGACAAATATTTTAAACCCTCATTCCTCATTATTGATTTCATAAAGAAAGGACAAAAATAGGAAAAAAATCAATAATTTTAAATAAACATATTACCTATAGTGCCTTTAAACTATTTTTGGTAAAAGGACTTAAAACTTAAACTGAGCACAGTTTTTATATTTTATGCTTTTGGGCATTAAATGTGAATACAAAGAGCTCACAATATGTTTATTTCTTAACTTATTGCAGTTATATTAAAATAATTTTTCTTATGAAACATTTTGAATGTATTAAAAAACAATTCAGCTCCAAAGAGCTTTTCTTTTTAAATGCTAAATAAGGGTATACTATATAGATTTAAAAAATATTCTTTAAATATATCAAATATATAAATAGTTTTTGTATAATTGCAATATTCTGTTTAGTTCACCATTTATTATGTTGGGCAGAAAAACAAATAACAGAGAAGAAGAGTCTAAAACTACTGTATGAACATGTTAGGGATAGAATAAAGTACCTATTCCATATAGTTTCAGCTCAGTGTTGTTAAAGATAAGTTTGAATTTACATGAGGAAATTCAAAATCTTCTATTATCACACAGAGGTCAAATGTTATGCCAATAATATAATAAACTAACTTTATAATTAATTACCAAGTTTAATTGGTAATAATAACGGTAAACTTTTCCCAGTTTTTACCTTTCCTAATGCTTATTCTTTTTAGTTTATCATTATATGAATTATAAGACTAAATTCCGCATTAAGCTTTTAGGAAAATATTTATAAACTATGACTGAATTTGAAGAAATTTTTTCACATTCCGGATTCTCATTCGGCGAAATTTTCAATTTACTGTAAAACTACTGTAAGTAATAACCAACTATTTTTCTGAAACATTGGTACCATGTTTGCTCATGTAAAACAAATTACTGATCTTTCATGACATCTTGAATCTTAGAATTGCTGTCAAGCAAATTGAAAAAAAAGTGATTTATAACATTTTACCATCTGAGCACAGATGGTAAAATGTTATAAAGGTATATATATATATATACCTTTAAGATTCAAATTTCCAGAGCTTGCTTTAAGACCATGTTCATTCCTAATTTCACAGGTGTAGACTCCTACATCGGCAAGTGTGGCCTTATCAACGACAAGAGTGTATGCATTGGGAGCTTCTTCGACAACCTTTATATGTTTGCCATCAACAGTTAAATCTTTTCCATCCTTACTCCTAAAAGAGAAAAGGTCAAACAGTCAGCTGAAATTTACAGCACCTTATGCATCTAAATAAAACATCAATACCTAATTGAATCTCAATTACATGAAGACATACTAAGAATGAATGTCAACTATCTCAAAGTAAGGCCAGTTTGAACTTTCAATCTTCAAAAATTGCAGTTAGTTTTTGAAGGATAAATAAGATAGGAATATTTATAACTATTTTACTCTTAACTTTATTGAACCATTCAAGACTTCTAAACTCTAAATAAAAACTGTATAGCTTACTGTAATTTAAATTTGTAAAAGAATTAAACTCCATGGTAAGAATTTTGAGTAAGAGATGTCCTAGAATGTGTTCAGTGATCATATTCCTCATCTAAGACATCATTTTCCCCATTAATTTACATGTAATGGGTCTGCAAGGGAAAAAATATATATTTCTTTACAAATAGCCTTTCTAAGGAAAATGCCACCAATCAGCAACCATAAAGCTTTACTGTCAAGGATAAAATACTAATCAAATATGATGCATCTCTATGTTGTCCATGATTTAAGACTCTTTAAGGGGAAAGATCAGGGTTTTTCCCCCCATAAAATAACAAAAACCATACAACTATTCAGCTCATTCTTGAACAAATCTGAAATTTTGGTATTCAGACCCCTTAAAAGATGATTCAGTTTAATTTTACAAATACTTAACATGGGAAGACTCACAAAACAAACAAATAAATTGTACAAGAAACCTTATTATGTAACAAAATAGTAAGGTTAGATTATACATAAGACATACATTACACAGATATAGTTCTTTTTAATTTTCAATGATTAAATTTCAAAACCTCATATTTGAGCAGTATAACCATAGAATTTTGTTTATATCAGAACTGAAAAACTTGTTTCAAAAGAAAATAAAAGGACAGCATTAAACCTTATTTCTGCTATAAAATTTAATAAAATTTCTTTTTGAGAGATATACACAACATAGATACTGATTATTGATCACAATTTATTTGTGTAGTGTAAAAATGAATGCTCCAACATAATTGGTTTTGTTTCCAAAAGTATTATTATGTACACAACCAAAATACATGATAAGCAAACAAACAAAAACAAAAAAATTGCATAATCAAATTCTCACCATTTAACAGTGGGTTTTGGATTTCCATTCACTTCAACACTGAATTGCAAAGTATCACCTTCAAGACCTTCTGCATTTTCCATACCCTTTGAAAATGTTGGAGAAGCTGAGAGAAAAAATAATATTTTATTCCATATCTCAATGAATGCATTTTAACTAAGTACTTTAATTATTAACAGCTTGTGTGATTATTTTAACCTGTTCTGATGAACACTGAAATAATTTTATGGACTCTCCTATAACTGAGAAATTTAGTAGAAGCTTGTATTTCTTAAGTCAAAAATGTGATAGACAATACAGACATATGTCAGTGTTATAGTGACACATATGCAGCAACTAATTTTTTCACTCCTTCTAATAGTAAACATTGATTTAAAAAGCAGGTTACCACAGACTTCTGTCAACTTGAAATCATTAAACAACTATGTAAGACATTAACTGTATTGCAAATTCAATATTATGAAATTATTTCAATCCCCCCCCCCTCCCATTGCCTAATGATTTATTTTCAAGTAAAAACAAGTTCAAAACCATTAAAAACGGTTACTTAGAGAATTTCTTAAGATTATAAACAAATTAAGAAAACAGACTATTGTCAAAATCTGCAAGTTATAAACCTCACAGCAACTTTAATTCGCTATATAAAGATAATATTTTATGTTCACACATGATAAAAAATTTCTAAAATTCTGCTTATGTTCACTTAAGCACTCACAAGTTTAGTTTTCAATTTTTAGCATAAACAAAGTAGAAAAGTTATCACTATCATACAACTCAATGATTTCAGAGGATTCAAAAAAGTGTGATTGCCCTCTTTCCTTTCTCCAAATCAAGATGATATAAGACGTTTAAAAACAGAGCTTAAATAAGATGTTTAAAAATAGAGCTCAAAAATATGAGTTAACTTATAGTGATTAAAGAACTATGAGAGAGAGAAATTTTAAATAAAGAATATGCATCTTGCTATTCTTTAAATAATAACAGAAACTCTATGTATATTCCAGAAGTTTAATTTTTTTTTTTATAGATTAAAATTATGCTTATACAGAATCAACAATGCAAGGATGATTGGCTAATGTGCTTGAAAAGGAAAAAAAAATTAAACCTAACCTTCCCCGACCATAGAGTTTTACTTTTATATAATTTTCTTTCTCATTGTTCAATAGCATACTGTGCCCTCAACCAGCATTAAGCAATAAAATATACCTTTTACAACTACATTGCTAAATTCAGCTTGGCTACCAATACTGTTAGTCAGTACACAGGAGTAACTTCCAGAATCAGTGGGCTTTGCTTTTAAGATCTGAAGTGAAGGCTTTCCAGACTCACTGGAAATTTTAATTCGATCACTTGGACTTAACTGCTGACCATCTTTGTACCTATAAATATTAAAAAAAAGTTGAAAAGTGGCATCTTTATTTTATATTATTACATACTGTATGACAGACTTTTATTGTCGGTGACACAATCCATAATTTACAGTTATTTAGTAATAATACAAATATCAAAAAAAATTCTGATATGTATCTAATGAATAGTTTCTTGTTTAAAAATTAAAATTAAATCTTACACTTTTGAACTTTGTGACAGAGTAACTGAGTAACTACATACACTGTCTTTAGGTTGAATATTTGAATCACTCATGATCATCCTTTTATTGATTAGAGTCACCATGCTAAAGTGATCATATTTATATACTGTTGCAATAAAAAAGCAATTACTTCAACATAAAGTACAGAGAATTAATATTATGAAATATCATGACATAAAATGCTTCAAAAATCAGCAATATTAAAAGATACCCAATAATTTTGAATACATTTAAAGTGAATCTTACAATTATTTTGTTTGGTGTAGTTATAACTTTAAATATAACTACCTCATATACCTACTTATTAAATCCAGGTAATTAAACATACTAATATCTAATAATATTGTACATCCTGATATGAAAAAATAATTGAAAATTATTACCATTTGATTTCAGGAGCAGGATTACCATCAATTTGAGCTTCAAATTTAATTGTTTCTTCTGCCATAACAGACATATCTTTTAATCCTTTAATAAAAGATGGAGCAGCTGAAAACAAATGATACGAGTAAGTTGTAAGTTTGTTATCAGCATAATAGAGTACAATCTACTTTCCTCAATTCACTGCATTAAAAACTACAATAGGTATAGAATATTAAACACTTTAAAAAATTTATTTAAAGTAAAGATGCATTTCCTTCTTACATACAGAACATTTGGAAAGCAGGGATGTTCACAAGCAACTATAAATGTAAGACTTTACTCTACAAGGAGGTATGACAGAAATTTTTTTTTTTTTTTTTTTTTGCACAGAGTATTTTAAGCCCTTTTTATAAGCATATGGTTTTAAAGTTTATGATAAAAGAAAACGATAAATAATTTGGAATATAAATAAAAAGTTTTTTTTTTCTACTTTTCTAGGTGTTTCGAAAGTTATAATACTTTTGTAGCTATAAAAAAATTCTTATTTTCAAGAATTCATTGAAGCTTTCTAAATCCTTAAACTCTGCTTAAAAGGAAAACAAACAAAACACAATTTTTAAAGATAAAATTTTCACCTGTTTTTACCTTTAGATGTAATCAAAATTACAGAAAATGAGGAATTTGTAAAGGTAAACAGAAATATTATTCTACTAAATGTTAACATCCTCCTTTGATTGTGATAAAAAATTAACAGATACTTTGATCTCATAATGATAAATCTATTTCTAAACTAAAAATAATACAATAATCTAAAAATAATATAATTTTAAATGATTATATTTTTGTGATTTATAAGAATATAAAAAATTGTAAAATAAATCCCCTTACTTTTGCAAACTAAATACACATAAACAATTAATTTCTTTGTTAAAAATTTTCTAAAGATAAACATTTCAGATAGTTTAATGATGACAAAAACAATTTCAAAATTCTAATAGTAAATTCTTACATTTTACACTCATATTGCATGAAGATTCAGCTTCACCCATTTCATTAACAGCTTTTACAGTGTATTTTCCACTGTCATCTTTTTTCACATTCTTTATCACCAATGTGAAACTTTCTTCATCTGCAAACAGGAAACGGAATCGACCTCCTGTTGATACCTCTTTATTCTTGTGGTACCTTATAATGAACGTTAAAGATTAAATTACATTTAATAATTATTTGAGACTTTGATAACAATAAACTAAAGAAATAAAAATTGCCCTAAAGATATATAATAGTTTAATTTGACTTTTATGAGTATATAATGTTATTAAGTGTGTAAATGATTACCAAAATATAACACACTACTATATGCCAAATAATGACTAAATAGCTAGTCTTCAGAATTAAGAGTCTGTATGTTCTTATCTTCCCATAGGCCTGGATATTTGTATCCATTAATATTCAGCTCTAAGTTGTAGGTCCCCATCAGTTTAGCCATAAGATTGTAAAAGTTGACTCACAGACTACTGTGCTCTCAAACAACCATTTAACCATACTACTATGCTTCATACTAAAATATGAATCTTGGTGCATACCAGGTAACTTTTGGTTTAGGAAAGCCAGTAATTTTAAGTTCAAGCATGGCAGAACCTCCCTCTGTAGCTTCAACATCAGCTAGTTCTGCTTTGATGCCAGGAGCTTCAACTTGTCTAATAACTCCTATAACAATAAATTGATATTAAAATTCAGGCTAAATTAAACTCAATTTATCCAATAAAAAAAATAAAACAAAATGGATATTCAATTTAAAATTGTAAAACATACAGAATAAAATTATATTTATTGATATTAAAGTGAGATTAAAATCCTGTCTAAGCAAATAACACAATATAGTGATTTTATATCTTGAGAGGGAGTCTTGGAAAGAAGATTTCAAAACTTAAAACATAATAAAATTATCATAATTAAGTATTGGACTACATTTTGATAGTAAATTAATCTTCTTTTTTTTTTGTTGTTGTTGTTGTTGTTTCTGGGAAGTGTCTGGACACTTCAGACCATTCCCAGTGTGTATCTCTGATTCAAAGGGGTTGAAGTCCTAAAATACTTCAAGACAGGTACAAATACATTCATCATTTTTATAGAAAACTGCAATTAATATTAATCTAGACTTGTTAATAATATCAAAGTTTTTCTTTTATCATTATACTTTAATATGAACCTAAGGAATTTAATGCTACATATTAATGAATCAATCATAATATAAAAAGAATCAGTCTTGTTAGGGTAAAAAAAAATTGCAATACCATAGAAAATAGAAATAGCAATAAAACCAAAAATTGTGTGTGTGTGTTCTATATTATAATATTAAGATTTTACATATTTTGATAATGGTATTTTTTATTATAATTATTATTATCATAATATATACTGATGGCTATAAATGAATTCAGTTAAAATGAGAAAAACATATATTAATGTTGGTTAAACAAATGATAAATAATCCAACAGATATAGATAAAAAATTATACTAAAATAGACAAAAAACAAACAGAAATCAAGCACTCTGGGCATCCACGCACCAACGGCAAGATTCTGTATAAGTGCCGGAACTGAACCATAAAACGACAGAGGTAATCAACAGGTCTCGTCATCAGGGAGCCTAACCATGTCAATTACCTCAAGGGGAACTTTCTGAATAGGATGCAGGTAAGCCGAAAAGACATCCCAAGGCCCCGAGTCCCCCAAAGAAGCAATTAGAAAAGACAAACACAACTTACTGTATGGGCTCAACGCACCTTACAAGCAAGCACACAAAAATCCTAATGCAAAGTAATCGGTGCCTACACCACCCCAATTCCTAAAGTGACAGTTATGGCGAAACAGCAGCCAGTTCTATCCTAAAGGTTACGTCATTGTAACATTACTATAGCTCCACCCCCCATTACAACTTAACCAAATGAAAACACAAATACTATTCTAAACAACTTTAAAAATTCCTGAGTCTAAATGCCATTTTTTTAAAACTTTTAAATTACCGAAATTTTTAGGGAAATCGTTTTTTCTTAAGTTTTCCTCGAAAATGCTACAAGCCTCCAAAAAATCCCCAGCGTTGTTACATATGTTTTTTATTCTGCAAAGTTGTGAGTAAAAAATATTATAATAAATTTTATAGTTTAAGTTGCTATGGAAATTGGTAAAAGTCATAACCTCGAAGTTAAAATCTAACCTTTTATCATAAATCCCTATTTTTATTTCCCTATTTTGAATTTTAATTTTTAAATCCAGATGAGTCGCACAAAGATTTTTTTTTCTTCTTGTCTTAATTGCTTCTTTGGGGGACTCGGGGCCTTGGGATGTCTTTTGGGCTTACCTGCATCCTATTCAGAAAGTTCTCCTTGAGGTAATTGACATGGTTAGGCTCCCTGATGACAAGACCTGTCGATTACCTCTGTCGTTTTATGGTTCAGTTCCGGCACTTATACAGAATCTTGCCGTTGGTGCGTGGATGCCCAGAGTGCTTGATTTCTGTTTGTTTTTTGTCTATTTTAGTATAATTTTTTATCTATATCTGTTGGATTATTTATTTGTTTTTTCATTATGGGGATATGAAGCTTCTGCACTATCCTTTATTGAAAATGTTTTCTTTGCAGGATATGTTTTATGTTATAGTGATTTAGCAGTCTATGCTTGAATTTTAATTTTGTTTATTTCTATTGTTTACTTTTTAAATTAAACAAATGATTTATTCCAGCAGTTACACTCTGGATACAAAACCACTTTCAATGAGAGATTTTTTTCAGAGAGATTCGAAATTACAATTGGTTATTTGTAATATTAAATGTCAAATAAAATAAAAATTTTAAATAAAAAGTTTTGAGTTTTTATGAAACAAATAAAAACCATCAGAAAACAAAATGAGTGTTTAACCATATAAATGTTGTACATTACCTTGAACAGTGAGTTCTGCACTGCAAGCTATCTTACTTCCTGAGCTTGTGCTTGCAACGCATGTATATAAACCTGCATCTTCAGGGGTGACATGCTGAAACATCAACGCAAGACTGTCTTCTTCTTCATTGAATATAACTTGAAAACGTTCATTGGCTTCAAAGTACTGACCATCTTTGAACCTTAAAAATGATAAATGAATAAGTATTCATTATTTATAACATTTTGGTGAAATGGGGAAAAAAAGTTTCAAAACAATTTATTTGTTAACCGAAAAAAAACGAAATTCTAAAAAAATAATGCAGGTAATGAATTTCTGCAGCTGATATTTGATCAATGACACATATGAAAAACTTTCCTCACAACAGCCTTACGGCGAAATTTAATCTTTTCTTTTACCTCACACATCTCATCTGATCCCATATATGCGATGTTTAATGAAACCATTTAATAAAATGCTTTTCAGACTAATGCAATATTGTTCATTGAAGGAGAAAAACATGTTGTGTATCTGATGTCAACAAAGGTTTCTCAAGAGAGGCTTAAAATGAATTTCAGCGAGCATGTGACTATATATTTTTATACGGAAAAAATGTAAACAAAGGAAACCTGCATACAGCAAAGACAAGAATTGTAGTGCTGCCATCTGTCCGCAAATGAAAGTAATAATATCAAAAGGCGACCGTCGATGTAAAGGTTATGAAGCTACATGCGACAGTTTGCCTTTCGATATTTTTTAAGAGTTTCAGCTGTCCATAGTTATATTAAAACAAAAAACTACTATAAAATATCATTATTATGAGTAGGAGGTCTTAATATTTACCTTCATAAACACTGATTATGCAAAATCCATTAATTTTACCAATTTTATCATCGATACAAATTGTATAAATAAGTATTAGCCCATTTTTTGGGGAAAAGTATAATGTATCTGTAAAAAACTAAATAAATTCAAGTTTTGGGGATACTCTAGATTTGTGTGCACGGCCGCCATCTTGGATTTTTCCGCCAGGGTTTGGCGCATTTCGCATGGCGATAATTATTGCGTTCTGGTAACGCAATGTCAAATTCTCTAATTTTAAGATCAAACAGTTATTTCTGATGTGAACTTTTATTACAGTATAATAATTTTAGATCAGATCTCGGCCTTGACCTGGAAATCTGAGTCAAATTGACTATACTCAAAAGAGTAAATTATTTTTAAAACTAAGAGTCTTTTTGTTTATAATTTTTGAATCCATTATCAGTTCTTCGTTAACTTATTAAATTTAAGTTGCTTTTAATTTTGTTTATCGATTGTCAATTAGTATACTATAATGATAACAATTTCATTTATTTGAAGTAAAAATTATCTGCCATCATTTTTTCATAAAATGTAAAATACAGTATACATTTTAAATCTAATATATAAAAATGAATGTTTGTATCTCTGTAATTGTATAGAAATCCACAGTTTAGGAGCAACGATCGTGAAATTTTAAATACAGGCGTCTTTAAAAACAGCCGAGGGTCTGAAGAACTTCAAAAATCCAAATTAATTACCGTTGATTTTTAATTAATAAAAAACCACAATTTTGAAACTAAATGTAAGCTATTACACTTTGTGGCATCATCCCTCTGAATATGGCGTCCACGTTAGGGTTAGCTGACAGCGAGCGAAAAGATAAAAATAAATAAAATCAAAAAGTTTCAAGTTATATATTAAACCAGAATAATAAATGAAAATAATAATCTTTCAAGTCAGATTTTATACTTTAAGACATTTCGATTAACGATCGCCGTTTATTTTCGCCGTGTTATTTTGTAAACAAACGTTCTCTGTTGCCATTTTCATTTCAGACATTTCTTATTGAAACGATGTAATGCGTAGTAAATGCGTTAAATATTTCTTATCTAAAATTTATATTTTAAAACATTTCAGTGAAATTAACATCGTCTTCAGATTATAAACAGACGTTATTTGTTGCTATTTTCATTTTAGAAATTTCTTATTAAAATGATGGAATTCTCCGATATATTTCCATAGTGGAGATTTAGACACATTACAGAATTTAAAAAAAAAACCTTTTGTGTAATTTATATATTTGTGTGTGTTTAATTATTTCAAGTGACTCTAAAGTGGGCGTGGCATTTTTTCCACTAGCGTAAAAAATCAGAATAATATTGAATTATTTAATTTTTTTTTTTTTTGCTCATCAGACGACAGTAGCAGCGAGTGGCAGTAGTTACACAAGTTTGAATTTGAAACATTGTTTTGTTGTTTCCTAAAAGAAGCAATAATCCGTTACTGTATTTTATATTGTTTTTAATTTTATAATTCACGATGTAATTTTAAAAGCATAAAAATTAGTATATCTTAACTAAAAAGAATCAGTCTAAACTTAAGCACAGTTTTGCGATTTATTTACGGTTAACTATGTTTGTGTTTAGCTATTCCATTTGTTTGTTTTAAAAAATGATTTTTTAAAGGTTTTTTTTTGTGCTTTATGGTAAAATAGCACTTAAAAATTAAAAAAAAGAAACAAAAACTTAACTGTAAATAGCATACTTTTTCTATAAATTGGTCAATTTGAAGTAATTTTTATTGAAATTTAGCTAAAATGCCTATAACTGCATAAAAATCTTAATGCTACTATTTTAATTTCCCAAGCACAATTCTAAAAATGTTATAAAATACGCAGCCCTACTTTCCGATTTAGTACAAGAATTTAAAATTGATTTCAGGACTTCGGGGAAAATAAACAATTTTTGTTTTTGCATGTTTTCTATTCTATTTACAGTCGATATAGATATAATGCTAGCAAATTGTCAAATGGAATGCATAGAGTTGCAATCTGACATTTAACTTAAAGAGAAATTCAATCGAGTCTCTTTGTTGTACTCATAAATCATACCTGCCCAGATATAAATATCCTTCACTGCATAGTCAAGCGTTATTCTGGTCATCAACGTTTGGAAGCACGTACATCTGAGAACAACTATTTTCAAGAGTTTCAACTATTTTGAAGCACACTAAGAGTCAAATTCGAACCAAAATTTATTCGTTGTTTTTTAGTATTGATGTGTATGACATTTCCCATCCCTTTTTTATACTATGTTTAATTTTTCATGCAGAGTTCACAAGGCAAAAGACAATTTGACAATTTTACTTTTCAGCTTTTAGTGATGAAAGGCTGAATCTATCTAAATTCTGAGATGTGTATAACATTTCACATGTTTTTTTCCTATGCTATTTATACTGTGTTTAGTTTTTAAGTTGACTTTGGTTAACAAACATTCATATTGAACCCCGAATCAAGAAACGAGAAACATAGTTTATGAAGGTACTTCAGATGATATTTGGATCAGTTTAATTGAACAGAGATTTATATGGAGTTTAATAAGGACAAAATGTTTCTATTATTGCTACAGAATCTTGCATTTATGGTGCGTGTAGCCCAAACTGCAGATTTCTGTTAATTTTTTCATCAGTCAGTGCCTTTAACAAATACTTTAATACTTTATTTATATATTTTTTTGGCTACAGAATCCTGCATTTATGGAGGTATTTATATGGACAATTAGACATTTTTACTTTTAAGCTTTTAGTGATTTATTATAAATGTATATATTTTATGATATTTATACTGTTATTAAATCTATGTTATTTATACTGTGTTTAGTTTTTAAATTACTTTTTGTTAACAAACATTAGACAATTTGACATTTTTAATTTAAACTTGAAAAATGAAAGGCTGAATCTACTAAAATTCTGAGATGTGTATAACATTTCACATGTTTTTTTTTAAATGTTATTTATGCTGTGTTTACTTTTTTAATCAATTTTGTTTAACAAACATTCGACAAAATGACATTTTTACTTTTCAGCTTTACTTTTTAAAACTCTTAACTTTCCAAGAGACAATTTGACATTTTTTCCTTTTCAGCTTTTAATGGTTTATTATAAATGTATATATTTTATGTTTTACTTTTCAGCTTCTTTTGCTCCAAAGATGAAAGGTTAAATCTAGATGAATTCTGAGGAGTTAATTATAAATTTATATATTTTTATATTGGATTTTTTAAAAATTATTTGGGTGTATAACATTTCACATGCTTATTTTTCTATGTTATTTATACTGTGTTTAGTCTTTAAATTGATTTTGGTTAACAAACATTCGACAAATTGACATTTTTACTTTTCAGCTTTACTTTCCAAAAGACAATTTGACATTTTTCCTTTTCAGCTTTTAGTGGTTTATTATAAATGTATGTATATTTTATGTTTTACTTATCAGCTTCTTTTGCTCCAAACATAGAAGGTTAAATCTTG
This sequence comes from Dolomedes plantarius, assembly GCA_907164885.2. Taxonomy (NCBI): domain Eukaryota; kingdom Metazoa; phylum Arthropoda; class Arachnida; order Araneae; family Dolomedidae; genus Dolomedes; species Dolomedes plantarius. The sequence goes on along the minus strand of OU015495.1, from coordinate 62,699,225 downwards.
CTAAATTGTTTAGATTTTAAATTGATTTTGGACAACAAACATTCCACAATTTGACATTTTTACTTTACAGCTTTTAGTGGTACAATGATGAAAGACTGCATCTAACCAAAATACTGAGATATGTATAACATTTCACATGCTTTTTTTTTGGCTATGTAATTTATACTGTGTTACGTTTTTAAATTGATTTTGGTTAACAAACATTCCACAATTTGACATTTTTACTTTACAGCTTTTAGTGGTACAATGATGAAAGACTGCATCTACCAAAATACTGAGATATGTATAACATTTCACATGCTTTTTTTTTGGTTATGTAATTTATACTGTGTTAAGTTTTTAAATTGATTTTGGTTAACAAACATTCCACAATTTGACATTTTTACTTTACAGCTTTTAGTGGTACAATGATGAAAGACTGCATCTACCAAAATACTGAGATATGTATAACATTTCACATGCTTTTTTTTTGGTTATGTAATTTATACTGTGTTAAGTTTTTAAATTGATTTTGGTTAACAAACATTCCACAATTTGACATTTTTACTTTACAGCTTTTAGTGGTACAATGATGAAAGACTGCATCTACCAAAATACTGAGATATGTATAACATTTCACATGCTTTTTTTTTTTGGTTATGTAATTTATACTGTGTTAAGTTTTTAAATTGATTTTGGTTAACAAACATTCCACGATTTGACATTTTTACTTTACAGCTTTTAGTGGTACAATGATGAAAGACTGCATCTACCAAAATACTGAGATATGTATAACATTTCACATGCTTTTTTTTTTTGGTTATGTAATTTATACTGTGTTAAGTTTTTAAATTGATTTTGGTTAACAAACATTCCACAATTTGACATTTTTACTTTATAGCTTTTAGTGGTATAATGATGAAAGACTGCATCTACCAAAATACTGAGATATGTATAACATTTCACATGCTTTTTTTTGGCTAATTTATACTGTGTTAATTTTTTAAATTGATTTTGGTTAACAAACCTTCTTAAAATTCCGAGCAACGCCGGGTACTTCAGCTAGTACAATATATTTTAAAATATTTTATAATTCCAAGTTGTAGTGGATTACAAATAAATTTAAATAACTGAAGTTCAACTTCTGTCTCCCCAGGAACCTAAGTTAAGAAGTTAGTTAAGGTTAAGTTATTGGTGTAGGAAAAGGTTTTTTTTTTCTTATTTCCAACACAGCAGGATAAATGGTCAAATAAACCTTGTCCCGATTTTATTGTATGCACCAAATACTTGGTTAAGGTCAAATCTGAAGTAAAATTTCATTATCAGAATGCCCTAAAAAAAAAAAAAAAAAAAAAAAAAAAAAAGGAGGATCTGGTTACTCAGGGGGGGGGGGGTAAATAATTCTATGGGTTCATAATTATTTTACATTTTTCAAAGCTGAATTTTAGATAATTTTTAAATTGCAAGTTATTTAGGTGGTACGAAAATGCTGTATTTTTTTTCTAATTAACAATATATTGGCATAATATTTTGGTGATACATTGCTATTAGTCAAAGAGTTAGGGCAAACTGAATACATGGCATTGAAATTTTGTCTGTAAGTAAAATTCATTTGACCAAATTTTTCATATGGATCATAATTTGAAAAGGTAGTTTTTAATTAAAAATGCCAAAAGAAAAAAAAAAAATCTCAGTCCAACGATTAAATGATTTTTCAAAAATATTTCTAAGTACAATAATTTAAAAAGGTGGTTTTTATTAAAAAATCTAAAAGAAAAACCCAAAATTTCCAATATTTGAGAATGATTTTTTCAAAAAAATTTCCAAGTTTCATAATTTTAAAAAGTGGCTTTTATTAAAAATCCAAAAATAAATCGAAGTCCAACGTTTAAATGATTTTTCAAAATTTTTTCTAAGTTTCATAATTTAAGCAGGTGGTTTTTATTAAAAAAGCTAAAAATATTCAGTCCAGCGTTTTGAAAACACCGCTTAAAACACATTGGCGAGAATTTTTCCACTCCTAAAAACACGGTAAAATTGCAAAGTTGGCGCAAAAGAAATCCAAGATGGCGGCCGTGCACACAAATCTAGAGTTGTCCCCAAGTTTTTTTGAGGATGTTTATAGAAGTGTAAAGGCAGCTTCCCTCGAAAAGGAAGAAAAATCAACCAAATTTACACAAACTTTCCGACGATATCAGGGAGATGATACTAATGAGAAACAGAGCGCGGTGGTAGCCAGAAGGATAAATGATCTCTTTTTAATTTGCTCCAAGAAGTTGTCAATTATACAGTGAAGAAGTTGTCAATCTTTGGAAGAAACGAAGAGTGATAAACAAAAACTGACCGATGAAGATCTATCTTTCGGCAGATGACGACAAAGGCAGGTACTCTCTACCTGTCTTTGACCCCTGTTAAGCTATTGAGCGCTGAAAAGGGGACTTGTCTCTACCTGCGGGCGCAGAATGCAGTACAGCCACCCGACAGATGACTACAGCGAAAGTTCGGATAATTTTTGACTTACCTAATAGTAATGTTTCCCCTTCATCACACTCGTATGAGTGTTTCTTGCTCTTCAAGCAGATGATACGACCATCGTAGTACAACAAAATGTTCTTATATCATAATCAATATTTTGCAGATGTGCATGATTGTATTTCGTCGGCGTAGAGAGAAGAGAATAAAGATAGAAGGGTGGTGGTACATTTAATGTCTCATGTCTCTGAATATATCACCACCTTTGGGCTATCAGCGGTTATAGCTCTCTAAGGTGAGAAGTGATTCGACGGGAAATTGAATTCAAATCCTTAGTGTCGACCTCGCATATCTGCGATATCCATGTTAAAATTTGAGAAATTTTCCTGTCGGTAGTATTCTAATCACGCATTAGCAAATGCATATTTTTGAATTCTGTTTGAATTTTGTGCCTAAAGGTAGATATGCGGAGTAGGCGTTTTTCAGTATTCTTTATTTTTAAATTAACTTTTCAAAAAATATTTTAATTTTCTTTTGATAGATTTAAATACTTTGATGAGCTGTAAAAAATGAATTACTTAAAAGTTTAAATTTTAAAAACTACGAGGACTTTATTAAAATTTCTAATTTAAGGTGTAATAAACAGTGCTAAAAATTGTGCATTTGTTAATGTGTGATTAGAAAAGTATCGAGAGAAAAATTCTCCGTAGCTTAACAGGGACTAGCAGATTGGAGAAATCAACTGATGCTCCTCCTAAAATTATCTTTGCATTAGCTGTTTGGGTACAAGTCGTTTATACAAGGGATACAAAGATATACAAGGGTGGTTAAAAAAGTAACAGTTCCTAAAACGAAAACTCCAGGCTTTTCGCACTCCCGCGCAGGGAAGAATCATTCTTATTGAAGATGTTGACACTACCAAATAAATGGCATGGGGTTCTTAATCGGAAGAATGGCCAATACATAATGGCACTGCCCTTAGTAGTTTGCCAAGCAGAGTAGCAATGAACAGATTTTTGTGGATCGAAGATATTTTGCATAGAATAACTATTTTTATAGTACAATTTTCATTAATAAAATTGATTACGATACAACTGTTCAAGACGGTTACGTATGGGAAAAGGCAAACGATTTTATTAAAAATGTTCCCTATAATGAAAAATATTATATAAATTAATAAGGAAATAAAGGAGAAAGATATATCTTATATACGAAAGGCTTTTCTAAGGTGATATAGACTATAATGAAGTGACATACTTAAAAAAAATTAGAGCTACGTTCAGATTTTATGCATACTTAATATGATAGGGAACTTATCACCATTTTTCTTCAGTATTATAGAAATTGGACTAATGCTACTGATGAATAGTTTGTTCCCTGATATTTTCACCGATAAGGAGGTGCTAAGATCCCTGACAGTGAAATCGGTCTCCACGTGATCATTCAAGAAAGATTACTAAGTGTTCATATGTAGTTCGCTACATCTATTTTTCTACTTCACAAAAATCTTATCTATGAGTAAAAATTTCATAAAATGTGATTCTATATAACAGTGAATAACATTAGTAAAGCAATAAAGCATATATTTTGCTCTTACCATTTAAACTTGGGAGTTTTGGGTCGGGGAGTTGGCTCTCGTTCTTCTTCAAGGCTGTCTTCTAATCCCTTGAACACATCTTTGGTTTCTACATTAAGGGTTTAAATGAAATTCATTTAAATGCATTATTCAAACAAACGTATATAAAGCTGTTTCGAAAAAAATATAATTACAGTATAAAAAGAACTTTTTATATACCATGTTTTTAAATTTTCTGTTGAATCATATAAACTTGACAATTCTATGTATTAATAAATACTTAAAAATTTTTTTTTGATGAATTATCCCATCAACTTGAAAGAAAATGAAGTTAACTTGAGTTTAACTTTTCGTTCCCGTCCCGGCCGATAGATGGCTGCACCAGTCTACAAAACAAAATTAACTTAAAATGAATTCAATACTGCTACATGTAGCAAAAGAATGCATTGTCATCGTGTTCTGAGCTATTCTAAAAGTTTCGAATGTCTAGCTAGTCGGGAAGTTAGTTAAAAATCGATTACACGATTTGTACTGGACAAACACACACACAAACAAACAAACAAACAAGAAAGCGAGTTAATAAAACCATGGAATAATGAGTGTGGAGTTACAAATGAAGTTCTAAGTATGCGAGGTTTTTTGATGAGTGTTTTGCAGTTGTTAACATCAATCATAAAACTCTTAAATTAACAAATTATTTTTGGCTTCCCCTCTCTGTCAGTACAATTGGTTTACCAGTTCACGCTTAAACGGCGAGTGCTGTTACATGTTTCAACTTCCCAATAATATTTACAGTGGATAGTACTGATTGCAACACGTTTGAAATCTCACAGATATGTTGCAAATCAATATTTTGTCTTAGTTCAAAGTTACAAGTCTCTTTTCCCTCCTCGCTAATAGTGTCTCTCTAATTATATTGATTTGGTTCAAGGTTTCCGGACTATCAGCGTGTTTTGATATCTCTCTGAGCACGTGGTGGGACGTATAATGTACGATTAAACAAATTTATATATAAGTGTTCGAAAACATATTTGGTTATATTTAATAAAAGTCCAACCACTAACTGATGATCTGGGAAAATATTCGGTTTTTAGGCGGAAATACCCGACGCTACTAAAAAAATAGGGGCTACAGGGACTGAAAGCTTTTAGAGTAAATGGCGCTAAATTCTAAGTTGGCGAATTACCTGAGTATTTCCCAAAACTCTGTTCAAGGGGTATAACAGAATATATGTCACCTAAATTTGGTATCAATATAAACCATATCAAAAGCTAGCACGCAGGAATAACAACATAAATATAACACCCTAAACGAAAGGTAACGCGTAATATTTTTATTGTAATGAAATCCCACCAAGTCGCGACAAGAAAGGCTAATGGTACTTACTAACAACACTCAAGTTTCCAATGGTTTTGTCCTCTCCTTCACTGTTGGTAGCGACACAAGAGTACGTACCGGCATCCTTCGCTACCACGTGGTCAAGAATAAGTTCAAATACCTCTTTGCTTTCATAAGATACTCGAATTCTGTCGTCCAGTTTCAACTCTTTTCCGTCTTTAAAGCTGCGGAGAAAAAAAAAAACATGCAGGCTTATTTCTTAATTTTCCCCGTTAGTTGCAATCGATGCAAAATCGGAATTCTGTTTGCCCGTGATTTCTATGCATTTGTCAATCTTTAACCTACCTGCATTAAATATTGCGCCGTTTTTGTATACAAACCGGAGAAAAATAGAGACTGTTATAAAAAGAAGCCCCTTCCTCCCTTCCCACGATTTCATATGTTAGCATTTACGGTTCGCCATATTAAATCTCATCTTGTCGGTAACTTCATCGCTTCATCGGTAAATTAAATAGCTCTTCATCTGAATATGACAACGTTGCGCAAAAGTATGAAGGTTAAAATATTTCTTTGTTATTTCATTCCTCCCCCCTCCCCCCTTTTTTTTCAAAGTACAGCATCTATCCCAAAAACTGGGTGCGGTAATGGAATAACTCATGGACTTCTTTTTGGGTTTTATTCAGTTCACACTAACATTTTATTGTCTGAATCCTCCCCCATAAAGAGGAGTAGGATGCTCCTACAGGAAAAAAAAATCATTTCAGGCTTGATTACAAAAATTCAGATAATTTTTCAATCTCCAGAAAATGATTTGATAAATTCCCTTTCAAAAATCGAAACATTTCTTTTTAACCAAAAATGATCCCAGGGTGAATGGTTTTAACAGCTAAATTATCCGGATTCACGTTCTTTGCAACTTAATTCCACTCTCCCCAATCAACTTCTAATTGTGAGTCGCTCCATCATCTGTTCCATGCTTCGACCAATAAATACTCAAAGGATTTTATGCAAATTATTTGTCGGGGTAAGTGAGAAATAGCGTTATTTTAAGTTATTGGTTCATTCTGAAACTATTCGTTACTGATCTAAAGAATAAGGGGTATAAATGAAGCTATGGTGTACTAGATGATATATTCGTGAAAGATGCTCTTAACTTACAATTTCACTTTAGGCTCTGGGTGTCCTCTGACCACCAGTTCGAATCGAACACTCGTTCCTTCCAGCAATTGAGTTTCTTTGTTTAGCTTCACTTTGAAGACAGGAGCATGCGGCAGGACGGTGCCACCAGGAGTCGTCGGCCTTGAATCTTCTTTAGGAACACCGAGGAGAGCTGAAACGAAAGAAATTTTTAAGAATGATGCACACAAGAGGTAAGGGGAGTTATGTAGCTTTATTCCAGTAAGGATTTACATTACCTGTAAAAATCGTAGAGATGTTTTAGAATAGGTTGCTTTATCCAGGAAGAAATTATTTTGAACAACATGACTGGAAAATTAACTAAATAATACCCGACGTATGGATTTTCATAATACCTAAAGTTAATGGTTATGTATAATTATAGCTATGCTGATGCTATATTCTAAAACACCCCAGCAGCTTATTTGTAGTTTGGTGAGATCTCATCATAAGCTACATTCATTTAGAGACATTGTAAAATCAGATTAAAACTACATCCGACACAACTACATGGGAGGAATTTTCCAGTGCATTTTTCTTCATCTTTCGCCAGTCTTACACTTCGTACTACGTTTTGGGGTAGATTTCTGTACTCTTCGTTGAGGATGGGAAAATGTGGCGGGAGTAAATCTTATCACTAGTAAAAATGTAGAATAATTCAGTTTGGATTTGCATTATATCTCAAATGTTTAGTGATTGCCCTGCTGAAGAGCCATTTATAAAGGCGAAAACTAGGTTCATAACAATACTGTGAACATTCATGCCTGTAGCATGTTTTGTTGTTAACTACAAGAGAGGGACGTTCAAGCATTAGTGTGTGGAACAAACAAAAATTAGAGAGCTACTGCTGAATAGCCGTGCAAATAAATCAACACAGGACGTGAGAAACCCATATCAACGAAAACCTTGGCCTAGGACTAAACAGAGTTTGACTTCACAATCGGCTTTCCTTACAGAAACCATTAATCGCACTCGTCAATCACTGCACATCGTGGCATCCAATAGTACAAAGATAACAGACAGTGGAATATAAATCAGTACAAATGTCATATGGCCAATGAATGATATTAACACATTTAGTTGCAAATGGACGTATACGTCTGGGTGCTTGATGAAGAATGCTAGAATGTTTCTTTCCAAGTATGTATATATGACTTTGATTTCTGTAATGGTATATAAAAGATTGTATGTTCATATATAGGTTAGGGGTTTACTCGTTGTGTTGGGAGGATCGCAGAATGCTGTCCATCAACTTTCAATCAACTATTATATTCATCCAATTATCTTTCAGTCATAATTATTATACTCATACCATTATTTGTCAATTATAATTAGTATATCCATCTCATAATATTTATATTCATTCCTTTTCAAAAATTCAGCTACGTATATTTCATCAGGATAATGCTCCAATTCGTTGGGCAAATGCGGCTCATCTCACAAGCCTTTTAAGAGGTAACAGATTTTGACGCCACCCTATCCCGATTAGGACAGAATTTTCAATTTTCACCAGAGTAAACACCGGAATATTTTTATTATTTAGTTTATTTTTAGCGAGATACATCCTCCCTTCATATTATTCTTGGTAGAAACATAACTGTTTACTTTTTTTTGTTCGTAAATAAAAGCCATCAATATTTAAAATTTTACGCTACCAAAAAGTACATTTAATTTTAAAATTTAATTATATAAAATTTACGAAGGGATTTTCGCCAGCTGTTTAAAAGAATTAATGAAGGTTGTTTTGAAGGGGATGAAAAATTACCCATTGAACTTTACTTATGAACTAACTACATTCTTTAAAAATTATATAATCATAAGCATGGTTTATAGTTGAACCTTTCTTGCTCTAGAGAGAGAACTTAAGGAACTTTTTATAATTTAATCATGTTCTCGGAGTCGAAGCTTGTAAAATGTCATTTCCTATAAGTATAGGAGATAGATTTTAGCAGTTAGAGAGCGTAAAAATATTTTTAAATACTTATGTGTAGAAAAAGGTTGTTTGCCACTAGTGTTCCTGACGAGTTGCATAACAAAACCATTTTTACAATAGCTTCTACAATAGTCCGTAGAAGCCGTCCACATCATTTAGTTGTTAGCTCCACGAGCCTGGGCTAGGGTTCGAATTCTGACTAAGGGCCTGTTCACATAGGAGTCCGTTGCGTTGCGTTAAGGAAAAGATGACGTTGAGACGAAAATAAACCAATCATAGGCCTCCAAACGATTAGCTATGAAATTTTTAACGCCTATGATTAGTTTATTTTCGTCTCAACGTCATCTTTCCCTTAACGCTACAAAACGGACTCCTATGTGAACAGGCCCTGAGGTATGTAACTTCATAGGGAACGATGTTAGTTCATTTACATGGTGCTCCTATAATAAAGAAGCCAACAAAATCGAAATGGATGGACGAATATCGTCAAGACATGTGCCTGCCGCGTTGGGGGAAAAAGTGGAGTTTAGTAGAAAAATGTATTAAAAATTTTTAACGACGAAACTAAAGAAATATAACGTTTCCAATCACGATTTCGCAGCAGAGTTAAATGTATGATATGAACTGGTAACGCAGGTTGCTCTTTTGTTGTGTTTCTTTAACCTTGCCCATTGTACTTGTCACATATATATTTGACACGTCATTAAACAGGGTGGTTGTAATTAAAGTTCCACTTTGGGGAAATTCCCATCATGGGAATTTCTTTTCCGGGAAAGAAAAAAAAAGTTCAAAAATTCATCACCAGGGGGAAATGGCGCTTTATGCAATATTGTTAAACGAAATAAGACATGAAGACATCGGTTTAAAATGTGTTTAATCGTTTCTGAAATGTGTTACAAAGCATGTTCAATGTGGCGTCCACCATTTTCCGAAAGCAAGTTAAATCGCATTACAGCATTCTCAACAGTAGCTCTTAGCATATTAGGAGGAATGTTACGGACATGTCGGTGTATCGCATCTTTCAATTCCGCCAAATTCTTTAGCTCATTATCATAAACAGTACTTTTGAGATAACCCCATAGCCAGAAATCACAGGGGTTGAGGTCTGGTGACCGAGGTAAATCATTTGCTTCTTCCTGCCGTAAGCCAATTACAAGCCATTGCGGTTTTGCATAACCCCACAAACAGTTTCGTTTCAGAAACGATTAAAAACGTTTTAAACTGATATCTTCATGTCTTAGGGCAGAATTCAGTCTTGAAAATTCACAAATTTGCGATCTGTAAGAGAACGATTTACGGAATGCGCACACTTCTTTAGCATTTTGTTTGGTAATTTTGTTTAGGTCAATGTTTCTTAAGGGTATACAAAATGTTAAACCCGTGTAACAAAAGGTTAAGTTAGATTCCGAACCTTATTTCGTTTAACAATATTGCATACAGCACCATTTCCCCACTGGTGGTGAGCTTTTGAACTTTTTTTTTTCCGGAAAAGAAATTCCCATGACCTTCTTTAAACTATTACCAAGTTTGATAACATTTGGCCTAGTAGTTTTCCTTTTATGACCAATTCAACGTGGAACTTTAATTATAACCATCCTGTAGATCTGTTCTCAACAAAGTTTTACCTAAAATTTAAAATCTTATCATTGCTGCCTTAAAATACTTAGAAGCAAGTTTTCTATTTGTTTTGTCCATTACCTGTATAACATCAAATTTGTTGTGTATATCTTCGATCCTTCGGGTATTCTTTACACTTAGGTTGGAAAGCTAAATAACACATTTGTGATAACAAATGAACAAAAACGATAATGATGAAATTTCAATCCAAAAATGATAAATTGATAAAATAAGAGCAAAGACTTAGGACCCTTAACATTTGAACCGTACTTACGAATTTTGAGATTGAGTGGCGCACTGCACGAAGCTGTTCCTTTAGTGCTGGACGCTATAACTGTGTACAGTCCTCCGTCGTCTGACGATACTTCGCTAAGAGTCAGCGTATGCTTCTGGCCCTTGGAAGATGTCTTGATACGAGAAGATTTGGCGATCTTTTGATTGTCCCTCAGCCATGTTACGGTAGGCACAGGACTTCCTTCGGTTTCACATTCCAAAACGGCAGTCTCACCCACTATAGAAAAAAAAAACCTGTCAGTTTTTGCTACAAGAATAAAGCTATAAAAACATGAGAAAATATTTATGTATCCACAGAAATTAAAATAGGGTGCATATTAATTTCTATGGATCCCTTACCTACCTCAAGGCATGTGGAAAGCTTGCATCAACCTTTTCCATCATAAATTGGAAACGTATTTTACAGCTCTTTGCTTAGTAGATACTCTTAATGAGGGAAACAAGTTATTTCTGTCACTTGGTATTCTACTGACTTAGCTGGTAAATGTTAAGTAAAGTCTGCTATTCGATATAATATGAAATTATTTTTCATCCAAAATTCTTGTTGTTGCTGCTTATGCCACTTGACCGACAACAACATCAGATCAAGTCCTGAAGGCTATGGGCGTTGAAGGTGCGGCTCCTGTTTTGACTAGCACCACATGGGTCGGAGTCCGACTTGGCTAGAGGACCAGTCCCGTAATTTTGAACCGAGCCAAGTGGCGAGACCAAAACACTTGACCCCTCCAAAATTCTTAAAGGGAGAAATGAATGCATTCAGCCGTTGAGCTTCAGGTTGAGCGGTTGAGATTAGAAGAATCGGGGATCCTAAAATATGAAGCGTAATACTTTTGAATTTAATTCTTTAATGCGAAATTTTTGTGCTCAGCTAAAAGCCACCAAGAGTATCATTTCATCCTGCATTGGCAACACTTTTCCACGGTAAATGGTAGGATATCTTATTACAAGAAACTTAGAAGAATACATAGCTGAAATCCGCACAACATCTTTTTATAAGGAATGAGCAACATGTTAAGCGAGTAGATATGACTAAATGGAACAAGTAATGATGTGACAGTACTTGTTTTGATTTTTCAATACGTTATCATTCTCACGTAATTATTTGTATGATGTAATAATTAATATATATATATATATATATATATATATATAGATTGCTATTAATTGCTACCAACTGGCTAACACTAATTTAAAATTAAATACCCTTTGTCATGTTTGCAGTGAGATATAAGATTTTTTTTTAACGTTCAGTAGGAAAGTATATTTCATGACATAAGAACCCTCCATTGTACAATCCCTTTTCAATTGATCTTTTCCGAATTTATTTTTGTAATTTCTGGCAGCAAGACAATGGCTTAAGTGAATGGATAAGTAATGTAGTTTTAATGATCAGATCTAGATATCTAAAGCGTTTAGAGGTAAAAAGGGTTCTACCAAAAAGCAAGATGCCTTTGTCTCACAATACAAGTTCAGTTTTCCTCAGAATCGCGATGCCCGTTTTTCACCAAACAATTTGTACTTATTCTCTCTCACGAAGCTCTAAAGTGAATGTCTGAAGTGAATATGTCAAATACTAGGAGTATGAAAGGTCTAAAAATACTATATTACGTCAATTTTTCAAATAAAATAGACAAAAGTACTGATGTGTTTTGAGCGATGTAATGATTATCTATAAGGTGATATATTTATAGTCTTCAAAAAACTTCTCAAGGTTAATTGGATAAAAAAAAAAACAAATGCATACCTCACGCGGGATAAAGGTAATCGTCATTTCTGTAACGCAACCCCTCCTGATCACTTAACAAGGATTGAATTTTAATAAAAAGAGAAAGAGGGTGTATATTATGTGAGGTATGGTGCCAAAGCGCTTAAATTTAAACCGTTGGCTAATACAATATCCATAGCATATATTTTTTTAAAAAATCCTGAATTGTTATAAATATACTTACGAGCACATGTAACTCCTCTGAGAGTCTTGGAAAAACGGGGCTTATCCATCGGATCGACTTCTAAAAAGCATTAAAGCATTAGTCACTTGAGCGAGCTAAAGCGAAGCAAAACGTGTTTAACACAATAGGCATCATCAAAAGTTTTCAGAAACTGAAATACAAAAATGAAAGCAATAGAAATGTAAAAAAAGGCAAAAATATTATAAAACATGACACATCCATAAAGACATTTTTGGCGTCAGCAGATGAAGTAGAAAAGTTTTTAACAGGAGCCGTGCTAAGAGAGACAGTTGTCATTCCTTTCTTTTAGAAATACTTTAAAAATCTTTCATTATATTTAATGGAGTTATCAGAAGTGAGTAAGACAGAATCTTAAATGAAATAAAACACCGTGACAATTTCTGCCATTGAAAAGAGTTGGTTTTCCAAAATAGTTATCTGAATAAACTAGTGTTATAATAATAAGTTCCTTTCAGGTTTGTAAAGGCAAATCTAATTACATGAAATAAAAGTCAAGTGTTTGATTTAAATAAATCGACACTTGACTTTTTAGAAGTTTGGTATTTAAATGAAATAATTTTAATACCAGGAAAAACATTACAAAGTTGTCGCAAAAAGGACATTAATAAAAAATGATCAAAAAGTATGCAACAAAACAGTATTCTTTTTTTTTTGGGGGGGGGGGATGTTAGAGGGGGGTTCTACATGTTTCAATTATCATGTAGAAATATATGAAAATACATAAGTTCTGTGTTCTTGCAAGCAGCCTTTACTTTCGATTAAAATTGTAGCACATGATGTCACGATGCCGTGAAGAAATACTTAAAAGTTTTTTTAACCCGTGAAACACTTTTCATTCATTTATTTATTTGAAACTCCTCTTCATGTATTTTAGACCCTTAGCATTTAAACGTATTTGCATAGCATAGTGAAATGCAAGGATTAGTTCGGAACAGCACGGCTGTTAAAAATGAAATTTGAAACATAAAACAAATGACTAGAAATTTGCCTCTTTAGCAGAATTAGATAGGAAACAATGACTAAGCTGCTGCCAGACCGGGAACCTTGATTTGCAGCCAAACTTGCCGACGATAGCTTTGAGAGTTCTGATCGAAGTGAGTGAGTTTGCGAACAATGAGCGCACAAAAGAGGCTCTGTGACCAGGTAATGACCTTCAGTTCAAATCCAATGTGAAACAGTGAGGTGCATGTAAACATATTTAGTGTTGATATTCTAAGTACTGTAAAACTTTTTTTAAGGCTTTTATGTGCTTAAAAGTGCAACTAGTTACACAATCAAACTTTGGCTCTCTCAAGATAAAAAATAAAAAATATACTAGAATATATGAATAAAAAAATTTTCTAGATTTTTATTTTATCAGGTTTTTGAAGAATTTTCAGTATACTTTTTCTTTTCAAATTTGTACCCGAATTTTAACCATACCAAGATAATATATGGGCACGAATCTTTCTAAATATTCTCACTACTTTAAGAACCTAATTTTAATGTAGGAAGAGTTCTTAAACGAAAACTTGTTTCCTCATATTGATGTGGTTCAATATATATATATATATATATATATATATATATATATATATATATAATATATATATATATATATATATATATATATATATGTATATGTATATATATATATATATATATATATATATATATATATATATATATATATATATATATATATATATGTATGTATATATATATATATATATATATATATATATGTATATATATAATATATATATATATATATATATATATATATATATATATATATATATATATATATATATATCTATATATATTATATATATATATATATACTTGTCTATACTAAATAATGATATTCGGGAACAGCTGAACGGGCTTGCGATGGCACTTGGGTTAACTTTTGCAGTCAGACACTAACTAGTAACATCAAATTCAAACTAAATAATCTATTTGGTGGTAATAATACTTTTATTCATTTATTCACATTATGGTCATTTAATATTCAAACACATTGTAACAAATATAAAATACTTGAAACTATTTACATATTTACAGAGAGAACGGATAGTGACTAGCTCAATGTATATCCAATCTCGGAGTGCGCAGTTCGAAACTCACACCAGCACACAAAGGAGAAATTAGTTTCGTTTGTCCTAGTGACTCTGTGATGCAATACATGCCCACAGCAGCCAGGCGCGATACAGAGAAACGCAGGAGTAGTTTTCTAACAGAAAAGACAATATTGAACGTAGAGAATCACAGGAATAGAATTAAAATTGGTGTGGCGTTATTATTACATATATCAATATGAAGAAACAAGTTTTCGCATACGATTTAGAACTCTTTCTAATTTAAAATTAGCTTCTTAAAGCAGTGAAAATATTTAGAAAGATTCGTGCCCATATATTATATTGGGACGATAAAAATTCGGGAATAAATATTTTATATATATATATATATATATATATATATATATACACACACACAATTAGCTTAAATTTCTGAAGTTTTTCTATTACGTTTTTAAATTTGTTTAACGTTTATTTTTCTCTCTAATCTTACCCCCCCCCCCCAAAAAAAAAAAAAAAAAAAAAAAAAAGACAGAAAGGGAAGTGATCCGCTAAAGGGGGCGAGTACCGTACACGGCCAAGCGGCGTTCTCAATTGTAAGTATACACTAACCAAATCTCATTTTTTTTACCAGGTAATAAGGGCTTAAAAGTGTACAGACACCTGAAAATTAAAGGTACGTTTATTAAGAGAAACTTTTTTTATCACTATTAATATCTTCGTTAAGTGCCGCCGCTGAGAAAATAAACTTTTCATCAGTCTGTCGTACATTAAAACTAATTACAAATATTCCATTAAGGAAATAATTATTATAACAAAAGTAATTGTAATAATTAAAAGTAGCTTTAATTCATAGAATATCATTTAAGTCTGAAGAAAACAGATGCTTACCTAACAAATATTTGTTTAATACTATGTAGAATAACATGAAGATATCGTGAAGTTAATGCTGAGATTTTAAACAAAATAAGGCACATGCTACGTTATAAAGTCACATATATTATGCAAAATTAAAAAGGCGAACATAAAATAGCATAAATAATCAGAAATGAAGCACACTATATAAAATCTGTAAAAAATTATTACATTTAAAACTGAACTCACAGTATTATTTTCATTCGCTGGAAATAAGTGATACTTTCTAATTCTTTTTATTCAAGAGAGCTTTTCTCTTTATGTTATTCGAATACTTTTGAAACTAATGGTCGCAACTACATATGAGTAAAGAGATAAAGCTGAAGACAATTATGCAGTTAATGAGATATTTTGCTGGTTACTGATGAACTGTTTCAGTGAAATCCCAGTTTATAACTGTAATTTTTCAATGACTAAATAGCGTTGTTCTCGTTCAAATATAATATTAATCTTGCAAACATTCATGAAAAGTCTAAGAGAAATTAAATAAACTTAGGAATAGGACAGAGAGTTTATTAAAGGGGCCATATTTTATTATACATCATATACATTATATATTCATTGAATATACATTGTATATTCATGATAAAAAGTCAGTCAGTAGTTTACTTTTGAGTTTAAACTTTCTACAGAATATGCTATCAAACTGTATTTCTAGAGAATAGAGAATATATTTTCCCATCGAGTATGAGAAATAAAAATCGCTCTTAAAATACGAATGGATGAGCCCCTCCTCCACAACTATATTTTTCCATATTACACTTAAGAAAAGGCGTCAGTTACGGAGAACTCTATCCTAAATGAGGATCACTAATTAGAAAGTCTATATTACAAAATTCCTATACCATGGTATGAAAATTGCTTTTAGTAAAATAAGCGCTTTGTAATAACTAATTATCAGAACTATCTTTATCAGCCAGTTTATAAATGTTAAACTTTTTTGTACCCCTTGAAGGTACAAAATATTTAATATTATTCAAAGCATCAGTATTTGGAATTTACAGTTTTGTATTCGAGTTTAAGCAGGAGGTCGACAAATCCTGAAGTTTTAAAGCAAACGTTTGGGACCATATTTAGATACGGATGAAAAAATTAAAATTTGAGACTAATGGAAGAAAATTAAAAGTGAAAAAATATGTGTAACCAGAGTCATTACGATACAAGGCTTTAGTTTCAAAGTGGCAGGCCGATTGACTGGAAAGTAATAACAATAAAAAAGAAGTTACATTTAGTTAAGCCATTCCCACCTTCCTGCTGTCTGCAAATTTAGGATTTGACCTCATCCGAATTAGAAAAGTCAAGAAACATGAAATATTATAGAATTCCCCAATAATAATAATAAAAAAACAACTATTTAGAATCCTTAAAAAAGGAAAAAAAAACTACGTTTGATGTGAAATTTTCTGATAGGGATGATTACTTCCCATTTTATAAAATTACCTTCATCAAAAACTTTGTTATAACTGAGACTTCACTGAGTGGAAAGTAACTAATTCAAGATTATGACACTAAACTACAATATTAATCAAACTACTACGTATTAATAGAACTACGTTGATTCAGAGCATAGAACTAATATATTCAGCCACAAGCACTTACCTTGCTTAGTCTGTGCAGTAGCGCTGGGTAGGCAGCGAGAGGATTTTTACATCCGTAAGAAGAGGAGCTGCAGGCAAAGTTAGTCGGGTCGAAGAGAGGATCACAGTATTACAAAGGAACAGTCTCCGCAGAAGTATTAATATATACATGCAAATACAAACGACCACCGAGACACACAATGAGCAACAGTTACACAAACAACAGAAATTGCATTTTATACCAGAAAGAGAGCGGAACACCTTCATTTTTGCTTAGCATACGTGTAAGATTCATATCGAGTTACATCGTTATTTCAGTTTAACTAATCACCATTACACCTCACGAAGAACTCAAAAAAAGTATAGCTATTTGCCGGATTGTTATAGTTTTAACACTTGAAGCTAAAGATAACAGGGAGTTAGATTTTATGAGACATCCAGACGGCAAAGTAAAATAACGTGAATAATTATTTAAAAGGATAAAGAAAACTGTTGAAATTTTTCTCAAAGAAGAAAAAATTATGTACCAAGGGCTTAAAACTGTGAATGGTTACTGTATTTCAAATGACATATGGGTTCAACACCTTCATTTCATCCAAGATGTTCCATTACCCAAGGCGTAAAATACTCTACTGCAGGATGAAATGCAAGCAAAAGTATTCAGGGATCGATATTATTATTCTTGTGCATTTTTCACAACCATCCAAATAAAAAAAATTAAAAAAATTAAAGAAGAGTTTATTGCTTTCTAAATTATGTCAGAAAATGGCTCAAAAGTCTACCAATTTCTTAAAAGAGGACCTCCTAACTTTTCACCTTGAAATATAAAAACTCGTATCTTAATTCTTACCTCTTGGGTGTTATGAGAATGAAATAGATGTTATGGGATTTTTATGTAGAAATAATGAAGCAATAACGTTTTACAATGAATTATTACTGAACTTCACCAGTAAGGGGAAAGCAAGATTATTTATTCATTTATTTTTTCTCTGAAAGGGAGTAAACTTTTAGTGACCAAAATAACTACTCTTTTTAAATGAAATTTTTTACACCTGTTCAAATTCTGTTTGAAGCTATCAGTTTCATAAAAAATGTTCTTCATTCTTTCTATTCCAGCATGTTACGAACATAGTTTCAGCATGTAATTATCCTCTATTCCGAGTTTAGTCATGTATGCTGATTATTTAATTTAACTATACATCTTATTCTATCTAATATGACATGAATACAGCTTTTTCAAAGCACCAGAGAGTATTACTTATTTTAATGGCTATTAATATTTTTACCCTAGTTACGTTAGAACCTCTTATCAAAAACACAACATTCTCTGTTCACATTTCTTACACACATTCCAAGATATCTTCTTGAATATAATCAGTTACAAGATTTCTAAAAGAGGTTTAAGATCTTTTAGTATCCATGGATTTGTATGACTCTATTCTAGGGAAATATCTTTTATAGATTTGAATTTATTTCCGATGATTTACTTCGAATTGGGGGTTGTTGCTACTTATAGTATGCCTTATTTGTCATGTGAAGAATTGTTTATAGCTAGTTTAGATATGTGAATGGGATTTACCAGGTATTTCTCTGAGAAATAAGAATTTTAGGCATACAAAATATTAGATAAAAATTCTGAGAATTATAGTGTAAAAGATGTAAGCCTTTGTTAAATTTTATGATGATATTTTTGCTTTTTATTTCCCTGTTTTAGAAAAATTGGAGTTTTGACGTAAGGAAAAGAAAAAAGAAAGAGTTAAAATTTTTCCACTACTTGGGCTGAATCTCTTAAGATATAAAACATAGTATTTTACAAATTGAGATTTTTTTAATCTATTATATTATGATGTTGTAAGAAGTCAACAGTTTATTGAAAGTTTGCTCCATGAAATAAGTTACTGCGTTGGCCTGCTTAGAGGGACTTGTGTGTACAACAATGTTGATTTAACAGCTTTAATAAAACGGAAAAGATTTAGTAACTGCCAAGTTTTTCTTGTCTGTGTGTGACATGCTATTACATCTTAATATTTTGCTATCATTTCTTTGCTATCAGATGTGAGCTTTTTTTCATTTCTTTTGTTACTCAAAATCTTACAAGCCTTTGAAATAATATCTTCTTGATAAGTATTTCTCTCATAGTCATGTTAAATGTAGAAAACAAGGTTTGTTAACAATTCTTAGAGTGACGTAAGTGATACAAATTTGTAAAAAAATTACTTTTTGTAACAGTAAATTTACATTTATGTACTACTCTGAAATATAAAAGCTTCGCCAGGAAGCATATACATTTAACTTCTAATACGATTTTTTTATTGTTTTCTAAGATAGGAGATTAAATTCATGTAAAGAATTGAAAAAAGATTTCGTTGATATTTTTTTCACTTGTAATTTTATGATAATCCATAAAATATATCTCTCACCCAGCAATCTTTTACTCACCAATCGAACCTATTAAATGGAGTTACTATTTAAATTAGCTCCTTGCAAAATGTTTTTATATTTTCAAACACTAATGAATCAATTATAAGCTTCTGAATTATTTTTACGGCTTGAATTATAATAGCATGGCGTTTCTTTTAGAATAAAACCTACATTGTGTATTTCTAGGCAGGAGTACATCCACCTGCTGTTTCTGGATTGTCACCCTTCCTGAACAGTCGCGAAAAATAGATACGTCGAATAAAAAGCTGCAGCCTCGTTTGGGGACCTCCGTTTATTCCACTGTTTGCCAGTTTCATGGTGCATGTGAGGTGGAAGTTCCCTTTCTCCTGTACGTCTTAGAACTTTATTTTTTCACGATGTTATACTGTTTCGAATAATTTTACAATAGAATATCGAATAATTCTAGAATAGAATTTTGAATAAGATTACATGTCGTGTTTCATAATACATTCATACTATTATAGCCGAGAATTCTTGGTCTCTAATGTTTACTCCAGTAAATTAATTAAAATAAACATATTTCCATTCATAATTTAAGAGTTTTAAATACTTATTTCCTATATTTTATGACACTTTTCTGTCTTAATATCTATAGAGAAAAGAGATCATACACATGAGACAAGTGTGTACGAGAAATATTCTAAAATTAAAATGATATAAACTACAGATGTGTAAAGAAGTGCGTTTATTAACTTCACTTACTTAAGATTCTTTTTCTTCATGATTTAGACAATTTTCAGTTCATTAAATCTTTTTGAATACATATTTCGGCTTTTTAAAGTTACCTTGTGAATAGTTTTGATAAAACAAGGTTAACTTGTAGAATTTCATTCATTCTTAAATAAAATATATTCAGTGCTTAAAAAAGCCTTATTTCTCCTACCGTTCCTTACATATGAAACAAAATTCAATGTTTTACAAAGTTTTAAACGTATCTATGTTCTCATCTCTACAATTAAGCGCTACGTAGCTATCAGCGGTCAAAGAAAACCATAAAATTGAATCAATGAGTCACTGAATTCGAAATTCTGAGAAAAGATTGCTCCGCTTGAGCTCTTTTTGTATCTAAGGAAGTGTTGATTTGTCCTTACTTTTGAATTATAGGATTTTTATCCCGTAGATCTAGAACTGAAATGAAACTTTATGAGTACATTGAAAATGGATTCAGAAATAGAGATGCTGCATTAGTTGACTTTGTTTAATTTGGTTTTCACGATAACCAATCTTTGATAACAAATCTGAATAATTTACAGGAAACTTGTGGAAATTCATCACAGGAACACACAACTTCTAAAAATTCCCAATAAAAATCAAGAGGTGGCTACTAGGGATGAATCGTCCATCGAAACAATTACACCTAATGCTCCTCAGCGCGTTGATGAATTATTCATTCGTTAGAAAGTAGTAGTCACCCCTTTATTTTTATATGATGCGATGTGTTCCTTTTAATAAATCTTAAGTTCATATTTTTTTCTATTCTCATGGACAAAAGTTTCATTTACTGTTTCTTCTGCTTCAACATTCCAGACATGCTTCAGCATTCAAAATTTGATTGTTTCAAACTTGGATCAGAAACAAAGGTATCATTTATATATTTCCAAGACGTGTACCAAAGGTTCAGGTAGGTTAATTTAATCGGTATTGAGTTTCCTAAAATAACTGCATATAATACATGAATTGTAATTTTTCTGAGTTATAAATTTTTAACTCCAGTGCAGAGAAGTAGCAGATTGTCGAAGTGAATTCAAATAGTCAAGTCTCCCAGCGTACAATCTTTAATTGCAGGTGTCAATGATTTTGGCATTACATTTTGGGGCGATAGAGTACGAAGGATTCGGGTGAAAAAGTGTCTTCCTTCTTATGATAAATCCTTCAAACAATGGAAATAAATCCTAACCTCTCGACATATAAATAGACGTGGCAGGTTGCCAGAGCACAGTTGGTGTCAGAAATCTAGAGCTTACTATAAGGCCGTTTCAAGTGTTCTCGAATGAAGTGTTAACGGCCAGTCACATTCCACTCATTGCCAACAAGTTTTCCATTCATATCTTAATCCTGATGAGAGCAATTTTACTGTCCCATTTATGATTCTATCTAATTACTCTGATATTTTTTAGGCCGTATATTAAAATTACTAAGTTCTGAAGTTTTTAACAAATAAAAAAGTTTTTACTCTATAAATCCACACTTTAATAATAACAGTGTCGAAAATGCCTATATTTAGCTTCCTCAGATAAATGAACAATTTGCCTAATGAACTAATTATAAAGCTATTACAAAATTGTAGATAGTTTATTGCAGTTCCCAGATCTCTCAAGTCTGTAAGTGCAATTACTAATTGTTACACAGACTAACTGATGAATGAAGCAGTAAAATGAACTTCTATTAAATTCCATAGTTCTTGCTGAAACCCTCTATCAACAGCATCAACGAATATTCAATATTAAGGAGAAGTTATGGATACATAATTTATTGCACATACCAGAGTGATTAGCTATTCGCAATAATGTAAAAAGACTGACTGTATTAATGTGTTTGAGCGTAGGAAGTCCAGCACCCATATTCTTGAATTGTTAAATTATTCAGTACATTTGTAGAAATATTTATACTACTTATGGAATATAAATTCGGCAAAACTTGTGCTTGTCAAAGTATCTCTTTTGTTTTAACTAAAGATCACCAGAATTATTGGTAATCCCGAAATATCGTTTCAATAGTCCACAATATTCAATGTCTCCATTAGTTCACAAAATATTTCTTTACAGCATTAAAAGCAAGTGAAAAAATATTTGATGATTTCATATAATAATCTGCGAACAAAACACTCGTATATATATTTTTATAACTATTTAATATTTGTAAAAATATATCAACCAAAATAAGATACTTTGTTTAACCGAAATAAACAAAAAGTAATAGAGGCATGTCATGTAACTTCTTATCCCGTGAATACACTTCTTGACAAAGAAGAGATATAACTTCCTTTAGAGTCATTTCATAGATGATCATAATGATCATAGACGTCATGTAAATAAAGCAACTGAGGATTGATGTCAACCTGTATAAGTGTTTTCCATAATGAAATACGTTTCAGCACTTACTCTAAGCGTCACCAGTGGCTAGTATTGTATGAGACAGTGTTTCTGAGACTTTTTATTGTAACCTTTGGTCCCGAATAAATGTCTAATGTACCCCCACGATCAAGTTTATTGGTTTACCACGATCTGGTTGTCGAGAATTCGCGTACCCCTTGAAGGTTCCAAGCGTTTTCCAAAAGGTACGTGTACCACAGTTTGAGAACGAATGGTCTAAGAGAATGTAGGTATGTAAAAATCAGAAATAAAAATGCGAAGCACCTGAGGTGACAAACCATGGGCTCTTAAAAATGCCTCTAAAATGTTTTTAAAGAGTACATGCATGATTCATTGAGTACAGTTATAGATATTAATTGTAATCAACAAAATATGGTTTTGAAGGATGGGCGCCACAGTATGATAAAAATGAACAAAGGACAAGCTTTTGACATTGTCAAACATTGAATTATTAAAAATAAAACTGTTCTTAAAGCATTTGTCCGCGAAATTTTCATAGTTATGATGAGTAAAAAATGCATTTGGAATGAAAGGGAATTTCGGAAATATGATAAATAATATGGATAATAATCTTAAGGAACCTGATAAATAATATGCTTAATTCACATATATAGATTTATGTTTAGTTTGTTTTTATTTGGGTATTAATATGAAATTAATTTCGTTTGCATAGCTCTACCCTGCCTATTTTTACTCTGAAACAGCTCATAAAAATTTTATAAGAAGAATGAGTTTCACTTAAAACAACTTATGAAATACTAATTTTTGGTAGTTTGGCTACAGATTGTATCAAAATAACTTAATTAAATTCCTATATATCAAACTTTTTAGCATAGGTACAGATAATTTACAACTTGTAATGGATAAAAAGCATTTTTAGCAAAAGTGGCAATTCCTTAGATTTTTTCGAAAGGGTACATAATTAGTTTGAACTAAAATAAAGGCTTATAAATTAATAAGATAGAAGAATCGAAGAATTTCAAGTATTGAAAAATAAAATCCTGAACTTAAATGTAGAGAAAAGCACGATCAGTTTTGGAAAAAATTACTTTGTGCATTTAGCAATAATATAAGTTGCGGTATATTAAAATTTCAAGGCAAATTCTTAAGATTGTTATACTCAAAATGTTCGTTCTACCCCAAACTTAGAAAAATTTGTCATTTATTTTTGACTTGAATTTAAAAAAGGGTATTCAAGTGGTAATCAAGAGTATTCAAGTGAAACTGATATTCAAGTGGTGAACTGGTGTTAAGTATTTTTAGCTTCTAGCCCCTAAAATTTTAACTAACTTTAGCTAACAGACAGATTTCAATCCTACGTAGTATTGCTAAATTAATATTTCTATTAAAAGCTAAAAGGAATTTTACTTAATTTTTTTTTCATTTTAATTTCTTTGATACTAAATAATAATACTCATATAGCATGAATTTGAAAATTATAAAATAGTTTAGATAAGTGTAAGAAACTCGTGTGAAAAAAACTACTAGACAATAAAGAACAACTACCTCTTATTCAAGAGTTTTAAACAATTTTAATGTTCTTTCAATATACACACAGAGAATCTTGTTATAAAAATACTTCAAAATAGACTGTTTACAAAAATAATTCGAAAGACCTTCGAATTGTCAGAATAGTGTACAATAAGAATATTTTATGACTAGGAATGTGAAACAATTCATTCCTTTCGGCCCTAAGATTTCAAATCACGCACTCGCAATTTTTTTTTCACACAAAATCAGATAATCATGAGCTTGACCTTTGTTCATTTCTGGCAATACATATATTTCTATGTAGTTACCGCGATTTTGCAATTAATGGTAGAGATTTTAGAGAATGAAAAATTGCCTCGAAATTATTGTACACAAATGAAACCTGTGAATATATAACTGACAGAAAGCAACATTTAAAAGTCTTGTAAATAAGAGAAAATTTTGAGCTAACATAAAAGAAAAATAAAACAGTGTAAATAATAGAACATTACACAACTAGAAAAGCATGAAAATGGTACACACACGCACACACACACACTGACATACACAAAAGCAAAAAGTATGTAGTTTTGTGGAACTGAAAGGCGTATTCATCCAATGGGTAATTCTTTCATAAAAATCAAAACACTCACTACAAATGCATAAACTGTTCTCTGAAACCCCATTTTGGTTATATTTCCAACATAACTACAAAAAGCAACAACTTATCAAATAAAAAAATTCTGTAAAAATTAAAAAGACACAAAAACGGAATATTATTAGATGGCTGATACAATACACAACACGAGAACACATCGATGAAAACCAGTGCGTTTACATCTGTTAACACTCAGTGTTATAAAAAATTCTTAAAGTTTGTCAATAGACAAAAATGTTTATAACAGTCTTAGTAGATCTATTATTCGCGATTAAATGTGATTTAACAAGGATAAACGTTTACTAATCTAAAATTGGTTTCCCAATTTTGTCCGTCTGAATGTAGGTAATACAATTAAAGTTAAAAGATCTTGCTATGGCATGTGTACTTGTATTGCGAAGTTTTCAAGATATGGATCACATCGAGGGAAAATATGCTGGTATTCATTTATTGTCGCATTAAGAAAATTTTGCAATTTCATATAAATCAGTGGCGTTTTTCCGATACCCTTTCAGTTGACACATTTCAAAAACCCCTTTTCTAGTGATAATTGACGTTATAGAAAAATGATAAAACAATCGGCGGCCAGCAGCTTAAGAGGATTTGTATGTACCATTCACTTTTCTTACAGAATTGCGATTAAAAAAAATAGAACAAAAACGCTGACTTCCAGGCAACCTTTTTTTAAAATCAAAAACGAAGAAAATGTCTTCAAAATTTGGGTTAAATAGAGGAAAATCTAGATAGAGGAGTTACTGAAAAATCTTTTTTTGATAACTTATAGGAAAAATGAAAAGAAATGAAATTTTAAAACATATAAGTACAATGCGAATAAGTCCAAACCCATTTACAAGGCCTAGTTTTAAAAGAAGTATCATTTCTTATGCTTCTATTTATTTAATATTTTTATATTTGCGCAATAAAGAAATTGTGTTAGAAGTGCGTGTATATATATATATATATATATATATATATATATATTGCGAGTGAAATTCCCCCCCCCTTTTCTTTTGTATGTCCAACAAAAAATAAAATTTAATGGATATAAGGTATATAGATTTTTTAAGATTTATTTCCAAACTAGTGATATTTTATTTACTCTTAAAATAATGGCTTTACATTAGGATATGTAAAGTAAACACTCGCCCCATTCTGCTCTTGTGTTTCATTAATAACATTATTCCACCAAGGTTTAATTGTAACAAACAATGATCGTATTTACTTGGCATGAATAAATACCTAAAATATCAGTCCGATACTGTTATTTATATTCTAATCAGTTCTTTTAAGCAATGTTCTCTTTTTGTGTACTATATCAGCTCACCCTCAAAAGGAAAAAAAAATCAAAAATGAAAGCTTTCGTAAGACTACATAAAACTTAAGAATAAATAAACACTATAATGGTGTATAAGATATTAAGCTTTACAATAACAAGCATAAACTTTAAAAACTAACTATGGTATTAAAACTTATATATTTTTTATTTTTTAAAATTAAATGACATCAAATTCAACAATTAAATTGTTAATTAATGATAC
Organism: Dolomedes plantarius; assembly: GCA_907164885.2. Classification (NCBI taxonomy): domain Eukaryota; kingdom Metazoa; phylum Arthropoda; class Arachnida; order Araneae; family Dolomedidae; genus Dolomedes; species Dolomedes plantarius. The sequence continues at coordinate 62,673,118 of OU015495.1, read as the reverse complement.
ATGAATTTATTTTATTTTTACAGAAAATAATGGAATTTATATTAGTTGAATTTAATTTTATCTTTTCAAAGAATAGAATACGATTAACCTGAATGAAAAATGTTATATATATTATTATTGCAATTGGAATTAATATAATATAATATGTAATTTATATTTTAATTTAATTATATATATATATATATATATATATATATATATATATATATATATATATATATATATATATATATATATATATATATATATATATATATATATATATATATATATATATATATATATACACAAAGATTATTATGCATAAATCCAAGCTATGTAGTAGGGAAAATATCTGAAAGAAGACTATATTGTTTTATATTAAAGTATAGCCATCACGTTTTATGATACCAAAATGTTTAAAATAAATTTGAATATATGTCCTGATACAAATCTAAATTTACTTACGAATTACTTATAAACAATCATAATAAAGTTAATAACAATTTCTTAACACTGATCATGCAGAGACCAATATGCGTTAAGGTATTTCGTTAGCAGTTGGTCTAAAATCTGTAGCGTGAAAATTTGGAATTGCGCTAATTTTAAAATATATATATATATATAATTGATACTTCTATTTGAAAAGTAACAATTTAAAATTAATCATCACTTTTAAAACAGTCATATCATTAACTCCTATACTTATATAAAACAATTCTTACATAATAGTTAATACTACACTTATACTAGTGTACATAAAAATAAATTCATCAGAACATTATTACTAATAATAAGGAATGGTCATAAATTTAAAAATACTTTTCAAAACGTATATAATAGGCTTAAAAGTTTATCATTTATAAAATAGAATTAAGTTTTAGTGGTACGAAAGCTTTATATAAAATATATGTAGTTAATTTGTTTGTAACAGATGGAGCAAGGTAGGAAAACAAAGTTACTTTTTTATAGGAAATTATAATTTGCGTTTCAGATCAAGTAAATATTTTGTTAATTAAGTCTTTAGAAAATAGAAAGCAAAAAGTGATAAACCTAAGAGTATGATCTGTGCCCCTCATCTTTTCTTTTTTCATTAATGTAATTACTAACAGATTGTTAAAGTTTTATGGTAGGCTTATATATATATATTTCTATACGTTTTGTTTAATATTCTAAGTCGAAATTTAATAAATTTTTTTATTAACAAGGCGACAGAAAGCAGTCGCCTTGTTAATAAAAAAGTTTCGACTAGTGACAGGGTCTGATTGCCTACTGAAACATCTGTGCCATATAAATATCGTTTCAGAACCCTTGTGTATGCTCTGTAATCGACGAGAGGACATGGACTTTACCCACATACTGTCTTGCCCCGCTCTACCTCCAGCTCCAGTGTGGGAGAGACATTGGATAGGTAGGATACTTTTGGGTTCACGGACGTTTTAGTTCGCTTTTGTTTGTTTGTTTGTTTGTTTGTTTTATATATATATATATATATATATATATATATATATAAACTTTATAGCAAAAAATTCTTGTTTGGTAATATATAGACAGATTGTTGAAAAAGTATAACTGCATGTTAAATCCTGTAATTTTGATTTTTAATTGTACCTCAAGCTGATTAAAATTGCTTTTGATTATAGTAAAATCTGAGTTTTTATGAGTTCATATCGTCATCTATATTACTTTTATATCAGATCCACGCACATGAATGTGTGGGTGTATCTGATATAAAAGTGAGTATGTGTGGGTGTTTACAGAGCCTGGTATGGAAAGGTTGTATTTAAAAAATTACAAAAATCAATGTTAAAAAATGAAAAATGCATAGCCAAATTTATATTTTGAGACTGTTATCGATATTATTAAAACACTAAATGGATAAAATTTGTGGCACAAATGGTTTCAATTAACACTTAGATTTCTCCCTTCTACATCTCGTTAAAATTAATTTGATTTCGTTTAAGAGTTATTTTGCGGATTGTTAAAATTATTTCTCCTTTCAAGCAAACTAAATAACATAAATAAAAGTGAAATGCAACGGAAAAGAATTTTTAATTTACAGTCATCACATTTTGCTAAATTTAAAATAAAAACATCATGTATTTTTCGCATATTATTTCGTTTTAAAAATACAAAATATATTTGCCACTTTACAAATATTTATATCTAAAAATTATTTTTCATTATTATTTCAATAAAAGTTCATTCATATGTTATAGTTTAATTTAAAGTCATTAATTTTTTAAACTCACTTTTAATGAATCATATTTCTCATTCTGAAATCTAAGAATTTTCATAATTTTGCATTTTTATTTTTTATATGAAAGTGAAAGCGAAATCAGAAATAGTAACAGATTGAAAAACAAGAAATTTTCAAAATAACAGTAGAAAGGTTGATTTCGGAAAAAAGTTGTCTTGCGCGTTTTATAGACGGGAAATCAATGCAACTAAAAAACTTGAGTGTAAAGTTTATAAATGTAAACTTATATTAGAGCGGATTTGATATCCAAACTAAAAGTAACTTCGCCAATTCTGTGCCTCCGTTCTCCTTTCTACAGAGTGAGTTGGAGTTTTGGATTTCAAACTAGGCTCCTGAGCAATAAAAATTTAGAAGGTGATATTAAATATAATAATTGAAATATGGTTGAATTCCATTAGAACAGATTAACTTAAAATGTTTGATAAATCTATAGTGAAATATTAAACAGTTTATTTCATTTCGAGGGGCCCAGGGTTGCCCAAATTGGTCGGCAGATCTGTACTATCCGTCCGGCGCCCAGGCCTATATGAAACGTACACCGAACAGGGGAAATCAACCTTCGTCTGAGTTTGCAGTAATTGTTGCGCAGAGCTGGTCTTCGGTGATTCATGGGCCGATACGCGAAAGCTGAGGGGGGGGGGGGGGGGGTGGTTAATTGACTTATTTTATTCGGATTTAAAGCATTTAGACATTTAATTATATAAAGGCATTTTTAAGTCAAATTGAGAGTAAAATGCTAGAAACTTAAAATAACGAATAAGTAATTGCAAGTAGGTTGTTGCATTAAGTTAAAAAAAGATGAAAAGATTGGAAAAACAACGTAATCTAGGAAAATGGAAAGAAGTCGATTAATTTAGTTTTTCCATACATGAATTCATTCTGTGATGTTTTGATTTTATTGTTATTCCACGCGCATCCACGTTTATTCAATTCATGAGGTTATGAGGTCATGAGGTGATTTGTGAAACAATTTAAAAGTTTTCTTCTATATAGAAATTATTTTTACATGAAAATTTTTGTCTGTAGTGAACTAAAAATTTTTCAAAAGTAAGAAATGTATCAAAAAATTAATAATGGAAATTGTTTTTTTAACTGTATTATTAGGGTTTTACCTTTGTTACATTTTATGTATTTTATATTTCTCAATATATGTTTATTTGTAAAGTTAATCTAATGTAAACTGAATAATTTTTACTTCATTACATTATGACGCGAGTTCTCTTTTATACATTTATGAAATTTTAAAATCCTAAGAGGTAACGTTGTGATAATTAAGCTTAAAAGCAGAATCTGTTACAAACAAAGTTTAACTTTAAAAAAAAAAACCTCTTACCATTTCGTAGATTTTAACCAAAATCTTTTGCAATTATATCCAATATTTCCTATCAGCAAGAGGAAATGGAGATGAATTGCTAAATTACATTTTCACGTCTCTTTCACAACTCACATCATTCTAAGAAATCGAACGAACCAATAAATCTTTAAAAAGTTGTAATTAATTATTGCTTTATCCCCAAAGATCTACTCCCAAAATCTCTGTGGCAACATAGAAAGCACATAAGACAGGTATCAGGATCAACAGGTGACGGTAAACAGAAGGTAATGGAAAGGAAGGTTTCGCATACGCACCACTTGCAGGAGGGGTCACGCTGTCATCGGAACGGAGGCTCTCGCTCGCCAATGTGGCATTATCCTCGTTAAAATCCACACTCTCCAGTCTTGCATCAGAACCTGAAGCATCCTCAGACATGATTATCTTAGGAATCAGATCCTCACCTCGTTTCTTTTCCGATATATCCTTTCCTGAATCTTGACGCTTCACAGGCTGCTTTGCGGTGTCCTCACTGTTCTTCTTTTCTAGAGACTCTTGCCTCTTCACCTTAGTCTCAGGCTGGACCTCCCCCTTTTCACTCACTGAGGATTTTTTGTCTTTTTTGCTTGAGGAGTCTTGTCGAGTCAATTCAGGAACACCTTCCTCTGGTACAATTTCCTTGGGTTCAAAACTCTTATCAGTGGCCGATGTCTTCTTTGTTTTTTTAACAGAATCCTGCCTAGATAACGCTGGAGCTGGAGTCTCGTCAGTAGGTGTCTGCGGAACTGATGATTCTGCAGATTTAGGCTTCTTTTTTACAGAATCTTGTCGTTTTAAGGCAGGTGCTGCAGTCTCTTCTATGGGCGTTTGTGGAGCTGAAGATTCAGCTGACTTAGGCTTTTTCTTCACAGATTCCTGCCTTGAGAGCTTAGGTTTGTCAGTGTCCGTAGGTGTCTGAGGAGCAGAGTCAGCCTTAGATTTCTTTTTTATTGATTCTTGTCGGGAAAGCGCTGGGGGTTTGTTTTCTTCCTCTGTAGGAGTTTGAGGAACAGATTCACCTGGTTTCGTAACTTTCTTCTTCACTGAATCCTGTCGTTTTAAAGATTCGACTTTGGGTTTTTTGAAATCTGGTTCTTCTAGTTCTTCGGCTTTGTGTTTGAGCTCTAAGTTCTCGGTATCTTTAGGTTCGATAGGTCGTTCGATGCTGGGTTCGAGATCTCCCAAATCTTCAACAGCTGAAAAAGGAGGAAAAGATAATTAATTACATGACAATCAGTTAAAGTTTAATTACTTCAAAGAAAGAACTATTGATTATAAATTATATTAAGTACATGTATATGATCCCAGTAATAATTGTTGATATGTATGAATATCTTTCATAAATAAAGATTGGGTTACATTTGCATAAATTACTTTACTTGTATCATGACAATCGTCCAAAACATTAATTTAAAATTAACGTAAAAATTATTAAATTATTTTAAATGTTGATTTTTAAGAACATGGTGTAGCACTGAAAATATAGCATGGGTTTCTACTTCCAGGACATTCATTCTCGCATGAACTTGAGAAATTAGCCTTTTTTGAGAAATTGTATCCACAGTTCATCTTGATCTCAATACTAAACTTTCCAAACGAGCAATATTTCCTCATAAATGGATAGCATAAGACCAGATTAACAGGAGAGAAATTGTTACTAAGAAGTTTTCAAGACAAGTAATTTGCTGAAGATGACAAAATTTCTTCTTTTTGAATCAAAATTATTTTCATATTTAAAGAAAAAAATTTCAAGATTAAAAAAAAACCGCACAAAAGTTTTGCAAAAATTATGGTTCAAATAAGTCAAACAATTTAGGATTTTAAGAAATTTTTATATCTGTTTGGATATATTTATATTATTAAACCCGAAGCTGTAGCTAGGGAACCTAACATGATTTCGGTGTTATTCCGCATAAAGAACTATAGGATCACGGTTACAGTGTAGCCCCTCCCACACAAATTTCAATATCACTTCTAATGCAAAATCTATCTAAAGGAAAAGTAATAATTAAATTTGAACTAATCTTTAAGTTTCAGAAAAAATCGTAAGAAAGTTATTTATAGCTCAGGTATAATTTTGTGATGATAAATAATGTGTATAACCCTTCGGAAAAAGTTCAAACTTATTTCTTCGTTCGATAAAATCTGATAGATTGGTGTTTGACACTTCCTGTATACTAAAAGAATTCCTTCGTGAAAGGTTAAAAAGTTCTTTTTTTCATCTAATAGTAAGTTGTAAAAGACATAAAATAATTTTTGTTTTAACTTATAATATTTGTGATGGATTCCAAAGACTTTGATTGAAGAATCGCTCTCTTCCTTAAAGAGGTGCATCAGATCACACCGTAAATCTTCAAAAGCCATGTTAACGTACGGGGAATTTTCCTCTCATTTTTTTCAAAGCTAATCACACATTACCAAAAGCGTGTTTTTGAATTCTATAGTTTGAATATGAGGGTAGACCTTCAAATAACCCGAAATTTTTGAAATTTTTAACTTTTTGGCAAATCTTTTACAGGGCATTCAATCATGTCTATTAGTAAAAAATTAAAACAATTTTCAAAAATATTAAATTAAAACAAGGAGAGTTTTGAAAACCCCCGTATTGCATTTAAAAATCCATTTTCGAATGCAGAAAACACAATTAAAAAATATAAACTTGTTAACCTATGATTGGCAGATGAATGATTAGCAGGAAAAACGACTGAAATAATACTCTGATTAATATTATGGAGTTAAAAATGCTTAATTTCATGCACCTTATATGTAATGCTTTTAATAAGATTATATGAAATAAATATACTTGCAATTATATGAAGTAAAGTTTTAAAGTGAAAATTTCTTTTTATGAAATGTAAGAAATGTAGATAAATGTGCATTTATTTATAACGTTCTTATCTTTATTTATTTATTTAAATGTCATCAAACTCAAATGTAAAAATAAAATTTTATTTAAAAAGTATTTTGAAATTTTAATAGGGAAATATACGTCAAAACATTAGAATATTTTAATTTACGCATTATTAGCTGTGTGATCTTGGAGAAGCAGAATGCTATAAACCAGAATATAATTATATTCACATGAGACTTAATGACATAAGAGGATTAATGAGAAAATAGAATAATTTTGGTGTTGGGATTTAAATAAAAGATGATCGTTCTCAACTTCCATGAATTTCAGCGTTTAAAATTCTATCAAAGAAAAAAAAATTTGTAAATACCATGGAAAATTTAAAGTAATGCGTTTTACTCACTTCAAAAGGACAGAAGTATCCTGGAATGTATGACTACAAATATGAACACATACAGGAGGTTGAGAAAATAAAATAAAGTCAAGAAAACTTTTCAAATTATCTTGTAGAAGCTGCACGAATTTCTCTTGTATTGTAGAAGTTGTATTATCTTACAAGAAAATATCACATTTCTCTCAGGCTAAAATAGCAACACCTGCCAATCCACTGGAAGTAACGTGGTATATTTTTTCTCCGTTGTCTTGTGAATGTAGAATATCACAGGCTATATTCTTCGGCCAAAATGCTAAGAAGTAGATCTACTTTTGCCCAGAGGAATAAAGTGTTAGATCGGCAGCGGCATGGAGCCAAGGAATTCGGCAATGCCTCGCAGCGTCCGCAAAAAGCTTGTTTCAAGACAAAATGTGGAGACCGGAAACGTCGATAGAGGGCACTAGGCAAAGTGGCAGCGAGTTCTTCCCCAGTGGATTCTTATTTTAGAATATCCATCCTCAGCTGGATGAATCAGCTTCTTCGAAGACAAAGTATCAGGCGTGTGGTGTTTTAGCAGTGTTTTCGTCAACACAGTCTAGCTTTTATTAACGAAACAATTTTTTTCTAGATTCTGAATTAATGATTCTTAAAGGTTATCTAATACTCTTCGTAATCATCAAATTTTATAGATGGTTAATAAGATTAGCTTGTGAGGAATTTGTTTAAAAAATCATTTCTAAGAAGTTATACATGTATTAAAATAGAGATTCCTAGAAAGGTGTTTAAGAAGGTACCATATAATAATAAGTTTGGATCCAAGGTAACAATTCTTGTAATAGTCCACGATAATTTTTCTTTTTTACTAACCTTCGTTTAGCCCCCCCCCCCCAAAAAAAAAAAAAAAAAAAAAAAAAAAAAAAAAAAAAAAAAAAAAAAAAAAAAAAAAAAAAAATCGTTGGTATTTTTTCCCTTTAGATTTTACTATGATGGTAGTTTTAATTTACGTGGAGCTGGAACTGACGTTCCCACTCTCTGGCATTTTTACTCTCCAATTATTATTATAACCAATAAAAATTCTCACCCGTAGAAATGAAAAGTCAAGAGTAAAACTTCCAGTTCAACTATTATAAATTAAAGTTCAGTTTCTAAATGTTTGCAAAATCAAAACTGCAAATATGTGTACATTTATATTTTATAATATGATTAGTATAGTTTCGGCTGCTCTCTGTCGGGAGCTGGAAAATAATGGGAATAATTTTGACGGTACTTAAAAAATAATTTCACTTATGGAATTGTCATTTGGTGAACTACATGCCATTATACTTGTCGGATATGCGATGAGCGAACCCTACACATGGGCAAATCTGATTCGAGACTTTTCTATGAATGTGCGACATAGGAATATCTATTACATTTATGAATGCATTAGATGGAGACATTTATTATCCTGGTCAGATAATATACATAAACTTCCTTTTGTTCCTACATAAGTTCATCAAGAGTGTAGCTCGAGGAACTGGATGTTTTTAAAGAGGAAACAATTATTATCATAGGTCATGAATGCATTTCCTTTGTTCGCTCATAAGTTTAATAAGGATCTAACACAAAAAGTCTACAGGTTGAGCTCTACAGGATGAGATGTTTTTAAAGTAAACATTTACTATTTGAAGTCACAAATAAGTTCCTTTTCCTCCCTCATAACTTCATCAAGAGTCTAATTCATGAAGTCACCTATAGAATGCGAGGATTTTAAAGGCCTTAAAAGTCATCCGCCATCAGAGGTTACGGTTAATAATACAAGGCTAGACCACTGAATTCATAGCATTCTTTTAAATGAACCTATCACATAAGCAATTTTTTTCGGGAAGAGTTGATACAAAGGAAGTCAAAGTTAAACCCTAAACAACTAGCACGCGAGGATCCTATTTTTGGAGAAGAATAAAAAACTGCAAGATGTCAGTGTAGTTGAATCTTAATGTAGATAAATTAACCATGAATTCAAAAAAAATTGAATGGCATTTCTATAGTCAAAAGTCTATACCTTCAAAATCAAAGTCTTATTAAACTTACTGAATTTTTAACAATTAAAAATCATGCCAGTTGTTTCGATATAACATTAAAATATGGCCTGTTCTCTCAGAATTAGCTCAGATATCTCGAGGGTCTCTCGATTACTCTGGTATTCAAACTACTTGACATCCTTCCTCAAACGTCCAAACAAATTGATCGAGAACATGCTTATGTTTCCTTTTTTGTTTTAACGGAGAAACCACTATATATATATATACTTTTTCAATGATTATGCTATTGTGTGATGATTTTATTGCTCTCTCAAGTTTTTTAAATTAAAATTCTACATTAACATTTTGACATTTATTTCTCAAACTAATTTTCCTTTAGATTTTCTACACACGTGACAAGCACCGGAGCTCATTTTAACAAGCAATAAGATGTACACAGGTCCAAATGAAATTTTAAATGAAAACAAAAACTGTTTTTAGCATGTAGTATGAAAACTACGCATAATTATTTTAACTGAGATGATGAAAAAATTCGCAAAGACAGTGGTTTTTCAATATGAACTTGGAGTGAAAACAGGTCGAGTTATTTTTAGCCCTATGAAAGTCGGTACGAATTGCCAGAAGTTGCTGTCGACTGTCCTGATTTTCACAGGTTTCCAGAGCAATGCTCCATGGATGATTGGAGAAAAAAAGTGGGTTGATAGGGTCGCACATGTAACTGTGATACTTGGAATCTATCCAGGGGCCGAGGAAATAAACACTTTTCATGCAAATAAGCTTTGCTACAAAATAAAGTCTAAAATGCTGAGTTAGAAAGACAATCTAGGAAGAGAATAAATTTACAAATAACTTTAAGTAGTTAAAAAGTGAAGCAGTGCTATTATAGTGCTGAGGAATCTTTACATCTACTAATAATATATGCACGGCCCATGTCGAGTACCCTTATTGTGAGCCCTTACATCAGTTAGTAAGCTCAACAGAACCGAATTTTTCTCCTTCCGAAATATTAGAATTATGAAATAAAAAAATGACAGAATAAAACCAAATATATATGAAGAATTACGGAAGGAGATCCTGTATCACAAATTACTTTTTAGGATATTTCAGCCTGAATACACATGGATGTCCAATTTCAACATTAATATATCACTGTGATATTTGTTTTAATTTTTATAACGCTTTAATTCAGACTTTGAGAACAAAGCATTGCAAAATATTTCTTTAAATCAGGAACACATTGTTAATTCAAATGATTTAGAGCTCCAGAATAATGGCATTAGTTTCCTAAATTTCTCCCCATATTCCCTCTCCGAATAAATGAGGTTACAGGAAAATCAAAGGATCTACTTCATTAAATTTGCGATGTAGGTAGCAATATTAAAATCTTACTTCTTACCGAAAAACTAAATAGTGGAGCTTTTCTATATATATAAAACAGTTCCGTAACTGACTGACTCACTGAATGACATACAACGCACAAACCACACCGCTGGACCTAAAGGGCTGAAATTTTGCATGGTGATTCTTCTTAGAGTGTAGGGGTGCACTAAGAAAATTTTTTGAATAATTCTTCTTAGATTTTTTTAAATTAAATTTTTAAGCTGTTTTAGCAACTTTTTTTTAAGTTTGCATTTAAAATAATAATTTTAGGGTTATAAAATTTATATCACGAGAAAGATCATAAAAATTGCTCTAAAATGAGATCTTTATCGAATCTCTACCTTCATTTTCTGATTTTTGGTGAATTTTTAAAGATTAATTTTTAGAATTTAATTTATTAAAGGCTGATCACGTGATTTCTTTTTCTGATACTTTAAATAAATTTATCGTCACGTGCATAACAACTAAATAGACAAAAAAATATTTTTTTTTATTGCTAATGCGGCAGACGATTGGACATTATTAAAAAAAAATAAAATACAATAAAAGATATTATGTTCCTCCAACTGTACTACATTAAACGTACTATATTCTTTAGTATGTTCTATTACATTTAATTTGAATATTTTCTTCTACATTATTTTGTCTATAAAAATATCCCTTACGATTTTTTTATATATTTTATTTTTTGTTTTTTTTTACATCAATTGTATACATAGATCGTCGTATTTATTATATATATATATATATATATATATATATATATATAAATAAAATATATATATATATATATTTGGCATTAATTGCATACATTGACCGTTGTATTTAATTTGAATGTACTCCGTAGCGAAGTGCGGGTTTTCAGCTAGTGTATAGATCAGGGGTGGGTATTAAGTCGATCGCGATCGACCGGTGGATCCCCAAGACATTTTGGGGTGACCGCCGTTACTAAGACCTAAGACGCGCATACTAAAAGAAACATTTATAGAACACCGACGCCATAGACACCGAGTTTTTTTTATTGTAGTTATGTAGGTAAGTACATATTCCGTATTTATTATTAAGTTATAAATATTGTAGACCTTTTTTTTAAAAGCTCTCTACACCTACGCCATTGGGTGGACCGCAACACCTTGAAAAAATTAGAAGTAGCCTGTACCCTGGAAAAGTCTGCCCACCCCTGCTATAGATAAACCTAGAAGTTCATTACGCAGACAATTTTGCTCCTTAAGTTGTTTTTCTATCTTATTTTTTGTTTTACCTGAATAGATAAACCGTGACCCTCTCTCTTTAAAAAAAAATAATTAAAATGTAATAATTATGATAATAATATTTAGTAATTCAGTAGTTTAAACTTAGAATTGAGATTTAAAAAAATACAGCGTAAAATAACTTTTGCAATCACTTAAAGTAGTAAAGCTCATTTAAAACTTTCTCATCAGTAATAGCTCTGAAGCGTTCATAAACAACGCAAGACAGTATGTAACCTTAAATTTTACTGTTGCGTTGGACATCTTAAAGGTAACACATAGATCCCCATACAGAGAGACCAAGCAAATGGTTATACCAATTTTATCTGGTATTTAACGATATGATATAGTCAACTTAAACAAAGCTTACATAGTAATTTATATATTAGCAAAGCTTTACATGTTAAAAAAAAATGAAAGGTTGGTTAAACAAAGCTTTAATATCGAGAATGCATCTTAACTAAAATACGTTTCGGCCAGACTTTATTGATGCGTCATTGGTATCTCTTAATACACCTGATTCTTAGTTTGCGGCCAAATATAAAATAAAAACAGCGTTTCTTTTACAAATAGGAAAGCTGGATATCAATGGGATGATGTTATCAATGGGGAACAATAAACACGTATACTGTGTTTATTGTTCCCATCGTCAATCCCAACCGAAACTAACGTTCATGCTTTTATGATATTTCGAATGGTCTCAAATTTTTTAAAGCGTCAAACATCCTCCTCCCTCCCCCACCCAGAAAAAAAGGTTCAAACGAAACGTCATATAATTGAAGACAACTCTTATCCCAATGATAATGCGTCTGACATTTGAGAAATAGAAAAGATTCTGGGTCTCAGTGTAGAAGTGAAATGGTATAATTCCCCACGGTGTGTGGCCAATAACGAATGTATTATAAAGGATGCAGAGGCATGGGTAAATACAGGCTTGTAAACCAATAAAAAATAGAAGAATAGCTGTCGGTGTGGCCAGTGATAGCGATCTGAAGTCTAAATTTTACAAGATGGATGGTCGTTATTTTATGGCCCACAGTAAAAACGTCAGATGAGAAGGGTCAAAGTTGTTTTGCAAAATAAAATTATCCACAGATGTAGGGAAACAATGAAACAATGGATGCATGCATGGGTTGGAACAAGCAAGGAAGACAACGCATTGACCTTAAACATACATTTATTTGATAACCCAAATTTCAATTAACTTGTCATAGCTATTAATATAACAATCCCTTTCATATTAACAATTTTAACATAGATAACCCAGAAGCAGAGGCAACTATATAGTCAGATGATTTTTAGAGTTTATTGGGGAGGCACTTACTATAACGGATGTATGCAGTGATGATCGTAGCATCGGCGACCGGCACCCAGAATCATCTCCAGTGTAGGAACACCTTGGCGGGATATTCGCACTTCTCCAAGGCTCTGGGGCAGACGAGAGTCTATAACATCTAACTCTGAGGAACCCAATCTAAGATCCGTCTCCTTCTTTGCCAATTCCTTCCGTCCTTAGCGGAGCTGTTGTCCGTTTACAGGGGGGGGGGCATTCTGGCCCGCCCCTCACTTTCATTGGGCATTGGGCTGTTTTTCTTTCAGTGGTTCCTGCCCCAATTGGTTCTATTAAACCGCCCCTGTCGCCTCTGTCCATAGTCTATGAAGTACCTCCCCCAACATAATTTTATTTTGCAAAACAACTTTGACCCTTCTCATCTGACGTTTTTACTGTGGACCATAAAATAACGACCATCCATCTTGTAAAATTTAGACTTCAGATCGCTATCACTGGCCACACCGACAGCTATTCTTCTATTTTTTATTGGTTTACAAGCCTGTATTTACCCATGCCTCTGCATCCTTTATAATACATTCGTTATTGGCCACACACCGTGGGGAATTATACCATTTCACTTCTACACTCAACATCAAACCATTCTTCATTTTAATCCCATGCAAACCCTCTTTCTTATTTTATAGTCGTCGCTGTAGGGCAACTTCAATTGACACCTCGGCCCCCTCCGCTTTCGCGTATCGGCCCATGAATCACTGAACACCAGTCGCTACGTAGCAATACCTGAATATGCAGTCGAGCGTTAATGTCCCAAGTTCGGTGACAATTTTCATTGCTGTGGGGCTCGAGGATGCCGGACAAACAGTACAGATCTGTCATCCAGTCAAAGCACCCCAAGAATAAAAGACATTTTTTAAAATTCATACAGCGGTTCCTTTACCATGCAGGTGTGTTCATTTAGCTAACTGAAAAAATCTACTCGCACTAGATGAAGACTACCCACAAAAACACTTTGCAGAAACAAATGGGTTTGAAAGATAGCATCCCTCACAGTATCTATGTATAGATACTATGTCAGTTTTTATATAAACCCTCACGCAACAGACTTATTTGCGGTCAATTAACTAACTATTTTACTCATTGTGAAGATCGTATTTTATATAAAAAGAAGCTAAATTTCAAAAATATGAATTAACGTAAAAGTAATTACCCATTTCTCGCTTGATTTTTCATTTATTTATACAAAAACTTTTCGTTTCCCTAAGTGGTACGACTGCTATCTGATGAAAATAATGACGGAGTATGTGCTTTGACTGGAGAAGTTGTGATGATAAAGTTTCGTTTGATGTGAATGGGTTAATCTTCAGTAATTCTCCCGTTTCCTGTTTGTTTACATGAGATGCAGATCTTGCCAAGGGAAAGAAGCGAAGAATAAAAAAAATAAATCAGTCAAGTGGGTGAATTTAACACTTTGTGGTACTTTCAGCAGTTTAATAAACTTTTTGTATATTTATTTTTCCACGTGAAAAAGTAGTTTTAAATCTGTTTGGCAATCTCTCAAATAACAGGTGGTAACTAAAGTTTACATTGAGTTGTTATAACAAATTTTTCTTAAAAATTTTAAGAAGCTTTTTTTTAAATTGAAAATAACAAATTGTTATGAAATTGTAACTTCCCCTTCTTAATTAAATGCCTTTATTGCATGCATATCAATTATGAAACATTAATAAAATTTTGTTTACTCTGCAGTCTAGTACATGAAAACTTAAGGATTCAACGTTGGTCATTTGCCCCTTTCCAGAAATGTAAAAATAATCAAAAAATTAATTATGAATATTTATTAAAAGGATTTTATTTACGAAAGAATGAGTATCCATAAACTTATTTTTTTACATGAAAAAAAAAGAAATATTAAAAAAAAAATAGGGTAATTCCAGTGAGAATCCGTCTGGATTTATAAATTAAATTTGTATAGACGTTTGAATGTTTTAATTTAAAACTTTTAAACGTATCGATTATGAAGTAATCCTATGATAAGATACAACTTATAATTACGTGCCATATTAATGTGTTTTGCATTAAGCAGGGGGGAAAAACGCATGGATATTGCCCCCGGACTACAGATCCCCAAAATTTAGACAAGCCAGTATTGTTTCAAATTTAAAATATTTATATTTTAAGAAACTAAATCATTTCATAGAAATAATTATTTTCTTGATGCATGTACATAAAACTAATTTTTCTAAAATTCTGATACACCTGAAGTATATTTGTAGGAAAAAATCATTCGACACACAGAAAGGTGTTTGAAATGATTGCATTAAAAATTCATAATCTACATACATTGAAATCTCCGTAATGCATGCAAATCTAGCAAAATTAGCATGAATTTTACTAACACTATTCCCGTGTATCAGCTTTATGGAACAAACTGTTTTCAACAAATATAGTAACACTATACTCTCAGTAAAATAGCCCCCAGAGCTGGCCAAAAAACTTGTATCTTAAGGGCGGTTTTTGCTCCAATAGTTACATTAGTGTTTTCTATCTCCGAAAGTTTCTTTTATATCTAGTTATTTATCTATAAAAGTTAAAATAAATAATTTGATAGTGATTAATTTCCAAATGGGTTACAGTCTGCTGGGATTCTTTCAGCAAAAGTCTCTTTCTAAAATCTGTTCCCTGTTACTATACATAATTACAACTACATACTACTAAATTTTTTGCTTAATTTTAAATTCAGTTAAATTTAATTCGTAATTGTAAGACAATTCTTTGTTATAAAACATTTGCTATCACTCTTTGTATGAGGAAATAAGAGATTAACTCCATGAAATGGAAGGTTACAATTATCCTAAAGGTTATCGCTCACCTTGGTTGGCGGTGGCGATGTCTCTACACCAGTTGGATTTCTGTTCAATACTCCTTGCTCGGAGCGTAAGAGGAAATCCCGGCCGACTTTTCTTGTGCGATCGAAATAAGATGCTCAAAGGATCCCCGTCAACATTCTCTACGATCTCGACATCTTGAAGCTGAAAAGAAAAAGCAGAATCGATCAAGCCCTTCATTGTATCAAATCGTAGAGTGAGTCCAAAAGATTTCTTAAGATGTAATAACATTTGACGCTTTAAGATATCAGATTTTAAGAAACTGCAATAGCAGATATCATAATATCCATAAAAGAGCTGTGCTGGCTTATTTAATCGTAAGTTCATATCAGGGCATATCTTAGATTAGCATGTTTAGAATAGGGTGAATTCATCAAATCTTGAAATAAATATTTTTTCGGTAGTAACAAAACCAAAGCTTTTGTTTATGAGTATTCGATAAAACTGAATTTATCATGAAATGTCCTGCTAAAACTCGCAAAGAAACATAAGAATTGAAACACCAAATTCATTTTTAAGTGGATAATCTGATGCTGTTCTCGTAAACAGTGTTTTTGTTCGCGTTTCCTATATATTAAATGGATAAAAGTTTCAATACATCAAAAATCATATTTTATTAGATGGGGAGGGACAAAGAACCCAGACTAAAACGATAATAGTCAAACACGATTGTAGTTAAACGATAATAGAGTGAATGCATTGACAAGATAGATGTTAAGAGGACTTGATATAGCTTTGGAAACTTTTCCTCGAGTCTTGCCAAATATCCAGAGCCCTCGAGTACAATCACGAGGATAAAGAAAAAATAACTGTTAGCTGCGTTATGCTCAAATAGCTCCCCAGATATCTCGCATTCAAGTACGAAGTGGACATGTTATTCTTAAGATTTCCCGCCAAAAAAATATTTTAATAAGTTAAGTCAAGTCAAAAACAGATGCGGAGACCTATTTTGAGCAAAATTTTTTTACAGCGACCAAGCTGTAAAAAAGCTTTACACCATAAATTACACCATTTATCTTTACACCATAAAATAAATAGGCATGATTTCTGTGGATAAAAATCCTTTTTATGTATCCTGTTAAAAACGGTGCTTGATATCCCCCCTATTCCTTCTCTTTAACTAGCAAAACATGTGTAAAATAATTAATATAGATGCCCGAAATGAGCTTAACTTTGTAATTTAACAGCAGGTAGGCTCATACACCATCTTTAGAAGAAAATCCTAGATGTCTACTATATAGGCCTATTTAAATTTTACAGTAGACGATTGACACTGCGTTAAAAATAGACGTAATAATTTTAAACATAGATGGTTTCTGGTACAACATAATGGTAAGACGTTATTTTTTTCTCTCTCTCTCTCTTTTTTCTTTCAATTTGCTTATAGCATGAAATTGGAAAATTTCATCAATCTGAAATTCTGTGTGTACATCGCGATATCATTCTACACATATTTGGATTAATTACAGACTCTGAAAATAATTCTTAAACAGACAATATATGGTAGCTAATGATTTGAGAAGAAAAAATCTTTATCTTGACGCGAAAATTCAGTATACTGCATTTCTTTTGAAGAGTTATTTCATGAACCGAATCTCACACAAGAATCATTAATTGTATTTAATAATCAAGTTAGATAGCAGAGTAAATTCTTACAAAGCACTGTGAAACGAAACAAACTTACTTTGAAGAGATTGGTAACATGGTAGTTCTCCTTCTCGGTAGCAGATCGTTTTTCAGTCACGAAGAGACGACCCTTGAAAAGGAAGACATACCGTTCGGAGGCAGATATTTGGTTATCTTCAAGGACATCGAAAACTTCCTGCGAAAAAGGAAAAGAATTTAATTAGATTGAAATATTACATTCAAGTAGAGACTTTAATCCCTAACGTGTGAAATCTTTGTGCTCATTTTGTATTAAATGTGATAACATCAAATTTACACCTATGTGTAATACTTGAGTTCACTTGAATTCATTGCAACAGCCAAATGTAAAAGGTTGTTCATTGTATGTTTTACATATACAGCAATACTCACGTGAAGTCGGAGTTACGCGTTTTTTGGATTTTACACTTTTTCACATTTTTAAATCTTGGAATGAAATTTCCCCAAAAACTTTAAATGGTGTCGGGAAGAAACTTTGTCCAATATTTTTTAAAAACGAGATGGAAACAACGCTTGGAACTGATCATATTGCTAGTGTGATAGAAGTTGTTGATCTTGGAAGGCAATTAGATATGGAAATCGATGGAGATGATGTCAACGAGCTGTTGGATTCTCATCTTGAGGAGCTGACTGTCGATGATCTCATAGAGATGCACGACCAAAGTATTACTGAAGAATCCGATACTTCGGACCCAATTCCACAAGAAAACCTAAGGACAATTATAAACTTGATAGAAGGCCTCAGCGAAATTGAGAAAGGGTTACAGATTTTAGTGAATATACACTCTTAGACAAAACAATTTTTAAAAAATCGATGCACTAAGAAGGCGTAACGAAAATTGGACACAAATTGATATGCATGCAGGTTCCGACGGAAAATGCAAAATTTTAAAGTTTGGTGGCCAATGAATGAACACGTGAGGCTGCAGCGCATCTTAACTGCTCAACTGGAGGATATTAAAGAGGAGAAATTTCGATTCCAGGTCATAAATTCTTTCCGAATTTCATTCCATGTACTTAGGTAGACAGTAACTATGCGAATTCTTACGCGAATTCGACTTACGCGATCTTTCGTCTGCCCCTTCGTCAACTTTTTAGCCCTCAAGTAGCAAAAAGTTGACCGTAGCGCTCCGAACCAAAACCAAAACCCACCTATCACGTAACTGCAGTGCATTACTGCATAGTGAGGTTCAGAAAACCAACCTCTGAAAGGATATGATCATTTTCTCTGAAATTAATTTGTAAAATTTGTATAATATTTTATTATTACCCAAGAAAGTCAGTAAATGTATTTTTACTGACTCTCCAGGGACACATATTGGCAATTCTCAATTTTGAACTAAAACAAAACAAAACATAACACTTAGAGAAATTAAAAGAGTTTTTCATTAGTAAAGTAGAATCACAGATGAATCACTGAATATAGAATTTATTTTCACACACTGCAGAGTATAAATATCTAAGCTCTCTCACACACGCGACTTAAACTTTACTTCTGTTGTATACTGTCAAATTCATTATTTGGTAATTAGTACCTTTGAACTCCTTTAATGTTAACATGAACTTACGTAAGAATGCTTTGGCAAAAATTTCTTTTTAAGTCCTCGGATAGAAGCACATCCGAAGTATGATTAAAATTAAGTGTTCAAATACTTTTACATACTTACTCTAAGACGCATCGTAGATAATACAAAAACGATCTTCTGGTTTCTTCAACACATAAATGGAGAAAATAATTGCCGATTGATTTATACGTATCACCATAAATTTTCAAGTTAAAATTTAACAAGTGTAATGATTTTGAATTTTTAAACAAATTCTTATTTTCCTCTAATGACTGAAATTACGTCGAACTTTATTTGGAGTAGATTACGATATAATTTTTAGGACATAATTTCTGTTTAATATAATGAAAAAAAACAGGTTTCGATAATAATTGCTTCCAGTTTCTGACATCAAAAAAAATCTTTAAATATTTTTCTGATGTATTTTATAAAAAATACATCAGGGGTTATAAAACCCCGCTCATTCGTTTGAAAGATACTCATAGTTCATAAATCAAGCAGATTGACTATTCAGCATGATTTTGAAGTTTAATATGTATATCTTTTGGATAAGGGTTCTTTCCCAGGGTGATGTAAATTAATTGTTCTAATAATCGTAAGAAAAATAACTGAAATTAATACAAACAGATGAGTAATGTTTTATCGTAAATATAGTTTTTAGTTTAGCCTTTAAGCTAAAAAGGATCGAGAAAATAAAATGTACAATCAACAACAAAATTTAAGTTTTCTTTAAAAGATCTAAAACTTAAAGGGAATAAATATATCACTATTCCTCTTTTAAGTAAAATTTCCCAAGACTTCATAATGCAAAACCATAGCATGGATAATAGTGTCTGTGATTTCGCGACAATGAATTACGAAGACTTGTTCCTTCTTTTCTCTATTGAAATTAAATGATGGGAAATAGATAAAAATAATGTTCATATTCGCCGTTTCCAAGTAGAAACTGATTCGAGACGAGTTACTCAGATTGAAGAAGCTCAAATATGTTTTTGGAACTTGGTCTATGTCCACATAACCAATAATCGATCAATTTTGTGACTCATTTCTGTTACATTAGAAAAACACAACTGAGATTCGTAAGTTTATCACAATATAGGTTATTAATTCATCAGTTTTTATAAAATTGATCATGTCTAAAAAAACAACAATGAAAGCATAAAGTTCTATTTTATCAAAATTCAGTTTCATGTTAGAGCAAACCTAATGTTGAATACACACGTTTTGGAAACACGGTAAACACTTACCGGCGTGGATTTGCCTTTAAGATCCATTCATAACGCATTATGAATAAGCACTTCTATTCGCAAGGGTGAGAGAGACAAAACGAAAAAAAAAAATACCGTATGGAAGCGTCATCTGCTAGAGGTGTTTAAAAATATTCACCCAACGATAAAAGAAGAAAAGTGGAGGAGGGATCAGTTTGGAACATTCCAAGTTTTTACGCAACTCCAAATGTTCCACAGTGAACTTTAGCAAACTTTTGTGAAAGCGGCTTCCCTAAGCGCTGCATTTGGAACCCACGCAGTATCGAATCACCGTTGATTCTTTGTTGACTGATTGTTGAACATTTGGAATTAAAATTAATTTTGCTATTTAATTGTCACATAGGGTCAATGTTTCATAATTTTGATAGATATCTGACGACCGTGGGATTCCTATTTTTTCTGTTGCTTCCTGTTTTACGCTACATTTCTCCCAGTTTTAGAGATATTAAGGAATTAAGTTGCTTTAGAGAGCAGTCTTCGGTTATACAAAATCATACAAAAAATATACAAATTTACAATCAATGAAAGACAGGACTTTATGATAGGATTCCATCAAGTATTTAAAACACATAAATATCCTTGTTATAGACAATGCATTGGGGTCTGCCCTTCACTACACTATATAAGACTGTTGAATAGTGCAATTTTTTGCGTTTCCAAAACTATATGCATTACAGTAAATTAAAGATATAAACAAAATTTTAGGTGTTTTTGAGAACTCTAATGAATTCTTTTTTAGCTCGGAAATCTAACGTAAAACATTCTACAAGTATGTTTAGTTGTATACCTTTTAAAATACTAGAAATTTTACCTATAACAACTCTCGTAACTTTAAAATATAACCGTGTATAAACTGTGTAAAATATAACTGTATTTATTCCCTTACCGCTGAATTCCTTCAATTTTGCTGATAACATATAAAATATTGTAGACATATAAATATCTTTCTCCCAGAACTAAATTTGAGACATACATAATGTTAAATAGATATTCAAGTCATTGAACTATGAGGTCAAGCTCTTCAAAATATATATATATATATATATATATATATATATATATATATATTACGGCAATTTATATAAATGAGTAAACGGAGCAGCCAAATCTTTTAGCGATACTCTTTTTTTCATCAAAATTATGGCTTTTTGACTGTGAAATTTCTTTAACTGTGAAAGTCATAGCTTAACGCAACACTACGCATGCTTTTGACTCGAATTTTTAATATTTTTAAAAAAGGTAAGAGAGACTATTAATGAAATTTAAATTATGTAAAAAACTGTACATTCTTTCTTTACAAAGTAGCATTTGTATTTTCTTGATGCACTCTAAAAAAAATTCTGTTTAAGTTCATGTATGATTCAATTTATTCTTTATTTACTCGATTCAAGATGCGCTTTTAGAGCATTTTTTCGAATTTTTGCAAAGATTTTTGCGATCTTTTTTCTATATGAATCAAAAATATGGCTCTTTCATCCGATGAAACTACGCCACAGAATGCCTATTCACTGAGGCACATAGTTATAGACTTGTTCAGCTATGTTAAGATCCCTCCCCCCCCCCCCCCCCCAAAAAAAGGCATTAATTCATAGGTTGCAGTGTCGAGTTGTATTTCATAGCATGGTCATCTCTATATTCTTGTTTTTATTTATAGATATATTTAGCATTTTGGCTTAAATTTTTAAAAAAAATATTAGAGTAAGGGCATGTTCACATAGAATCCGTCAGCGTTAGCGTAAGAATTTTAACCAATCATATACCAATCATTGACACATTTAACCAATCAGCGCCAACGAAATCTTTAACGCTGGGCTGACGGTTTCTATGTGAACAGGCCCTTATTGTTTCAGTCTAAAATGATTGAGGATTTTTCCATCTTTTTTTATTTTACTCCCACTAAAAAAATTATCATCCATATCTAGGATTCCTTCTCATTATTTCTACAATTATTTAATTAATTCGTAAAATGTATATATTTTAAATTTTTCTCCTAATGTCAGCATACCTTAATGTCAAATTTCTCTGGTGTACCATTCCATAAGAAAGACAACATAAATTCTTAAAAAAATTTAATTTATTCTTATTTTGTTAACCACGATTTTCAGTTATTTCAGTTATTTTAAGTCTACTGCGGTAGGGCATGCTCCATATGGCAAGCAATCTATAATTCTAATTAAAATAACTACATTTATATAATATGCATAAAATTAATCCAAATTGTATTCCAAGATGTGTAATTACTGCATACACATATTTGAAACTTCAGGATAGATTCACCTCAACAGGTTAAGAAGTATTGGATTAAAACATTAAATGAAAATTAAGTATATCTGTTTAAAATACACGTATGCATACACACAGACACACACATATATCTGTGTTTGTTGTCCAAAATGGGCTAAAATGTTTTATCAAACCAGGCACGTTTGAAAAATCAAGGGCTACAGCAGGGTACAGAAAGCTAAGTCCAATTCCACTCCTAAATACTTTTATTCATTAGGGAAAATTTGGGATATGTGAAACAAAACACAAACACGTTAGTGTTAAAGCGGTTATGTCCCAATGAAGGACTTAACACATTTTATTCAACAAAAACAAAATTAGAAAAATTTACTTGAAAAAAAAAGATTAAAATTAAACTTAAAAAACTGACATTACAAAAGCCGTTTATTTTAATTCCCGTTTTTCTCAAAACTACGATTTTGGACTCGACACTCTTTACACTGCAAAAACAAACAAACAAACACAAACACACACACACACACACATATATATATACACTGCTGGTCATTAAAATTGCAAAACCATGAAGGAGGAATGATACAAACGTCAAATTCGCATGAAAGGAAGAAGATGCTGGAATATGCTAATGGTTAACATTAAGCGCAATCGAACGACGCCGGAAAGAAACGGTATCTCAAATTCAAAATAAAAGGAAAGTTACGCAGTGAGTTTATCATTCGGAAATCGCATTTGAATGTTGGTTGATTGTGAGAAGATCGTATTATGCCTCGAATATGAAGGAGAAACGTCTACTAGCACGTGTCGGAATTCAATAGCAGCAGGATCGTGGCCTATCGAGAGTGCGGTTTATTGTTCTGCGATATTGCTACTCGCATTTGTTGGAATCCAACGACTGTCATGCGAATATGGAATCGATAGGTTCAGGAGGGTCATAGTGAACGCCATACAGGATCTCATCGGCCTCCCGCCACTAACGCCAGAGAGGATAGGCATGTTGTCAGGTCGTCGTTGCAGGATCGTACAGCCCCCTCACGGACCTTGAGTCGGGAAATGAGCTTGTTTACAGCACGACAAGTAACCGCACGAACAGCAGTGCGACGACATCTGGAGCAGTACGGACTGTCTGCACGGTGACCATTATTGCGGCTTCCCTTGACACTGCAGAGACGCGCGGCGACAGTGGTGCGACCAACGGCAAAATTGAGATACTGTTGTGGCACCACGTCGTCTTTTCAGGCGGTTCTGCGTGCAGCATCATGGTCCCGGTTCTGCGCGCAGCATCATGATGGACATATCCGTGTCTGGAGGCACCGAGGAGAGCGCACGTTGCCTGCTTGCATCCGATATCGTCATACGGACCCTGCACCTGGTGTCATGGTATGGGCAGCCACTGGATACATGACACGAACACTTCTTGTTCGCGTCGTCGGTAATCTGAACAACCAGCGTTACATTTTTGTGCCTTATCTTCGAGGCCTCGATGACGTCATCTTTCAACAATGTAACGCAAGACCGCATGTTGCCCGTTGAGTCCTGACCTACCTCGACATAGAGGATGTTCCACTGTTGCCCTGGCCAGCACGTTCTCCAGATCTCTCACCCATTAAATCACCTGTTCATGGGTTGCAGAGAGACTGGGCCGCCCCCACTCTCCAGCCACTACGATTGATAAAGTGTGGCATAGACTTGAAGCAGCATGGAATGACTTGCCCGTATCTGTCATCCAAGCCCATTTCGACTCGATGCCTACCGGAGTTAGAGCCGTTTTAGCTGCCAGAGGCGGCAGCAGTGTGTACTAATTTCGGACCCTGTATACCCCCAAACTGCCTGCAAATTTAATCAAGTTCTCTTCCTACTATGCTGTAGACGTATAAGTAAAGTTCTGTTATTTGCTTCCCTTCCTGGCGTTGCAATTTTAGTGGCCAGCAGTATATATATATATATATATATATATATATATATATATATATATATATATATATATATCGATTGTTGTTCCTAACGCACCCTGGGCGGAAGTTCCAGATCTGGTCCATATAGTCTTTGGAGGGGGGGGGGGTGACATCTGGAGGAACGTACACCCCCCCCCCCACACTGACATTATTGATAGACTTTCCTGTCTACGGATTCAACGTGCCCATATGAAGCCTAGATACGAAGTTGTTTAACGGAGCTTCTCAGGATTCGAGCCAACCACCCTCAGTACCGAAAGCCGATGTGCTATCGATAGGCTTCCTCGGGTCCATATGTGTGAGTGCCTTCGTGTTGCTCAAGGCCAAATTCAGAGTGGGAGAAGGTAGGGCCGTTTGGATTCTGACATCCTTAGGAAAAAATCTGATTTTTTCCCATACATTTTTTAATTTTACACTTAACGAATTACTCGTTTCAAGTGTATATCTGCTTAAGTATATATATGCTACATTTACTCTATGATAAGATGCATTTATGTTTCTATCTTATAATGGCGCGCGTGTGTGTGTGTGTTTGTTTGTTAGTTATACCATATGTATAAACACCTAAACAATATTAGGAAATGTAATTCTCCCAGAAAAAAAAAACAACTCTTCTATGGCTTTACCACCTTATATAAATACTCGGGCAAAAAGGTAAAAACCTACGTGTCTGATGATTTTTCCTATCTTGAGAAGATCTCCTTGGTATCCATGTATAGCTTGAATGAATTGCAGATCTTTGGTACGCTTGTTGATGCTGTGGATAAAGTCAAGCGCCTTCTGCAAATCGGCCGTATCCTCTTTCAGCCGGGAGGAATACTTGATCAGTTCCTGAAATAAAACATACAGTTAATGAAACAAAATAGAGGTGATTAAGTAGAGGACTGATTACGATTGTAATCTTATGGATATAGATCTACCCGTCATATATATATATATATATATATATATATATATATACACTCATGGACAAAAAAATTAGCGCACCAAGAAGGAGTCGTCAAAATGAAACGAATTGGAGACAAATCTGGGGATCGGGCAGGCCAAGGAAGGGTAGTAACAGTGCGGAGACAGTCTTGTGACACCCTTGCCGTATGAGGCCGAGCATTGTCTTGTTGAAAAATGGCTCCTGGGAGTCGTTGCATGAGTGGCAACACATGTGGTTGCAGGATTTCATGAACATACCGCTGGGCTGTCATGGTGCCACGGAACAATACTAGGGGTGACCGTGTATTGTAGGCAATGGCACCCCATACCATCACACCAGCTGTGGGTACGATGTGTCGCTGTACAGCAAAGGCAGGATTGAAGCGTTCACCACGGGCTCTCCACACGCGAACACGATTGTCATCACTGCCGAGATTGAATCTGGATTCGTCGCAAAAGACGACCTGGTTCCATTCCGCTGCAGTCCAGTTTCCTCGTGCGCGGCAAAACTCCAAACGGAGGCGTCGATGGGTGGGCGTCAAGGGCAGCACACGTAATGGGCGCCGCGATACCAACTGTCCTTCAGCCAGGCACCTTCGTATGGTTCGAGAAGACACAGAGGCCCCTAGTGAAGGTGCTACCTGTGCCTGGATGGCGGCCGATGAAGCAGTTGGCTGTACGCGTGCATTTCTTACGATGTGGCGGTCTTCTCGACGACTGGTCTGTCGAGGGCGTCCTGAGCCTGGTCTTCGTGTACATGACATCTCTCGGGTCCACTGGTCCCAACACCTCCTCACAACACAATCAAAGCGGCCTAATTGACGAGCTACTCGCCCAGCTGACCACTCAGCTTCCATCATCCCGACGATTTTCCCCCTCTCAAACTGCGACAACTGCTTATATTGTCTTCGAACACGGAGTAATGGCATGTCTATCTCAGCTCTTCCTTTGTAAATGATTCAGCACACTCAAACAAGCTTTGGTTACTTGTTTTATACTCCACAGAGTACGATGTTCAATGCCCTCTACCGGCTATACGTAATGCGCAATCACGCTGCATTTCTAATCATTGCATATCTCCCCGACATGTACCTTCATTGCAAGTTTCGTTACGATCCCGCAATTATTTCTTGGTGCGCTAATTTTTTTGTCCATAAGTGTATATATATTTATATTTATATATATATATATATATATATATATAATGTTTATCGTAGCTAGAGATTGTGCGTTTGGTAGATTTTTTTGGTGAATCATGATTACATGTTGAGGATTTTTTAGACTGACTTTTTTTTTCTACGAATCATATCCCTCTCCAAATAAAACACTGCAGAATTTTCAAAATAAAATTTTATACAAATGAAATTGTTTTCACAAATACCAATTAATGCGAATGATCTGACGCTCTAGAAATAATTTGTTATTATTTATGGTGCTTGAAAAATTGGTGGAGACGAAATATTCTCTATATTTTCAAACACTTGTTTGATGCGGCATGGAATAGAGAACTACGTGAAAATAGGATATCGGTCCTTTTTACATTGGACTATATATAATATTCACTTCGGTGTAATGCAGTATAGTAAAATAAGCATGTAATCATATTTAGGTCTTTCTTAATAGCTACGTAGAAAAAAAATAATAAAAAGACAGGAAAATTATCAATTTTTATGGATTGCAGAATGATAATGGAACAATATGGGTTAAAGCATAAAACACGAAGAGGAGAATATAAGCGATGTTACTAATTATCATGACAAAAGGATGTTGTTAATCAATATGCATTAGTTTTAGAGGGTGAAATATAGTTTTATATAAGTGTGTACTAGACTTACAAAGCCTGCAAATGAAAAATTAATAGAATTCGAATTTTGCATACTTAAATAAAAACATGTTTTATAATTTTTAAAAGGATTTTAAGTTTGTTAATATCTCAAGCAGTGACCACAAAAGAGAGTCGCGAGATTAATTCTTATGACTGATACTGTGGTATCTTATGTTTTTAGTCTATGAAGTTGAAATGAAGAGAAAACTGTTCTTAGCCCCTTACTTACAGACATACCCACCGCGTTTATTCATGCACTTTAATTGTTTTAAACTCTCGAGAAAAAAAAAAGTTCTTACCACCCAGAAAATTTATATTTTTAATCTAGTACGATATTATTTTCTTGTGCAAGTGAGTGTTTATTGATTTCAGAGGTAAATGAATATCAGAAATATCTCGACTAAATTTGTGATACATTATTACATCCGTGTGATACTGTAACTCACAATAATGTTTGAAAACAAAGTAAAAAGAAAGACAGAAACGTGTACATTTTAAAAAAGATGCAAATAAAAAACAATGGTTTCATGAGACCAAAGATAGCTTGATATACGCTACTTCAGTTTTCTTATTATCTGTTCTTTGTAGACACATTGTACTCAATTCCTGAAATTGAGGTTTCCTTCCATTTCAATCTATTTGTAGTATTTTTATGGTTATAAAAAAGTGAGCGAACGTTCATGAACTTTTCATGCTATAATTGTTGAAAATCAAATTAATGAACCTTATAAAATATGAATGAATGAACTTTATTTCTAGTGACAATATTCGTCTTAGTTCTCCTGCTGAATTTTTCCCTCTCCCCAAAAGAGATACCTTTTAAATGAGCTCAAAACTATTGTACTTTGAAGCGTAGAATTAGGAAACGCAAACTGTTTTTTCCATTGTAAAAAATAATTTAAATAAAGAAATATCGTAATGAATATAACTACACATAAAAGTGTATTTAAAATAATATCTACTCATGTGGAAGGAGAAGCGATGGTGAAAGAAATGAAAATTGCCATGCTACAACTCTGATAATATCCAGGAAAAAAAATTAGAATGACAAGTCTCACCTTGAGAAGAAGCTGGTAGTCATTGAGTCTCTGAATAGGTAGTTTTAGGTGGTCAGCCAGCAACTTGTCATCATCTATCATACGGCTGTGATCCTAAACAGAAACATCACACATTGAGAAAAAAAAATTATTGATCTTGCTCTAACTGTATAAATGTGTGCTTAGTTAAAAATACATAAAGAGTGTTATATAATTGTCATTTACTTGAAATATAGTTTTCCCAACCCTCCTTTACCCTTTCCCAAATATATTTAAATAAAAAAAAAGTCCTTTTACACACTGCTTACGTTATGTGAACATAAACGGTTTAAAATTTAACACCTTTTAGATTATTAACTTAATTTAAACAATATGACTAGCCATTGTGTGAATGAATAAATGTATAAATTCATTTTAACGTCGCACTGGACATCTTACACCCTCTTTCTTTTAGAAAGAAAGTTGGGGGTGGGATTTTAAGGTCTATTTGTAATAGTCATCAGTGAGCAACTCTGTGAAATAAATACTTTAATATTATTGAGAGAAATAGGACTTTTTTTTTAAATTCTTAAGATGTTCATTCAAATATTGTGTTATTACATTGCGTCAACAAAAACCTTTTAAAAAAATTTATCATTTTTCCACACATGTTAAAAATAATCACAGTTTATTTAATATGTATGTGATTAAATTTTTACAACCCTTTTAATATCTCAGAAGAAAAGAATTAAAAAGCCTAAAAACAAGTTATTAAATTCTATGTTATTATAAAAATTTTTTGAAGACAATTGTTTTTTATGAGAAAGAATATAACAACAGATTTTTTATAATTTAGAACTTTAAAAGTAAAACCATCGACATAAAAAGAATGCTTTTAATTTTGTTGTTGTCAAAGTCGTTGCTCAACCCCCTTTGTTTCGAAAGATAAACCATAATATAACTAAGCTATTTTTCAGAATTTACAATTTAATAAAGACCAATAAAATAGAATCATCATCTTAAGATAAACTTTGAACCACTCGTCACGAATAAAGTGTTGAAGAAAATCTCAGAGTAAAATCAGTAAAGGAATCAGTAATACACTTCCTAACAAAATTTTAATTTAGCTTTTTTCTAGGATGTCGGAAAAGAAGTTTTATTTATTATTTATTCCGCATCAAGATGTCATATCATCAGAAAACATAATTTAATTTGAAGTCCAAGAGATGATCAAAGTGCCATCGCCAAAATTATTTGAATGCAGGCAGTGCACATAAAAGGACTCCGTTTCATATCCCAAGGTTCTAACCTTATTTTTAGATTTTAAGAATCTACTGAGGAGCTCTTATGATGTTTATTCCCGTTAAGAATGTGTTTGTATTTCATCCCTAAAAACATATCCTATTAATAGTTGAATAGGAGTGAAATGTAGCCTTCCAGACTTTACATTTATGAAGGACCATTCAAAGTCTTTTCACTTTTATATCAAGTCTAAAGTAAAATACTTTAAAACGAAATTCACAGCATACTTCTCTAATTTAATCCTAAATTGAAAACTTCCTGTATAATTACACTTCAAGTTTTCAGAAAAAAGTTTATAGGGATATAAAATCCATATAACCATAAATTAACAAAAACAACTTCCGCTCATAAGTAAAAAGTACGGAAGGAGGATCTACAATATAATTTTCAAGAAAATTTAAATATAAATATAATAGCAATCACATTCCCACAAAAATTCACCGACATAAATCATCTGTTGACAATTGCTTTCTTTGCAAGTCCCATATTAACAAAATGTTTTTATCATTAATCTTCCGTCTGAAATTTCCAATCTAATGTTGTCATTTTAAAATTAAAATATAGCATATACATTAAAAGCTTATTTAACAGAAAAGAATCGATAAATGATAACGTTTGTAGAGATTTTTTTTTTCGTGCACCTCATAACTTGATAAAGTTCAGCTAGTGAAGGATGCATTGTAAATCAAAGAAATACAAATAAACTGGAAGATCTTACATCAAAATACTCCTTTAGCGGTCCATCTCTCAAAAGCCGCTGCGCACGAGCTTCATTCCAACAGTAATTGGCGTGCATGTCGAAATCACGCTCCTGGAAAAAGATGAGAGGTTGTTATCAATCGAAATTATTCCTCAAGTCACATTACTGAAATTAAATTTTTAATGATCAAATTTTGTTAAAACGTTTTTACAGTTTTATTGCACCCTTATTTTGCGAAACATTAGAAACAGATAGAGCAGACACGGACTTCTTAATACGTCTGATAAGGGAGGGATAGAGTTTTAGAGGAACCCAAACTATTTTCCTACGAAATTTAAATTTCCTATATACTGAACATATCTTTTCAACATTGTTTAGTTAGCACTTAATATATATAAATTTGCTATTCTGAATTTCAGATCAAACTGTGCCTAACATTCAATGGTGTAGTGATGCAGAAGTTTGTCAGTTACGTTCTCATTAATATATATATATATATATATATATATATATATATATATATATATATATATATATATATATATATATATATATATATATATATATATATATATATATATATATACTAGCTGAAAACCCGCACTTTGCTACGGAGTACATTCAAATTAAATACAACGGTCAATGTATGCAATTAATGCCAAAAAATAAATATATATGTATATATTTATAATAAATTCGATTATCAATATATACAATTGATGTAGAAAAAAATATATATTTATAAAAAAATCGTAAGGGATATTTTTATAGACAAAATAATGTCCAATCGTCTGCACATTAGCAAGAAAAAATTTTTTTTTGTCTATTTAGTTGTTATGCACGTGACGATAAATTTATTTAAAGTACCAGAAAAGGAAATCACGTGATCAGCATTTAATAAATTAAATTCTAAAAATTAATCTTTAAAAATTCACCAAAAATCAGAAAATAGAGGTAAAGATTCGGAAAAGATCTCATTTTACAGGAATTTTTATGATCTTTCTCGTGATATAAATTTTATAACCCCCAAATTATTATTTTAAATGCAAACTTAAAAAAAGTTACTAAAACAGCTTAAAAATTTAATTAAAAAAAATTTAAGAAGAATTTTTCAAAAATCTCTCTTAGTGCACCCCTACACTATAAGAAGAATCGCCATGCAAAATGTCAGCCCTGTAGGTCCAGCGGTTTGGTGTGTACGTTGTATGTCAGTGAGTCAGTTACGGAACTGTTTTATATATATAGATATATATAACATGTTTATTAGTTTTTGTATTTATACCTATTGGTTTCTAAAAAAGGTATTTTTCACATTACAGAAGAGCAGCAATTTGCGAGAATTCAAGTTTAGCATGAAAAATAAATTTTTATAGCTATATAAACATACAGAAGAGCTTTTCAATGCTTTTTAAGACACGTTGATATCTGCATTTGGTACACACATAGTAGCTTGAATATACGTCAAACATTTATTTTCTTACGTCTCCTTTTAAAATTGTATTTTAATTGTACTTTATTTCCTAAAAGAATTTTATTAATTAGCCGTTTATTTTACTGGCATTTATTAGCTAATGAATGAGATATGCCAATATTTAATTTCAGGTAAAAAGAGCTTAAGAGAAATCGCAATGTAGCACATCATTTTCAAAATAAAAGGTCATGAAACATAGAATGGAAAACTTCGAAGTCTTCATATTTGACAACTATTTTTACATAAATGTATTTTAAAAAGTAAATTGCTGGGAATTTTCTTATCATTATTTCACATAAGATAAATGTTCTTAAAAAAAGGAGGACGTTCTTCATGGGTATTATTTTCAGGTATTTGTATGTAGAATGTGTTTTTCTGAATTTCTCTCAATTTTTCGACTAAAATTTATCAAGAACAAAATAAGAAATTTTTCTTTCTCACCAAACGCAAAAATGTCTTCCCAAGTTTCGTTGGTTCTTTAGCGTGATAATGAATTCCTTCCATCAAAACACTGAAAGAGAAGAGAAAATTTAATTTCAGCAAAGCAACATTCAGTTTGATGAGCATTTATGAAAAATTACATATTATTTTGGACACATCTATTAGTTAGGAAATTTTGTTATAAAGGATTAGTTCTTAGCTTTTTATTACTTCAGGGAGTTTACAAGATATTCGCCTGCATGAGCGTACTGGGAGAATATTTTTAATAAATACACGTTACTAATTTTAAGTATAAAGTTTTGCTCGGATGTCTTATATCGAGAACATCAGATTTTGAGTAAATGGTAAAATCAAACAATGGCACACTTTGGAGCAAGCCATGTAGTGAATCTTCAATAACCAAATCATCCGGGAGAGACCGAAGAGTAATGTAAGGAAAACAAATAAAAGGCAACCGTAAAATATCTAGTGTACAGGAACGAGGAATAGTGGTTCTGCCTTTAAAAGTAGTCTATATTTATCGCAGTGTCCCAGAGTAACTCTGCAAAATCTGGCGCATCCCAGTGTTTGGGAATATATCGATAATAAATAGGCAGAAAAACTTTCGAATTTACTCATAAAGATAGATGGACCGAGTTAGAAAGAGAGAAAAAATAAAGAAATATTTTAAGTCCGTTTCGTCAAAATTTTGCAACTCTTCTCTAATGCTTATAGGAGCGTATAAACATAACAATAAGAGTGAGAGGTACAGAATTGGCAATATTCAATATTGGGTGATTCTAGCAAAACATATTGAATCAAAACTGTGAAACCATTAAGAGATCGAAAATAAAAACAAATGAATGCACATTTCATGATTCATTAATTATATTTTAAACCTGGATGGACTTAATGAAATGCAGACAAAATATTTCACACACTCTAAACAAAACTAAAAATAAAAACGCATTATCTGAAATATTAAATGTAATATGGACATTGCAAAACCAACTTGCATGATTTATGTTACACATGGTTATGAACTAGACATTTAAGAATGTGATACAATAGTGCAGTTAACAAGGGCCATCATCCTTTAAATCCCTACGAGCATTACTTTTATTTTTTTATTTTTGAAAATAAAAACCTGCATACTCACTTGTTATGAAAATCGGATATGTCTTTGAAGTTTCCAAAGATAGATCCCTTCCTATCTCTGAACTCTTTTGGCAGCCTGGGATTCTCCATCTGCTTATAGTAGTTCTCCACCACAAATTGCATATCCTTTGCAAAGTCTTCCTCCGTTTCCACGAGCTCTTTCACAATGGCCCTAGAGCAGATATATAATTTGTAAAACAGCAGAAATGTACTACAAAGAGTATAAAAATGAGAAACTATTTATGTGTGTCTTTTTAAGCTTAAAATCAAAATAAAATACATGCATGTTTCAGAGCTTATCGGTACCAGAAATATAATTTTCTGATCCCTCTCATTTGGGAAGATTCTCAGTAAAAATCAAATTAAAAGACAGATAAGCACCTTACAACTTTAGTGCCATGTAAAATAGATATTACAGCGTGACCCTAAATTTAAATTTCTAGAATTAACTTTTTTATTAGGAACACGAACTGCATAAAACAGAAAATTAGAGAAGTTATTTACCAAATACTGAATTAGACGGTCTTCAATATAAGACAGTGCCTAAATCCTTAGTCTTAAAAGACTTATCGTAAACAAAAATAGCTTTCCAATTTTAAGATACTTTTTTTAAGGTTTAACGATATAATGCAGAAAATTTTGAACTTTAATTCCTTTGTCACAGAATGCACTCACTCTCTATTCTCTAAGGCTTCAAGCTCTTTGGGGTCAAGTTCCGCTTCCGTGACCATATAGCTGCCCAAAGTGTCGTAAGCCGTGGATTTCTCTAGGTAACAAGCAGGTACCCAGCCTTCCTTGACAGTTTCCCCGGCAGTCATGGGAAGAACGCGTACCAACCATCTGCAAAGAAACATTTCTCAATTATTTATTTTTTCAAGCATTTAAAAAGGAAATAACCAGAGATAAAAAAAGTAAAGAAATGAAAATCTAATGAAATTCGTGTCACAAGAGATTATATTTAAAATTTTTAATCATCGATTTAAGGCGACAATGGACGATGAAAAACTTTTTATTTATTTAATAACCAAATGCTATGAAATTTTGAATTCTTATACAATGTTGTTTAGAGATGGACATTCTAAATTAAAAAAAAATCAGAATGTAATTAATTAAGATATAAGTTAAAATCAGTTTGTTAATTACTCTATTTAAAAATGCTCCATGCGCATTAATTTTTGTCTCAGATATCTAATTTTCTCTCTTAAGATAGCTTTATATAGTTATAATAAAAGTTAGTAGCAATATTTGATTTACAGTCATGTTTATAAAAACTAGAAAATAAATCGATAAGATTAGGTCATTTTATGCAAATTTTATCAAAAAAAATTATTTTATTGTAAAAATTTTAAGTTGTTTTAAAATAGTATAACGAATTTATTACTAAGTTTTATTCTAACATATATAAATAATCATTTTATGAAATTTTATGAAAATTCAAGAAAAATTATGACGCATGGAACATTTTGAACTTACCGAAACGACACGAAAACTTGTTTTGAGAAAACGGCATTTAAAGTTTTAATTCGACTAACATTTCCATTGTTTACGTTTGAAAAAAATACTTATAACTCGATTAATAATGATCGGATCAACATACTTTTTTAAAATTTAAAGCTGATGAGTTGCAGAATCATTTTCAGAAAGAAAAAAAAAATCGTTTTGGAGACATATTTTTGTCAATCTGAAGGTCCATTGTCACCTTAAATAACGTTTGACATTAGTTTATGTCTAGAGATTAGAAATAATAAAATATGGAAATCGAACAAAAAGAGAAATATTTATTCACAATTCTTTGTTAGAGATTTAAATAGTCATTTATACCAATAAGAAATAATAAAATGTAGTAAATAGAGAACAAATAGCGAGTATACGTCACGAACGACAAAGATTGCATAATTTTGTAATCTCAATAAAAAACATGCAAAAAACATGCTATAAAATGTAAAAAACCGACATATAAAAAACTTGTTTGACATTTAAAAAAAACTATCAACCTATGGGTAATTCATAAGAGGCGCCCAAAAGAATTTTAACCATTACTTCATGATTAATAATTTGTCGAAATGAAATATGACCAATTTTTTCCAGTAGCGAATATGTTCAATTATTAATACATTTATCTGCGATACTCACGATATTTTTATTTTATTAAAATTTAATTCATGTCAAATTTATACGTTTCTAACCTTCTAAACCACTTTATTTCATACGTACTTAAGAAATAAAAGGCAAGATCAATTTTTGCACTATGCTTAGTGATAATTATAAACGCCATGCCTTATTAATATGAATAATCCTAACATCGAATTTTGTTTTATCTTTTGAACATGCACACTAATTATCTTCCTGTGCCTAGTATCCCCACTAGCGAAACAGTCGCCGAATTATGAAGAAAAATTTCTTAGAATTCATTTAGTTTTATGATATGTCATTCCCCTCGACCAAATCTAAAAAATTTGAGCAAAGTATAAAGTTTTTATCGGTTAAATTATTTTGGTCAGAAAATTAGCTCAAATCTATACATACATACATTACACACACACGCATACATGTGTGTATGTATGTGTTTGTTTGTTTTATGAAAGAGAAGCTTGGGGTTAAAATCAGTTTCTTTTAAAATACATTATACGCAGAATTTGGCAGATATAGGGCTAGCTAAGTTTGAGACATTAAATGTTATCTCCAGTGGCGTAGCTACATATTCAGTAAGGAACCCTGGAGCAAGTAAAATCGGTGCGCCCACTTGTTTCTCGGAAGAGTCCTGGCGGAATTTGTTTTCTATCTAATCTTATTTCGATTTAAAACCTTACTTAATAACAATTTATTTGAAATTCAAGACATTTCAATAATAAGAAATTAAATTGAATAAATATAAATATAATAATAAAACAAATTGTAATTCTTGGTAGTATGGAGTGCCCACTAATATTAACTAAATATTTTATAAACTGTATTGACAAAATGTATTTATGCATGTTCAGTTTCCATATAAAAAAAAAAGTTTTTACCAGACTCTAGTCGCAGCCTACGATCGGTCCGGCTCGAAGTATAAAAGTAAAATTTAGACAGACTTTCGCAAGATTATTGATAAATTAAAGATATATACATTTGAACTTAAGTCTTAACTTCTCTTTAATTTCGAATGTATTGACTAAACGTACACCTGTTCTGAGCTTTTACAATTAACTCAATATTTAACTCCAATTTTACTACTAATAAAGATTATTTAATTGCCTCCATTTTTGCCCGAATGTAACTATTTTTTTTCAATCTTTTCCTAACTAAAACTTATTTTATCGACAAAACTAGAAAAGTTTAAGGTAAAATTAAAAACATTTATTACAATTTAGTTTAATTTCTATATTTTATGATTATATTTTCGAATTTGGGTGCACGTTTCACGCGAGTAAACACGTTATTGATTTCGGTGGTGTTTACGGGATTCAAATTCAATGAATTATGATAGTTATGCTAATAACAACACAAATACAGAATTACATCTGTTTATTTGCAATATTAGTGCAAATCAGATGCACTAATATTGCAAGTATAACATTTGTTTGGATGTTGTTTGGGCGCGGTAGCCCAGTTGGCAAGAACAGCGGGCCAGTGATCTGAACGTCCCTGGTTCGAAGCTCGTCTCTACAAATCTACCGCCGTGTTCACTAATGGTGGCCGGGGCATGTAAAATAGGGCGTGGCTACAATGTCCCCCAAGTTCTCAAATTTACCTCTGGAGGTGCGGGGTCAAGTGTTCCGGTCTCGTCACTTGACTCGGTTCAAAATTACGGGACCGGTCATTTAGCCAAGTCGGACTCCGACCCTTGTGGTGCTAATTCAAAACAGGAGCTACAGCTTCATCGCCCATAGCATTCGGGACTGATCTGATATTACTGTCGGTCAAGGGGCATAAGCAACAACAACAACAACAACATTTGTGATTGAAAGTCAATCACAAATGTTACATTTGCTCATATGTTTTTGTACTTTGCCGCTTTTTCAATATTTTTCGGTTAATTCAGGTAAAGTTTAACTAATTATTCATATTATTGAACAAAGCTTTGTCTAAAAATATTATTTATAACATTACTCTTCCGTTTAAACACAGAATAGTGAAACCGGAAGTATTTTAATCTGTCATAAGCAATACTAGTTTTAATATTTGAAAGTTGATTTCTTTCCTAAATAACTTGTTACATTCTGCTTACATTTATCATTCAATAGATGTAATTGGAATGGGTTCAACTGTGCAAACTGCTACGAAGTACGGGGAGTTTTTCCAACAAAAATGTTGAATGCATGTATACTCCAGGTATTTTGACAAATGAAATAGCAGTGCTGAAATGCGCTTTTCCACGAAATATTTCTTCTCTTCTTCACTTTTATTAACGAGAAATTAGTTTTAAAAGGAACTAATCTCAGAAAACCTCGAATCTCAGATGATTCCAGTAAATTTTGGGGCCATATTGCAAATATTTTGAATTCTAATTTCGATTTCAGTCGGATGAGTTATTTGCCCAGGCAAACGCAAAATCGCCCTAACATAATGGACAGTGATCTTATGTTATCCCTCACACTAGTAGAACCGGATATAAAGAAGTTTATATTTGGCGCTCGTGGGATTCACCGGATACACGTAACTTCTTTGTAGTAAAACACAACTTATAAAACTTATAGTAAGTGCCTATAGTAGTGCTTTTAAACATTCTTAACAATCATCATACATTTTTATAGGTTTATTAGGAGGTATATAAAGTGTTAAATTTATAATGAAAATTTTCTGAAATCAAAATTATGATAAGTCAAGTACATTCTAATATATTTAGGTGCTTATAGTTTTATTTACTTAAAAAATTTCATTTATTTTTTGTATATTTTATAGAAAATCTCAAAAATCGAAAATTTTTTATACAAAAGTTTTCACAAATTTTTATTTCACTCTTTCAAATTTTGCGCCCCTATGAGTTGTGCGCCTGGAGCATTTCGCTCCAACGGCTCCACGGTAGCTACGCCCCTGGTTATCTCTCGCATCTGTGCACTAAATGATGAAAAGAAAATAGTTCAGTTTATGTAAGAAAAATTTAGCATTCATATAACAAGACTCATCCAAAATTACTGTATAAATTATGTCTTTAACTAGGCGACTCATAAATACGCTTAAATTACAGTATAATTCCAGCAGAAATTCTTTTGAGAAGATTCTTAATAAAAATCGAATTGAAACCAATGAAAGCATCTTATAACTTCAGGGCCATATAAAACAGATGTCGCACAGTGGCCAAAAACTGAAATGTTTAGAATTAACTAATTAATTAGGAACCGTGAACCATATGAATTAAGCAACAAATCAGAAAAGTTATTCACATATTAAGGTGTAACATTATCTTTTAGTTCTTTTTTTTCCTGTTTGTTTTATAGACTAAAAGATAGCAGTCTTTAGTATCGAAACACGTTTTTAAAAAAGGTGAATCACAGTATAAGTTTTAAGTTAACCAAAAATATTTGGGTTAAATTTATTCCATATCTCAAACACATACATTTCATTGAAAACTCTGTGAACCCCAGAGAGAGGCAAGCGAGAAACCCTAGTCATTTTGTCAAACATAAGTTACGTAAGGGTACTGGAGCTTATATGATAATTATAACACCTTACATATATACACTATCTACCAATAAGTATTTGGATACCCATGCACACGACGATATCTGCGCTCCTGATATACGTCACGCCCTTAAATATCGTGTCGCCGCCGTTAAATATCGTGTAGGAAACAACATTGGCATTAGTCGCAGGCAAGATGCCACGAAGTGCAAAGATTTCTGATTTCAAGATAGGTGTAATCGTCGGGTATCACAGAAATGGCCGATCCTTAAGGGACATATCTAGCGAGCTGAATTACCCAAGATCAACAATGGCCTAAGTGATTCAGAAGTGGAAGGTGAGCGGTGATTGTCGGAATATGCCACGAGTCGGCAGACCCACGAAAATGGGAAATAGATACTGACGGGTGCTGTCAAGAGAAATTCAGAAGAACCGCACCCAACCGATCGTCCACATACTCGATACATAACCGATGGCCCAGGCGTTTCAACAGGCATTTAGGAGTGTTGTTTCGATGAATACCATCCATAAGGAAGCACATCTGCTTGGTTTTCATGGTCATGCTGCCTCCCATAAGCGTTTGATCACAAAGTCCAACCACGCTGCTCGGTTAATGTGGTGCAAAGTGTTGAAGTGCGCTATAAGTGTGCACGTTATTAAATCTTACTAGAAAAAGGAACATCTTTATTTATATAGTAGTTACGGAGAGTTACAAATTAGCGTGTTCACAACACGCTGCCTATGCTCGGACTGGAGACTTAAAGTGAGGGGGATTTTTGGCTCAGTGCCAAGGCAGCGAAGCATCGCTTAAGCACTGCACTTCCGGTATAATAAACAACACAAAGCACGTACCGCATATAAGTGGATACGGGTTCTCTGGAGCGACGAATCTAGTTCCACCCTCTACCGTTCAAATGGCAGGGTCTGGGTCTGGCGTCTGCCTGGAGAACGCTTCCTGCCAGGATGTATTGTGCTCACAGTAAAGTTCGGCGGAGGTGGAATTATGGTCTGGGGGTGTTTCTCCTGGTATAGACTGGGACCCTTGGTCCCAGTTCATGGTAAGATCAAAGCCGACGCCTACTGCACTATTTTGGATGGCAGTGTGCTTCCTACGTTGTGACAGTTTTACGGGTTGGACCCATGTTACATGCTTCCCTCTTGAAAATAGATGTTCATAGATGTGTTTCCAAACAATGATGACATGGATAACGCATGAATATGCAGTGAGGGGTATTTATCTCTGGGCAGGTATGATTTATAAAAGTCCAACAAAGAGACTTGATTGAATTTCTCTTTAAGTGGATGTCAGATTGCAACTCTATGCATTCCATTTGAAAATTTACTCGCAGCTTATCTATATCGACTGTAAATTCAGTAGAAAGATGCAAATGAATTGGTTATTTTTCCAAAATTCCAGCAATGGCATCGTCTTCTATTAATACTGAATCGGTGTCATCGCTATACTTTCGGGTTTCTGGGTAAATCTTTTGGGGTAATAGTCATTTACAATGAATGATTAATGGCGTCTGTAGTGCTACTTTTTGCAGTAAGGTGCCGAAAATACGATAAACTTGGACTGTGGATTCAGCGGTATGGCATCATACGCCCATGTTCGTTTTTGCGATGCATTTGGCAGAGCATAGTTCTCTAGGACTAAAAAAACCTTTAGGAAGGACTTTCATTAAGTCTTCAGCGGTATGGTGTCACTCGGCGAGTTCGCTAACTTCGCGAATGTGGCGGAGGCCGCCTCGCCCCGTTCGCCTCGGGATTTTAAAAATATCACAAATTCGAGTAACCTTGCGCCTCTGCGACACTCGACGCGTGGAGGGCACGTGGGATCGTCCGGAAAGCTCCGTGTTTCATCGATCGGTAGTGGGAAAATCGATAATTTCGATTATCTGACGTCACCGCTTTCATGATTAATTCGGAATCGGTGTCAACGCTGAGTTTTCGGCTTTCCGGGAAGGGGTTAATTAATGTAATGAACACTGAGCATGAATTACAGGCGCCTCTAGTGCTATTTTTTGCCAATAAGGTGCCGAAAAACGATAAACACGTACAGCGGTTTCTCTGACGTTATCGCTTTCTCGAGTAACTTGAAGCCTACACCCCCGTATTCGTCTTTCGGATGAATTTGTCAGCGAACAGATCTCTAGGAATAAAAAATCTTTTAGTAAGGACTTCCATGAAGTCTTCAGCGGTATGGCGTCATACGGAGAGATAGCTAACTTCGCGAACGTGGCGGAGACCGTATCGTCCCGTTCTCCTCGGGATTTTAAAAATCTCACAAATTCCAGGATCCTTTCGGCTCTGCGACACCCGACGCATGAGGAGCACGTGGGACCGTCCCGAAAGCTAAGTGTTTCTTCGATCACTACGACACAACTAAATTCGGTGTAGATGTCATTGATCAAATGGCAAGGAAGTATTCCGTCAAGTCTGCTTTCCGTAAGTAGCCGGTGCAGGTTTTTTAAATAATATTCTGGATATTGCTGCTGCCAATTCTTGGATTTTGTTCAGAACTGTAATTGGAAAAAGTACTACTAGACGACAATTTGTTCAAGATTTAGTTGAAGAATAGACTGAAACGTTTATTCTCTCCTGTCAAAGAAAGGTGACATCCAAGGACCAAACAACTGCTTGGAACACTGGAAAACCACAAGTTAAGCGTAAACGGATTCGATGTCAAACGTCCATATGTGAAAATAAAAAACAGGATATTTGTTCAAAATGTAAAGCCCCATTTGCAGTAAATCCATAAAACTTATTACTAAGTTCTGCACAGAGTGCATATAATAAATTGGATAAAATAAATCAATAAAAGTAGTAACTAATAAAATTTTTAATATTTCTTTAAATTATTATTTAAAATGTTCTATAAACATATTTAAAGAAGATAATTCATTTTCCATTAAAGTTATGCAGTAAAATTTTATTTTTGCTTCAGAGAGACGTTATTATACTTAAAGAAGTAAAATTTTGAATAACAACACCCTCCAAAATTTTAGTTGATTTCCGCTGATTTGTATATATTTAATGTAAATTGTGGGAAATATTAATTATTATATGAAACTGTAATATTTTACTTGATGAAAATAAATTTTTTGTTAATATTTATGTGTTTTTCCGTCTAAGGTCAAACTAACCTGCTCCGCGGTTCTAGGTATACCGAAAGTGCCGCGGTTCTAGTATTAATCTTACAAATTTATGGGCCGCACTAATACTTGCTTTGGGCAGCATGCGGCCCGCGGGCCGCGGGTTGGACACCCCTGAATTAGGCCATTGTGAAGGAGGTAATTTTCTTTGAAATTAAGAGACTTGCCTTCAAATTTCACAAAGCTATCAATTAAGATCTTCAAAACCCTCGCTGCATCCCTGAACGACTTTTAATCACAGGGCTAGGAATTCAGATTTGTCTCCTAATAATTTTTTAGTCCTCCCTAACTATTTTCCCCCTGTATCCAAATTAAGAGTTTGAATTTAGCACGGGCTTCGTGGTCCAAATTTTTTTCTTACGATTGAATTGAAGCCACCTTAAAAATCCTCAGGATTTCGGATGGAGGAAAATAAATTTTATCTATTTCTGAGCCACATTAGGTTTAATTTGTATCGTTATCAAAATTAAAATGTCTAAAATGTCACCAAAGTTATAACCTATGGAATTCTTCTTTGGAGATCCATAAATACTTTCTTTTCCACATTAGAGGGGGATTAAACCTCCTTTCCTTATGTCACGAGTTCTTCCCAAAACGAAAGCACGTTGCACAATTCTAGTTTTGATCCTTCCTTTACAATTCTACAGAATCCTTGATTGATAGTATAATTTTAGAAGGGAAGTATAGACTTCAGAACTTCAAAATAAGAAATAACTCTGACTGCAAGATATCTCCCTTTTCCAAGTCAAAATGCTTCTAATTTGTCTTTGGTGGTTTATTGACGCCAAAGAAGCAATTATGAAAATGAACACGAAGCAAATTTTAAAATATCGTGCGATACAGAATTAATCACTTTCAAAAAGAATGCGAAATATGAGGAAGGTAAAATAGATGTTTGAATCGCAGATACAGAATGTGAAGTAAAGTTTTAACACATTGGGTTGTGTTCTTATGGGAGAGAAGGAATTATATTTATTCAAATGAAGAAAGTTTTATCCAGTGGGTTATAGACAAATTAAAGTTTGAGCAAACGTTCATAAGATGCAGAGCTCTATAAAATCGGATATACATAATGTCTGTATAGTTATCACGAAAAAATGCTTAAGTTTCTTGAAACTTTAAAGTTTTTATGTTGCACCATTTAAAAAAATAAATAAATAAATAATTCTACGTCTAGTTATGGGTGATATTTTAAGGCAACAGTGACGTAACAACAAGCAATAAAAAAGCAAGATATTTAAAATCTTCTTCGCAGTCACGATACACTCACTGTCTGTTTATCTCAGAACAAAGTAGTATCTATCTTACATACAAAGTAGGTTTAAAGATTTTAAAATGAGATTCGAAAGAGCCGGAATACGAGAGTAACGGCGCATGACATTTTTAAGGCTAGATGCCAGGAAAACAAGAGAAATCCCATTTAGAGGTCGAAGGAGTTACAGGTAAAAATATTTTCAAGCTTTATTTACACCCATGTTGGCAACTTACGCCCCCACTCATAGAAAAATAAAATTTAAGTGCTTTGGAAAAAAATACTTTTGTTGTCTGAGGAAGTCAAGCTCATTATTAAAACAAATTTTGTAAAAGACTTGACTTATAGGAGTCAAATATGGGTAATAATTATAATATATATGAATCGTTTTCCCTTCTCTCTCTCTCTAAATATATATATATATATATATATATATATATATATATATATATATATATATATATATATATATATATATATATATATATATATATATATATATATATATATGAAACGGTGAAAGGCAAGTGGTATAAGTCCAAAGCGTTTTACTACAAAAACTACATAAAATTACACTATAAATTAAACAAATTATAATTCATAATAATTATTATAATATTGCAAATAATTATTTGCAATTACACTATAAACTGAACATGGAGATTGCATTTTTGCCCTCAAATAAAAAAGTTGAAAATGTGACTTACACTACTTTGCATTTCGCTGCCTCTCATTCATATATATATATATATATATATATATATATATATATATATATATATATATATATATATATATATATATATATATATATATATATATATATATATATATATATATATATATATATATATATATATATATATATATATATATATATATATATATATATATATATATATATAAATTCATGATAAAATTTTACAAAAGATATCAGGAGGGTTTATTATATACCACATATAATTCTTTAAAATTATTTAAGGCTACGACTTTTATTTTAATTACTTATTATGCCCCAACACCACAAAGGCTTTGAAGTATAGTTTTCGTATTTGACTTTTTCTAATATTTTTAAATAGCTAAAACATAGATATTTTCTGGAACTAATTTTGAATTCAACGATATTTTCCGGTGGTTGATATAAATTCTCTTCTAGTTGAAATTTAAGCATACAAAGGGCATAATTCTAGTAATGTATAATAATATTTGTACTTTTATAATATATTTAATATCTAAATTTTAGTGTAATCTTCTTTGCTGCGTTCTTGTCTGAGTTTTCGATGTTGAAATGGTCATTGTCTACAAGTCCCGTGCGACTTTATGAGTATTCATTTATACTGCCCCTACAATTATTTGA
Source organism: Dolomedes plantarius (assembly GCA_907164885.2). Classification (NCBI taxonomy): domain Eukaryota; kingdom Metazoa; phylum Arthropoda; class Arachnida; order Araneae; family Dolomedidae; genus Dolomedes; species Dolomedes plantarius. The sequence continues at coordinate 62,628,596 of OU015495.1, read as the reverse complement.
CAGTAAAGGTGTATAAATCCCAAGGCAAAATCGTAATGAAAGTCTCATTACTGAGTTATATATTTCTGGGGAGTTTTATAAGCAATTTCAACAGAAGTTTTAGGTTACCTAAATACTTCATGTCTTAAGATTAGATTAAAATATTTCATGGTTGAAGTAATTTATTTTGACTTTTGATAGTAATTTGTCTAACAGAAGCAGAAAACAATACAAAAGACTCAGAGAGAGCTTACATAAACCGTGAGATGGAATTTCATATGATGTAAAATTTGATCTCTTTTGAAGAGTTGAAAAATAAATAAAAACGGCTGAACTTTATTGTAAGAAATAGTATTCGAATTCGCATCAAATTTAGTTTTATGAACTTGCAAAAAGTCGCTGATTTTTAATCACTTTTCTATCGAAATATGGAGAAAATTATTTATGCATTTATTTTCCTAAAACATAAAAACAGAATTTAAAAATATTAACATTTAATCTCTTCCCCCGAAAGTTAATATTTTTATCGATATTTCTAAATCAGGACTCAAAATTTTGGTTCTCCTGGAGTATACATTACAGTTTATATTCAGATTTGGTAAACGTAACCTTATGTATGGCTTATGAGGCAGGTAGGAAGTATTTTTAGAGGATCTACAAAATAATTTCGTAGTTTGTTCACCTTTCAGTATTTTTCAGTCATAGGTGTCAAAATAGTTTACGAGACGTTCTTTACCCTCAGAAACGCAACCAGAAATAGTTGGCAGCTTACAATTTAAAGCAAATCATTGCTAATAAACCGCATATCCTCAACTTTATGACAGAGCTTGTCAGAGAAATGAAGGAATAAAACAAGGTGGAGGAGTTTTTAAATATTTTGGAATCCTTGGATTTTAACTAGAAATAAATATTAAAGGGAAAACTTTTCATAAGGAATATTCCTAAGATAAAATAACGAGACTCACGAGATTTTACATGAGCCACAAGAATGTTTGAATGCATTTATACAATATCGCGTTTTTTAAATTTATTATTTTATTCAAAGGTAGAGAATGGCTACGTATGCCTTGCTGCACTCCGGATAGCAAATATTAACTCGAAATAGAGCTGAGACGCAAAATCCCTCGCAGACAATATAACGAAAAAGTCATTGCAATGATGCTGTCAAGGCGAACTAGGCATTAAAAGTACATTTCTAAAGGAAGTGTTTTTAGTAGTGCACAATCCAATATCGGAAAAGTTCATAAGTAGTATACCTCCTAGGCTTGGATGCATCAATTACTTCAACCTGTTGTCCTTCTTTCATGGTAACTGCTTCTTCATCACTCTCCATCGGCTTGAAGTCCATAATAGCCACATACACATCGATTCCCTAGAGTTGAAAAATATAATTACTAGAAAAATGGCAAAAATCTATCATGGTAAAGGATCCGTATGTGATTCATAATACAATACAATTAATCACATTTTTTACAGCATATAAAAAAATTGTTGTTTTTATTCTATTACGAGGGTAAAAATCCTGATAATCAATGCATAAGACTAAATTTTCACTCTACATTCTAGTCAAAAACAATATTGAATCAGTATTTCAATGGGTATCTTGTAATAGGGAAGAGGACAGGGAAAGGAAGAGTTATGAATTTTAAGTCCTTCCTATTGTTACAATGTTTAAACAAAATGAGTACTCAGTTACATTTTCGGCAGACCCTATCCCTCTCACACCAGAGAAAAGTTACTTCCTTCGTGCTACGAACAAAACGACGTTCAGTAGCAATATATGAGTTAATATTACGATTTTATTTAAATATAAGCTATTTTGATAAGTAAATGAATGAAAAAAAGGAAAATAAAGAACAGGAGGGATAAAATAAACAGTCCCAAAGAATACTAAGATCAACATCAATATTATGTATTTTTCACGTGTGTGCCAATTGTGCTCACCTTTTTTACTTAATAGTTGTATACTCCCATTAGTAAAATTGGATGTGCTATAAAAAAATTAAGAGTATTTTTTTATTTTTACGTCAGGATAATTATATGGGTCTTATTGCTGGTTTTCTGTAATTAATTTGTGAACATACGCACATTTATTTCATATGTATGCATTATTGGCTCTATGATGTTTTTAGTTTCAGCTTTTTTTTAGTAAGGAATATACGCTCTTAAAACAATTATCTGATTAAAGCATACTCTCATAATTTGAACAAAAACTGAAAATGCAATAATCTTTTCGTTACTGTTTTTTAGTTGTAGCAGTTTTTGCATTGTATCTCCATTTTGTTTTCTTGTTCAGTTGAAACTTCGTTTATTTCACCGAAAACACTAAACTCCCGATAATCACTGGACGGATCATCCATTTTATTAGCTATGCATCAAAGAATAAAAAAAAACTAGAAGTAAGAAAATATATTCCGAAAAAATATCAATATGGTTTGTAAACAAAGGATTATGATATACATCTTCCAGGAGAAAAACTGAATACTTTCGTAAGTTTTATTATTTTAAACCTTTATAAATATTAATACGTGCATAATTTAAAACCTCAGAACACGGTCATTTTGGGATTATCCCTGTTTACCTATTTCCAAAAATATGTCGGAAATAATAACAAGAATTATCGGGAGTGCGGTGTTCGTTTTGAAAATATCAAACGTGTTCTGTTGTAACTTAAGTGTGAAAAAATGTTTTCGATGTAGTGAGATACTAACACTGCAAACACAACAAACAAAAATAAAACCTTAAAGATAACTTATTGACATTTACGATTTATCTGTCATAGTAAAATTGATAAATTAAATTTCCCTTAAAAAATTATTGACATGGAGAGACATACATTTAGCATCTCCGCATATTAGAATAGTTTCCAAATTTCTAATTCGAGATTCGATTTACGAAAATTTCTAAGGAAATAAACACACATGAACTTCTGATTGAGTTATTATATTCTGTATTATCTGTAGGCTTTGCTTTCGCTTAATTTAAGATCATGAATGCCATAACACCCAGTATCTCATGTATCCCGTATCAATTCCTTTTTCCTGCTATCTATTTTCTCCTCTTTCCCGGCCTATCACTTTCTTCATCCAAGCCCATACCGGTAAACGTAGAAATGACGTTTAAGCAAACCCACGTATGGTTTTAGAGGATATTAGAATATGTAAATCTTGTTTGAAAACAGTGGCATTCTATTTAGAGCGAAATAAGTTCGTAAAGAACAATACATACGTTAATATCTTTAGAAAACAAGCAACACTTTTACACGTGATTAAAATTTGTTAATTTTTCTTTTTTATTTCTTGCATTCAACCTGATCAAATTTCATATCTTAAAGATGGAGTGAATGTCGGAAGTCGTTTTTTATTTCATGTATATTTCTAAAATTTACGACTTCGAAGCATGGGAGATTAAAATTAAATAGAATCTTTTAAGCATGGTAGAGTTTATTTCTTTTTTTCTATTTAACAGGAACTCTTCGTTTTATTTCATACGCATTTTAAAAAATTTGTTTTATTGCACCGTTGTATAATCATGAATTTTAAACAATACAATGGAACAAACGGAGATTTCTATTCAGATCTATCAAGCCATTATCAAGAACTCTTTCTTGTTAATGAACCTTTCGAACAATTAAACCTTTTATTTCATGACTTTGGGTTTTCAAGGTGTTCCACGTCCTTGGCACGAAATAGCAGTAATTCTCCTTTTACCTGAGGTTGATCTAAATAAACGCAAGGCTCCTCAGTTGCTTTTTTCACAGTATCTGGCTTCACAATAGGGAAGTCTGAAAAGCTGCAGCCGTTACCTATGGTTATTTCAAGAGAATTTCAATAGAAACGAATAAAAAAAGAGGTTGAGAATTAGCAGATTTTTGAATATCGCAACCGAAAGATTCTCGTCGTTTATGAGGATTTCGCTCAACTAATTACGAAAGCATAGTCTAAAAAATATTTTTGAGGGATACATAGGGATACATAGATATTTTAGATACATAGATAATACCTCAATTTAACAAGTACTGATTATCTCCCTTCCTTAGAAAATACTTGATCTAGGCTGCATCGGGTAGAACTTTCTCTGTCATAGGATCAATTCTTCTATCATCAAATATGACGCAAAAACTATTTGTAACAGTTTAAACCTTTTTAGAATGCGTAAATGTCATTTCCGATGGTTTAACCTTTAAAAAAATTTGCAGTAATTTAAGAGGAATCTCATAGTTTTACAGTAGGTTGTTGCTGTTTATTAAACACTAATCAAATATACTGAGACTACTAAATTCTCTGGATGCCTGAACAATAATTGTATCCCCCGTATAAAAATAATCCATCAAATCATACAGGGAAAATCTATAAATTCTTCTATTTTTGTCTTTTAAAAACAAGGACAAGACAATTGTAGAATTTAATATCGATTAGTCGACATAAAGAAGTTTGGGGATATATTAGAAGGCATAATTTGTTGTGACAAATGAAATTTTTAGAAAAACCAAATTTTCATCTAACTTGTTACGTGTGAGTTTGAAATATATACCGAAATAAACTACAGTGGAACCTCGATCGTTCTCTGAATCATCGTTTTCCCGTATGTGTCGTTTATTTCATCAAGTCCCGATGAAAATAGTTTTTGTTATGTTCCCTCATCTATAGTTATACCGCATTTATCGTTAATGCAATAAGTACCTTTAAAAACAATGGATCAAGGTTTCACTGTATATTGTTTACCAGAAGCAACACACACACATACACAATCACTCAGCCTCTCTCTCTCTCTCTAACACATATACATTCACAGTCACACGGAAGCCCACACGCACATACATATACTTGTGTGTAGAATATATATATATATATATATATATATATATATATATATATATATACATAATCTTCTCTCACAAGGATAGCTCTAAAAAATGAACCACAACAGACTGAACAACAAAACATAAATCTTATAGAAAAAAAAATTCCGTATTTTTAATCTTGAACATTTATCTGATCATTCAAAAAAACGGAGAAAAAGTGCAATTCACTATAATATTTCCTCATTTTATAAAAAAAAAACCTACGATGATTTACGTCTTCTCTATAATACATTGAGACTAAACTATAAAAGAGGAAAACAAGCCAACAGTGATCAAATTAAAAACCCATTTGAAAATCTGAGTTATACTTTTAACATAAGATCGATATAAATAAAGAATTAGTTCAAGAAGAAGAGGTATTTAAAATTGGCTGTTAAATAACGCCAGGAAGTAAGTGAAATGTGACTTTTAAAAGTTTTTTAAACTGCATAAAAAGAGAAAAATGAATGGTTAACGTGATCTGCCATATAAAGGTATTGTTTTCGTAAAGGCTTTCGTTTGGTTGATTGCATATAAGACTTACACTTTAGAGAAAGTCGAAAATCTAGGAAATTTACCCCTTGTCATAGCTCCAAAGATCATAGTCTGAACATTCGATTTTTCTCAGTTTGTTTGTATGATCAGGTTAATTATCATTCAAGTCATGAGTCAGCCAGGACCATGGAAGTATATTGGTCAGTTTACATTTCACGTAAATTGTCCAAACTCCCGTCCTTTGTTGTCGATACAGGACAGAAATGTTGAATCAGAGAGTCTAAAATCCGACCAAGGAATAATTGAAGTTAAGAGAAAGGCATTAAGTCTTGAATCCGAACAGGAACAAACAGGAATTTTCAGCTTATCAACAAACACAAGAATCAAGATACAACGGGATTTTCCAAAATCTACGCATTAGTATCCTAATGCCCCCCCCCCCCCCCACACACACACACACTTAGTATTCTGGCTAGCGTTGTGAGCTTCCTCGCAGTGGGCTTGGGTTCAATCCCGAATAAGGGTTGGTCGTTACCGTGTCGTCCCCTCATAAGGAGCAATGCTGGCTCACCTAAATGGTGCTCCCATAACAAAATAGCCAGCAAGACTTCGCGGTGAATAACAAAAGGCGAATGTCTCACGACAAGTGCCTCCGTATTAGAAAAAAATATCCTAATCTTAGATATTATCCAGGGATTAAATTAAACGCTAAAAATGAAAACTCCACCCCCAAATTTACGGCAAAGAAATTCAGTTCCTCATAAGGGCAAAGGATGAATAACTCTGAGTAAGGTTCTGGTGACACATAGAAGATACTGCGTTTGTGCCTGTAAGATTTAACGTTTAATTATCCACAGGGTTGTCGTGTAAACAATTGTTGGTTTCGTAAAACTCGAGTTTTACAAGTTGTCAGCAAGTTGTTCCTATCGAGAATGGATCTTGCAACGAGTGCGCATTCCTATTTCTATCTGACTATTCGAGCAATGCCAGATAAAGGTACCCAGGGATTTATCACTTGGGACTGTCACAAATGTTTTCCTCTCCGAAATGTTGAGCGGAGAAAGCGCAAGAAGGGGTTAAGGAGGAAATGCGCTTGCATCGAAAAATGAAACATTTTCCGAGAAAGCCTTCAGACATCTTTAACAGAGTACGTTGTTACGGTCTTTTTACTCTTAAAATGAGTGTTTCGAGACATCTAAAAAGTGAAAAATCACATATCTTAACGGACTTCTAAAAATGAGAAGATTTGGGTGGAGGAAGACAAAATTCGGTTAATTCAATGTATATTTTGTTTTAAGAATATTATTTTCCGCTTCAAATAAAGTGTAAAATTTTTTTTAGCATAAAAATATTTATCTACTATTTGTTGAAATAGAAAAATTACATATGTTTTGTGGAATTCTATGACACTGACAATAAACAATACTGAACATCCAGGGCCCTGGGCTACGGAACCAGAGTTTGCAGTTTCGAAACCCGTGGGGAACGACTGGGTGTTCTTAGCTCATCTTAGAAGAATCGACTTTAAACTATACGATTCGGTCAGTTTAGCCCTCGTGTTGCAAATGATGACCTTAGGCTAAACCAGCGGTCAATAGTTAATTTATAATGTTTTTCTTCTCAATTTTGCTTATATAAGGAGCTCTTTATTTGGACATCGCCAATAAACGCATTTAATAACAGTCATTTTATTAGGAAGCATTATTTTATTTTCTTAGTGGCGAAGGTAATTCTCCTTTCATATTCTCATTCTAAAACCACCTCACACTGCTATGAGAAAAGAAACTGATGCGATATTGGGAGAAGAATAATCTCGCTTAGTTTGTGGTCTATAAACTTTTTATCACTAATATAGATACAACTAGTCCCACCCCGGATAGGACATACATGTAATATAAGTTTTTATCATTCAAGTTTATGCTTCTATATTGGCAATGTATAGTGTGAGACTGTCTATTACTCGTTATGCTCATCCTAAAAGAATATCACCTGATCCAGAGATTTCCCAACTTGTTCATACAATTCGTATTGCAAAAGACGACCGTACTGAACCAAACAATAAACCTATCATCTTTAACTAAGGGACCGTTTAAGTATTACACAAGCAATCAGGGGGGGGGAGGGTAAAACTGCTTATTTTTGCTGACAAGCGAGAAGAGGGATTCAGAGCAATGCTTACGTAAGACATATATACGTATGAGATTGCGCTGTGGTGTGCTTCTGACCACACCATTTCTCCTACCATCTAGGACAGAAAATTGACTGTCTTGTTAGCAGTGATCGTAAGAGAGCCCTTAGCAGTGATTAGAGGACATCTGCTTATTTTTGCTTACGAAATTCTTTAATGACCCCTAACCTAAAATGGAAAGAATTCGATGCATTTTCATAAAATATTTTTAAACTCAATACACTGTTTCTATGTCTTGCATAAAAACTCCTAGGAGTTATCTTCTCGAATAACAGTATCTTTCAGACTCTTTGAAACTTGAAAGAAATGTTTCATTGTAATAGCAAAATTTAGAGACAAAGTTTTAGCAAACATTTTTTTAATCGCTGATTTTAAAGTTTCATTCTACGAGAGTGCTATGAGATGTTTCCTCAATGAAAAGTCGTATTTAGTCAATTTCAGTTAAAGATTATAAGGAGCAGTCACACCACGGGGAACAATTTAGAAAATTCAAAGTCTTAAAAGAAGTTTAAAAGGATCAAGTATTTGTTTTATTGATTTTGTGTATGTGATTTCGAAATATCTTTTATTAAGTGAAAAAAATGCGTCATATTTCCATGGTATTCTGGTAAAACAACAAAACCCCAGCATATACATGTACAGAAAATTAAGGCAGTTGAAATTCTAACTCCATAACCTAATTACAACAACCAACAATAACAACCAACAATAATATGATTTATAGAATTTTAGTACATTAAACGCTTACGTTGAAGATACCAGTTACGTGAAAAAGAAATTATGGACATGAAATGAAGAGGAAACAAACTGTTTATAGAAACATGAAGCGGAAAAGTATTCCGTTAAAATTTCTGTAAAAATTACTGTTTAGCACATTTTTAGCTAAACAAATCTCCTTCCAAGAAATACACAATTTTACGTTATATCCATGCTTGTAATAATTACCTTGAACTCTATTTCACACACAAACACTTGAAAAGAGTGAGTGAGCGAGTCAGTCAGTCTCTCTATCTATCTCCCTTTCTTTTTGTGCATGTGTTTATAATGAAAACTAGTAAAAACCAGGAAAAGAAAAAATAATATATCAACTCAAAAGTCTTCGGACATCAGAGTAAAAATCCCTAACTGTCATTTTCAGAGTCATAGTATATCATGTGGGCTTTAGGCTTAAAACCTGCATTGCTCAGGCAATACATATATTAAATAAGGCATACTTTCCACGAGATTTTGGAAAGCAGCGATAGGAATAAGCTCCCATTCTGTCAGAAATGCCCCCGTGATTGTCATATCGTTCACTCCTTTCCACAACGCCGCATTTCAAAAATCGGCGATTTTTAGTTATGCCTGTTTTCAGAATGCCCTGAAAGAGTAGTATGTCCATGCAAGATCCTCATACCTCACCGCTCAATATTTAGTCGCTAGAGAGCAGAATTAATATTTATTTTCAATACATTTTAATGAACTTTTTAAAGTTTAAAATCACTCTCCTGAAAAGTCACGTTTTTTGAGATACGACGTTGTTGAAAGGAGAGAGCGATATGGTTAAGTTTTGTAGTAGGTCTATAGTTCAAACTTCGTATTATAGACTACTTTATCCTATAGGGCAGTGGTTCCCAACCTTGGGTACGCGTACCAGTACCGGTACGCGGACAAGCAGCTACCGGTACGCGAATGATTTTACAATTTAAAACAAAAATCTATTAAAAATCCATACTACAAAAAAAGAAAAGAAATGACTATAATAACTAATAATCCATACGTTTTAATATTTTAGTTTGGAATTTCTTATCCATTGTTTGTGTTGTAATACTTTATTGGGATTTACCTAATCTCAAAAGATGCCGTCTACACCTGAATGTGTTATCTATGACCGCCCCATAAAAATTTGGCACTCGCCTGCGAATTATAACTGTGTTTACGAATTACAACTGTGTCTGAGAAGTTTCTTGCCAAGCAGTAACATTTTTAATGCCATTTGCGACCATATATTTATGTGAAAAGGATTTTCTGCAATGACTGCGATGACAACCAAATATAGAGCTTTGCTGGACATTGAATCGGATCTTCGCCTTAAACTGACAAACATTGAGCCCAATATTACTTCTTTAGTTAATAATAAACAGGCCCAACCTTCTCACTAATTATATATTTTTTAAAGTGATTATTATATTTTATGTTTATGTTTAGCAATAAAAATATATCCCAAGTTACTTGTCTTTATTACAAATGTTCTCGATTGCATTTTATTCCCCATTTCAAAATTTTTGGTCTACCGGTACGTCATCAAATTGTTTACAACGTACAGGTACGGTACTATAAAAAGGTTGGAAACCCCTGCAGGGGATCTACGGTATTGAGATCAGGGTTCTGAGAAGTTCACAGAAAACACAATTTGCCATTCAAATTATTGCGTAACAGAACATATTTCCTTGAAGTCTACTATTGAAATAAAGAATGGCAATTTGTTTAGATAGAATAAAAAAAAGTTCTTCATCAGGCCAGGATGCATTAAGTTTGATTGTTTCTATGGACAATCATTCAGAAATGGATTTGTAAATTGACCTTAAACACACATTTGTACATATGCAGGTAATGTCTTAAAGCTATATTCATTACGGTCGGTCATTTGAATAAATAACATGGACCTTTCTAGATAAAACAGATGGTAAATATGTTCACACTTCTCCTTTTTTATATTTGTGATGGAATTTCTACTCTCTGCTCGTTATTTGATCAGCTAGGCCGGACAAGATAGAACTGATTCGTTATCAAAGCAAAATTTGGAATGAATAAAAACTTACTTTTAAAATTTATTATCGGAAACAAAATATGGATTTAAAGCCCTTCTTAAGTTCGATGACTCTATTTTACACATGAAATATATCTTAGAAGAGAACGCAAGATACCTTCATTTTCAATTTTTCAAAACCTTAATAGTATTTTATTCAGATGAGTTCCATGATATATTATTATATTCATAAAACGGCATATTATGCATAAAGTAAGTTTCCCAATGAAACATATAAACTCGTAGGAATTTCAGCTCATTACTCTGATGCCGTCCCTTCAACTCATTCTCAGACAATTCAGAGTTATTCTACGTCATCGTTTTCAAAGTTGGATAGTCTTTAGCCTCCTAGACGTTAATTACTTTTATCTCCGTTAAATCTGTCGACTGATCCAATGCATCACGAGCATAAAAACTTTGAACGCTGGAAGATACAAAGGTTGAATGAATTTTTCTTTAAACAAAAAAGAGAGAAGCTTCTACTGCATGCATCAAGAGTGTTTTTAGTAAGCCTCATTTATATTGAAAGTTTAGAAAATTTTAAGACAGATAAATGATTTTTTACACCTCTTTTTAACTTCCTCCTGTTGATAATACAATACACAATAAGAAAAAAAATTTCATTGTGCCCGATTTAAAAAATAAAAAGCTATATTTTTTCTTATGTGCTATCATCATAATAATTTCTTTAAATTAAATGCTGCTGCCTCTCAAAAATTTTCCTGCGTAAGAGATGATTAATAGCTACAGTAAGTCTTCCCAGAGTGACTAAGGCAAATAGTTTCAAAATAGCGAAGTGTAAATATAGAATACTCCCTTAAAACTACGCTCGAGACCTGTGTCTCCATACTTGCAAATTTGTTTATCTACATGAAAAAAAAGATATCTGCGTAAGCCAGTGCTACTGTTTGGAATGCGAAAGCAAATATTTTCCATGGTGCATGATTAACTAATTCTTTTAGTTTGCAATGTTTTATATATACGACATGACTAATATGGATAAACTGAGATCCAATCATGGTGACTAAGTCAGTTGATGGTCAGTGATGCAGAAATTATCTACAACATGTTCCCATGAAATATAACTACATCTATACTTTTATAAGAAGGCTCTTGTTTCTGAAAAAGGTATAGAAAAAGATAATCTCAGTAATCAACAGATTTGTACGAACCTCCTTCACAAGAATATTTTACTTAATAAAATATAAACTTAACAAAACTTAATAAAATATAAACTTGAAAAACTTTACTTAATAAAATATAAACTTAAATAATATGGTGTCTGAATTTGTTACTCAACTGCACAATCATACGTATACGCCTTAACTCAACACCCCATTGAATTTTCACATATAGAATGTACATAATAAACTATCATCAAATCAAAAAATAATAGTGTGTAGATAAATTAAAATATCGAGAGACAGAGACAATACATAGACATACTTAATAAATACACAAGACATACTGAAAAATGTGTGAACGTAGGTTTATTAAGTTTAATAGATGCACCTAAATTTGATTTTATCCAATTAACATGTTTGACTGGATCTATTAAAAAGTATGTGTGTGTATTTATATATATATATATATATATATATATATATATATATATATATATATATATATATATATATATAGATACATACAGTCGAACCTCCATATATCGAACTTCCCTATATCGAAATTTTCTATATATCGAACTGTTAGCAAATCTCCATGTTCATTACATAGAAAAACTGTTTCTATATATCGAAATTTTTTTCACGACATGTTGGGAGATTTTATTCCACTTTAGAATAAAATCTCCCAATTTTTGGCTTTTGAAACAATACTTCGTGGACTTCAATTTGTGGGAAATGTCCCTGATGAAGTTTTTAATGGACTGAATAAATGCGAGTATTTCTTTGATGAACTTTCCTCAAAACTGGCTGTTCAGCAAGATATTCGTAGTTTTTTTTTTTAAAGAATGTAACTGTGATCACTGTAACCACCGTCTGCATTATTGTTTTTTTAAAGTATATAGTACTCAATAAATCTTTCACATTAATTCATTTTTTAGTTATTAACTTTCATTTAATGGGATTCGCATATAAATTGGAAATGGAGTTTCGTATACGAAAATTAGCTTTAATTTTAATGTTTTAGGAGAATTATGATAAAACTAAGATCAATTCTATATATCGAAATTTCTATATATCGAATTTTTTTCCGGCATTTTGCTACTTCGATATATGGAGGTTCGACTGTATATATATATATATATATATATATATATATATATATATATATATATATATATATATATATATATATATATATATATATAAGGAAATTTTAGGTTTTGGGATTTGATTTAAATTATTGATTGCTTGAATATATCTACCTTATTTACCTGTGATCTTAAATCTTATAGTTTTGGAAATTGCTGGGATGTTATTCATCAGATTGTAACAAAAATGAGTACCATTCTATCCCCAACAGAAAAATAATTGCATGATACTGCCCTATCATATTAATTCTAGAGTCTAGCTGGTCGGTTTTTAGTGCCCTACAGTCCTTTCTTGCTGCACGAGGGTTAAACAGGCCGGGAACTACACTTTTCCGAATGGTTACAAACTCATATGCCAATCCCGAACTCGAGCCCATCTGGCACCGAAGGTTAAATTTTCTAGAGATGCAAAACTTACAGAAAGACGAACGTGGGAGTCTAGAAATTCTGTAGAAGCTTCTTAACCCCTCTTTTACGGGGCGAAAAATTTCCTTCTCCCGATACTAGAACTTACCGTAGTTCACGTAATATTGGAAAATATATTATAACATGATTTTCGAAAATATACGTAAATATTTCAGTTTTAGTTTAATATTTGCATTAAACTAGTTTATAATCGACAAGCAACAGATTTTTTTTTCACTTTTTGCCCATTGCACATGTTTGATCGAGACTAAAGTCATAGAGTAACCCTTCTGAGTCGTTGTCACCACTGCAAAAAGGGTTTTGGTTACTGTAATTTGTAACTCGTGAATCGTGTAATCAATAGCTCGTGAACCTTCGCTCTAGAATAGAGAATGGATTTTTCATGTTTTTTAAGTTGAATAGCTTAAATACCATGCTCTGTTCAATTGAAATTCCCCCATAGGGAGTCGGGGGATGGCCAAATGGCTAGGGCGCTGGCACTGGGTACAAGAGGCTGTAGATTCGAGTACTCCTATTGGCATGGATGTTTGTAGCCATTCGGAATCGGCTTTAAGCATTAGATCCCGGTGTAATTAGCCCTCATGCAGCAAAAAGATCATCGTAGCGCTCTCAACCTACTCAACTCAGGTCCTCCGTACAGAAATATCTATAACAACTGAAGAGATAGTCCAATTTTTTTAATTGATGTAAATCACACTATATAGCGAACGACTCTCATGTCCTGAAACATTTGTGAGATTGACTAAAAGTATACAAGTTTATATCTGATCCATAACAGGCAAAACTTAAATTTAAAATGTAAATATTTGGGGGAAATTTTCTCACCAGTACACATTTATTTTTGTTTTTTAATTTCAAATCTATTTGTAGTAAAACACACGATCTTGGTGTTATAATTTCAGTTTCTAAACAAAATATTTTTATTTAACTTAATTTCCTTTTGAATGAAATTTCTTTTCAGAAAAAAATACAAGTGCTTCATAACTGCGTCAACTTTTTGAAAAAATTCTATGTCTGGCAATTTTACCTAAGTGCACCCGCTTATCTATTTTAATCACATGCATTTTAGACTTCAATTTTTTACTTCATAAAATTGCTTAAGCAGTCAAAAAGTAAAAAAAAAAAAAATTAGTCATGCGAACAATTACGAAGAATCTTGCTGTAGAAGCGGATTTAAACAAGATTTTTTTGTTTAAATTCGTAACTTAAATGGAAAATAAAAATCCTTGCGGAGATGTTGCGGAGATGATCAACCTGTTGGTCATTCCTTCTAAATGATCAAAACTGAGTATAAGATTCTGTCTGTATGCAACTCACACTCATTTCTGGATAAATTCAGAACAAGTTTGAAATAGGAGTCATGTACAACCAGAAAATTATTGTCGAAATCCACTTTGAAGCATCCTCAAAATAATTAAACAAACTTACGGACAGCTCGTAATAACAAAAGATGTCTGAATTACATACACAAAGACTATATAACACATAAATAACGCTTTAGAGCAGGGGTTCCCAACCTGCTGGGCCCAAGGGGATCGAGAAGTGTTTCTTAGGAGGTCCCCCGGTATTATCTATTGAAAATAATTTTTAAACGAATCACCCCGAAAAAAATTGTCAATATTTATTTACCACTAAACCGTAGAGCAGTGATGTTTTTTAAAGAAAAAAGTCTCATTCGCCTTTATTCGGGGGTTAATGAAAATGGCAGTTACACTCTACACGCAGAACACAAATTCTAACCGTCAGTTTGTCTTTCACCAGTCTGTCCTGTCACTTTTGGTCTTACTGTTGTAGTTTCTCCAACAAAATGAAGCAATTTTTGTCTAGGCAAGAGTTGCATAATTCTCAATCAATACGGTAGGTGCTTTATTTTTATTGAGATTTTGTTTTGTTCTTGCTTTTTCACACCTTTGACTGAGGGATGCTTCTTAACATTGTCCATTTCTTACAAATTTGATTTTTGTTACATAAAACATTAAGTTGGAATTAAATTACGGGAAATGTATTTTACTGTTTTCCTTCATGTCTTAAGAGGCCTTTTTGAAGAAAATATGCAGGGCGGGAATGAGAGGGGTCGCAGGTTGAGTGAACATTGAAGGGGGTCATGACTCGAAAGAGGTTGGGGAACACTGTTTCAGAGGGATGGTTCAACTTCCTTCAGAATTTATCCAATATTGAATATTTTAAAAATGCACATAGTGTTAAAAAGTAGTGAGCAAATCATTTCTTCAGAATGAAAAAAAAAAGAAAAACGATGGATCAAAGGAACAGAAAAATTAGCATCGCTACATTATAAACTATAGTAGAGATAAAACAGCACCAAAACGATTTTTTAATTCACAATGCATGTTTTAATAAATGCACAACGAATTACAAATCATGATTAATCTGTAAATAAAAATTATAAAATGTCCTTTTACCATATATACACTCTTAGACGCAAAAAAAAAAAACGCACCACGGAGTTATCCAAATGGGACGAAAATCGGTAGATGAGATGCACATGTACAGAAAAACAAATGATTACAATTTGAGAAAAATTGGATGATTATTCAAGAGCTTCACAAAGTTAAAAAGTCAATAACGTGTTGATCCACCTCTGGACCTTATGCAAGCAGTTATTCGGCTTGGCATTGATTGATAGATGTGGCGGATGTCTTCTTGCGAGATATAGTGCCAGATTCTGTCAATTGGCGTGTTAGATCGTCAAAATCCCGAGCTGGTTGGAGGGCCCTGCCCAAAATGCTCCAAACCTGCTCAATGGAGGAGAGGATCCGGCGACCTTGCTGGCTAACATAGCATTGGGAAAGCACGAAGATAAGCAGTAGAAACTCTCGCCGTGTGCGGGCGGGCATTATCTTACTGACATGTAAGCACAGGATGGCGTGATATGAAGAGCAACACAACGGGGCATAGAATATCGTCGGCGTATCGCGGGTGACAACAAAAGGGATCCTGCTATGAAATGAAATGGCACCCCAGACCATCACTCCTGGTTGTCATCCCGTATGGCGGAAGACAGTCAGGTTGGTATCCCACCGCTGTCCGGGGCGTCTCCAGACACGTATTCGCTGGTCATCAGGGTTCAATTCGAAGCGGGACTCATCACTGAAGACAATTCTACTCCTGTCAGTGACATTCCAAGTCGAATGTGCCGGACACCACTGCAAACGGGCTTGTCGGTGAACAGGGGTCAATGGTAGTCAGAGGGCACCGTGAGCTCAGCCCCTTTTTTCGAGGGGCATAGTTACTGTATACCAGAGTACACGGAATGAAATTCGCAAAGAATTTATGACCTGGAATCGTAATTTCTCCTCTTTAATATCCTGTCAGTTGCGCAGTTAAGATGCGCTGTTGCGTCACATGTTCCTTCATTAGCCGCCAAACTTTAAAATTTTGTATTTTCCGTCGAAACCTGTATTCATATCAATTTGTGTCCAATTTGCATTACCCCTTCTTGGTGCATCTTTTTTTTTGTTTGTTTGTTTGTTTGTTTGTTTGTCTAAGACTGTATATACGTATATATATATATATATATATATATATATATATATATATATATATATATATATATATATATATATATATATATATATGTGTGTGTGTGTGTGTGTGTGTGTGTGTACGTACATATATTTTAACATTTTGTTTTACTGTTGGGTGTTGCAGCATTTTTCATAACAGGTATTTACGGTTATTATTTTTGCATCCATTATCAAATAGAGATTTAAATTCGCACATGTGGAAAAATTGAAAAAACTACTTAACTACTTAAAACTACCATAAGCTAAGAGAAACGAACTGCAGAATCTTCCACACCTCTGGGATGCAGGAAAATGAGGAAATGCGCATCTTTCTGGGACGCATACAAATAGCATGTTGCTTCACTCAGTACGCGTTTGCCCTCTCCACTGAGCAGAACATATGTATAACACTTGTCAAAACTTAGTGCCATTCAGGATTAAGGCTCCAGACATAAACTTTGCTAAATTTAAACCTTTGCTGACATATCCGTTCACTAAAAGACATCAAAAAAGAATAAAACGAAGTTGCTGGCAGATGAGGTAGAAGGTTAAAATACGGAAATAAAGTCACAAACTTTGGAAGTACATTTATATCGATTTAAACACTTATGCTGAATTCGAATTCGAAAGCAAGAAAAAAGTTATGTAGCAAATTAAGTCAAAATAAGTTCAGTTAATATCGTAGTTTGTGCGGATATATTTATACAATATTCAATTTCAAGAGTTTATGCCTTTAGTCTAAGAAATTGTATTTTAAATATTAAAAAATAACATGAGAGAGTTACAATTTTCAAACTACATAGTTTTATTTTAAATGTTTAAAAAATTACATTTACAACGCTCCTGTCTGGAACGTGAGTTGTTGGGGTTTTTTTTTGGCTTATTTATTTGGGGTGTTATTGGGAATTACAGATAAGATTAAATTTAAAAATTATAGCTTTGGTATGTGCACAAGAATGAGATCCTATGTCTACATTGCATTTCACAAAAAAAATATTTAGCTTTTTAGTTAACGGTTAAACATTACACGTTTAGAAAACCGTTAAACATTATTGCAGCTATGAATATAGCTTAAATTATAAAGATTTGGAATGAAAAGCAAAAGTTAAAGAATCTAGTAACCAGAATCTCCCAACCCACATCGTATTATCAATGAATAGTTAATGTATTACGACTACATTAATGCAAAACATGTAGTTACAATAACTCGACACAGATTTTTATGTTAAAACTAATCAGAAGTGAAAAAGTAAATAGTGTTTAAGGACCTAAACAAAGGAATGAACGTATGAATGTAAAATTAATAAAGTCAAATTGCATATATATCACTACAGTGATGCAATTCTAAAGTTTTTCTTATCTTCTCCCCCCACTTTACACAAACTTCGTTTCCCTCTTTTTCAAAACAAATCATTCATTTTTTTTATATAGAAAGAAAAATACTGAGTGATCTAACCTGTAAACATGCGGTGTTCCACTTGGCGTGTTCCTTTGTTTTACCACCAAGACGGGACATACTTGCACAGGTGCCAGAGGGTGGGGAACAGATACTACTCTGTTCACTCATGGAAAAAAGCATTTTTTCTGCCTTGAGAAGACTGCAGGTGACAGGTAACCGAACTTCCAAATTTTGGAGGTTAAAGCTGCTGTCGAAATCACAATCGGAAGGAAATAGTAAGTGGGATTCCAGAGACTTCGTCAAAGTTTGCAATAATTCCCCATGCTCTATCTTTTGGAAATTAGCACTATTAATGGAAAATGTATCATGTAGACCATTAACACTGTTCAAAGATAGATCCTTCCCTGAATTATCTACAGTGTTTTGAAATGGTGTCATGAAAATCAAAGAGACCAACATTTTTGATTGATTGCGTTGCAGTTTGTTTACTGTTGAGTTCATTATCGCGAAAGATCCAGAATCGACTTTAGAATTTAGTGCTTCATTACCTGCAATATCTCGGGTCTTAGCAAAGTTAGAAAATACAGGTGAATTACCAATATTTCCCTGAATATCAATATGATCAGTACTTACTTCCGCAGGACACTGAGATAACGACTGAAAACTAGAATAGCCTATTTTCCGACCTGCATTATCTGTTTTGCATTCTAGTCGGATTTGGGAATCATTGTTTATAATACCCAGGTTCTGATTATCAATAGCACCTTTTTCATTCCCACCTTTAGGATGATCTTTAGTAAGATCGCTATTTGTTTGACAGGAATTTTCAAGTATGTCGTTAG
>OU015495.1:62525707-62609340 GCA_907164885.2 Dolomedes plantarius | reverse complement strand
TACTACATATTTTCTAAACTCTATTGACAAAATGTATTTCAGCATGTTTAGTTTACACATAACCCTTCAAAATTGTTGTTTTCTCGCTTTCTCGTTTGAAAGTCGGTTAATCATTTTCTCCAGATCAAGTTGACAAGCTATTGTTCTTTCAATGGATATCGTGGCCAAAGGGCTAAGGCGGTGTTGTGACATGCTGCTTCTTAAATATGTTTTGATTAATTTCAGCTTTGAAAAACTTCGTTCTGATTTCGCTGTCGTCACCGGTAAAGTTAAAAAAATCATGCATGCTGTAATAATGTCAGAGAAGTTACTTGAGGCTGCGATGTTAATTAAAAGTAGTTCAGCAACTTCGAAGCAATTTGTTTGGAAGCAATTTGTTTTAATTGAATATAAAAGCACATTTTAAATCGAAGCAGTTGAGGTTCCAAACTAGGTGAAATGAAAGATATGCCGATTGTAACAATTCTGATCCTTCCAGGATACTTTTATCAGGAGACGCGACGAGATATGCAGGTGATAGACATTTAAAATGTGTACGTAATTGTCGAACGGATTTAAATCTAATAAGTTAATTGATTAATTATTAATCCATTACTCTATAAAACACCTCGACTTTGAACACATTCACTGTATTCAATGCGTTCATCTACTTGTAATTCATCAAAGAATATTTTCACAAGACGCAATCTTTTTTAAGGTTCAGTATTCCATAGAGCTGATAACTCAAGGGCATCGTTTTTAACAAACTCCCAATTATTCTTTAAGTTCTGGAATTGGGTTAAGAGTAATGAAAGCATCTCAACGGATTTCTTTATATTTTCATGAGTACCTTGCAGCATTTTCGAGACTGTATTAATAGTTCGAGTATTTTACTTTGTACAAATATCAAAATTATTGTTGAAAATTGTTCAAAATAATATATCAAATATTTAGCTTCACGTTACTCGTCATAATTTTTCCATTCAATGATAAATACACTCTTAGACACACACACACACACACACACACACACAAAAAAAAAAAAAATGGTGCACCAAGAAGGGGTAATGCAAATTGGACACAAATTGATATGCATACAGGTTTCGACTGAAAATGCAAAATTTTAAAGTTTGGCAGCCAATGAATGAACATGTGACGTTGCTACGCATCTTAATACGTACCTGGCAGATATCCGAAAGAGGAGAATTTCGATTCCAGGTCATAAACTTCTTTGCGAATTTCATTCCGTGTACTCAAGCAGAGACAGTAACTATGCCTCGCATAAAGATGCGCGAACATATGCGCCGATGTCAGCAGGGCCGATTAGAAAATTCTTCACTATAGGCACAACTCGGGATGGGTTCCCACCGCCCTAACACTGATGTGGGCATAAAATTTCCAAAATTGACACATAAAAAAAAAATCATGAATCATGTGAAAGTACCGTTTTACCATTAATTGGCTATTTGAAGCGTAGAAGCCTCTATAACATTATCAAATAACAAAAGCAATACACATATTAACTTGATCATTAAAACACCAATACAATGCAACTAGAAAACTTATCCCTTATATACACTACAACATACATATGATGAACTATACATATAACTACACATATGATGAACCAATCAATCAAATTTGAAAGGATATTAAAAAAATTGCTGTTAAAAAAGGTAAATATTTTTAAAATTAATTGGGAATTTTTTCTTTTTTTTTTCTCTAAAATAATTTTTTTCGGGGGGGAGGGCAACATTCGAGGGCTACTAGGCCCGGGCCTACCGGCCTAATGGAAAATCAGGCCCTGGAGTCAGAATTTGAGATAGGACTGTAGTTGGGCTCAAAGAAGCCGGTTGGTCTAATCGGCGAATCGCTCGACATTTGGATAGGATCGATGCCCCTATTGGACGATGTTGGCAGGAATGGGTGAACCATGGCCGAATACAGCGTCAAGAAAGAAGCGGTAGGTCTAGAGAAACGATAGAACGTGAGGGCCGAGCAATCGTCAGAGCGGCACTCACAGCCCCAGATTCATCATTATCATCGATCGTACGTGCAACTGGTGTTTCAGTGATCGCAAGGACCATTCATAGTCGGCTCAGAGAAAGGGGGCCGAGCTCACGGCGCCCCTTGCGATGACTACCATTGACCTCTGTACACCGACAAGCCCGTTTGCAGTGGTGTCGGGCACATTCGACCTGGAATGTCACTGAAGTAGAATTGTCTTCAGTGATGAGTCCCGATTCGAACTGAGCCCGATGACCAGCGAATATGTGTGTGGAGATGCCCCGGACAGCGGTGGGATACCAACCTGACTGTCTTCCACCATACGGGCCGACAACCAAGAGTGATGGTCTGGGGTACCATTGCATTTCATAGCAGGACCCCTTTGGTTGTCATCCGCGGCACCCTTAGAGCACAGCGGGTAACACAACGGGGTCGACGATATTCTACGCCCCATTGTGTTACCCTTCTTATCACGCCATCCTGGGCTTACATTTCAACAAGATAAGGCCCGCCCGCCCACGGCGAGAGTTTCTACTGTTGTTTCGTGCTTGCTCAACGCTACCTTGGCCAGCAAGGTTGCTGGATCGCTCCCCCATTTAGCACGTTTGGAGCATTGCGGCCATAGCCCTCCAACCGCACGAGATTGTGACGATCTAACGAGTCAATTGTACAGAATTTGGCACGATATCTCGCAGGAGGACATCCGCTACCTCTATCGATCAAAGCCAAGCCGAATAACTGCTTGCACAAGGGCCAGAGGTAGACCAACGCGTTGTTGACTTTTTCACTCTGTGAAGCTCTTTCTCTTGAATAAATCATCCAATTTTTCTCAAATTGTAATCATTTGTTTTTCTGTACATGTAGATCACACCTACCGATTTTCGCCTCACTCGGATAACTCCTTCTGGTGCGTCGTGTTTTTTTTTGAGGGGGGGAGGAGGGGGGGGTCTAATAGTGTATGTCAATATTTTAATTACATCAAAGTAACGATTATGTGCTGCATCAAGGGCCTGAACCCGGAAAGACAATCCTGTTGGACACACTCTTTTTAATGTTTTTGTTAAGTTGGGTTTGATTCGTTTCTCAACGCCTAACAGAACTGAAAAAACGTAATTTTTTTTCTAGCTGTTCATAAAATTATCTGACTTCCTGTACATTGGTGATACTGTCAATTCACTGTTAATTACCCGTATCTAACCAAGAGCACTTAATAAAAAGTGTATTTTAATTTAATTAATCGTTAGTCTGGCTGTTAATTTTATTTCACGTATCCTGTGACATGAGCTACCTGGGGTACTGAATACAACTCTAAAGTCACAGGTAAAATACGCTACACCCCTTAAAGATTTTTTTTAACTATTTCTTAGGGAGCATCTAGGGCCTAAGAGCAACACCATTCAAAACTCTAATTTTCTAGAAAACATGTACCAAAGGTAGGTTTTTGTTGTTGTTGTTTTGGGGGAATTAAGCTCCTTTTAACCCCTTAAATTTTGTAATTAAAAAAATTTCTTTGAGCGCACCTAGAGTCTAAGAGGAACTATCACACAAAAATTCAGCTTTATAGGTCTCATGGTTCTAGAAATACAGTGTGTGTGTGTGTGTGTTTGTTTGTTTGTTTGGGGGGATTAGGCCCCCTTTAGCCCCATTAAAATTCTAATTTATTAAAAAGATTCCATAACGAGCACCTAGGGCATAATAGCAACCTCCATGCAAAATTTAAGCATCCTAAGGTTCTTATGGTTCAAATGATTTGAGTTTCTTTTAACACTCATTTTGAATATTTTTTGTGTATTTCTGTTTTGTCATTAGCACGCAATTTTTAATTAGATCTAAAATTATTTATAATGGAAATGTCGTTCATCTTCTACCGATTTTTTAAAAATTACCTCATGCATGTTATAAAAATACATTTGTATTTTTATAACATGCTGCTGCTAAAAATGTTTGCCGCCAACTTTCAGCTATAATACGCACCTATTAGGTAGTACCTATTATAATTTATGTTGCTACATGAATTAACATACTTCATAAACAAATCACTTACTCTTAAAATTATACGGCTGTGAATACAACAACACGCTGTAGATAAATAATTTAGTAAAATAATAGTCATAAATTGTACGAAGTAACTTAAACAGAACAATAAATTACAATCCACAGTCTCAATAAGTTTTAAAAATTGTATAACACTTGTCATTCAAGAATAATCCTGAAATTATAACACTGCACAAAGTAAACAATGGGAATATGAAGCGCTAAATACTAAGCTTGCTTTCAAAAAACACCCGAATATTTGCCTCTATTCTGCGTTGATGTTGAAACTGCTATGTACTATTGGACCCCTGCATGTTTTTGACTCTTGTAGCGAGAGGAGTTAGTAAGTTGACCTTAGAGAATTCTACACCCGCTCGTTTAGAATGACATTCGAAGGACTGCAATGACTCTCGCCATAGGGGGTGAAGATGCTCGGCCATCTCCCTTTTCCTGATAAGACACTCATTTGGTAACGTTTAAGAATATTTAGTAGTGTCCAACACTGGGCAAACATTCAAAACGCGGCCTGGCCTAGTTTTATTTACTTAAAAATATTCCATTTATTTTTTGGATATTTTATAGAAATTCTGACAAATCGAAATTATTTATACAAAAGTTTTCACAAATTTTTATTTCACGCTTTTAAATTTTGCGCCCCTCTTGATTCGTGCGCCTGGAGCAGTTCGCTCCAACTGCTCCACGGTAGCTACGCCCCTGGAACATACTAAAGAATACAGTACCGTTTGCGGAACATATCTTTTACTGTATTTTAATATTTTTTTGGATAATGTCCAATCGTCTGCCGCATTAGCAAGAAAGAATTTTTTTTTTTTTTTTTTTTTTTTTTTTTTTTTTTTTTTTTTTTTAAATTGCTATTTCGTTATGCACGTGACGATAAATTAATTTAAAGTACCAGAAAAAGAAATCACGTGATCAGAATTTAATAAATTAAATTCTAAAAATTACTCTTTAAAAATTCACCAAAAATCAGAAAATGGAGGTAAAGATTCGAAAAAGATTTCATTTTAAAGGAATTATTATGGACTTTCTCGTGATATAAATTTTATAACCCTCAAATTATTATTTTAAATGCAAACTTCAAAAAGTACAAAAACAGCTTAAAAATTTAATTTAAAAAAATCTAAGAAGAATTTTTCAAAAATCTTTCTTAGTGCAACCCTCCACCATAAGAAGAATCGCCATGCAAAATTTCAGCCCTTTAGGTCCAGCGGTTTGGTCTGTGCGTTGTATGTCAGTGAGTCAGTTACGGAACTGATTTATATATATAAACTAGCTGAAAACCCGTAGTTCGCTACGGAGTACATTCAAATTAGATACAACGGTCAATGTATGCAATTAATGCCTATATATATATATATATACACAGTATGCCCACTAAAGTCCCTCCCCACCCTCTTACTTCGGAACAAATGCTGCTATATTCATAAAAGTGGTGTTTCGGTACAGTAAAGTAGCCATGCGCTACTGAATGAAACCACCTACCGCGCCACCTGGTGGAAAACTGCGGAGTTAGCATTCCTATCTCGAAAACGGAACGAGATAGGGGAAAAAAAGTGATTTACAAAGTAGTAGAAAATCATCGATTTAGTACGAAAAGATACCTTGTAGACATTAATGAGAAGACTACAACGGTTAAAACACGCATTTGTTTTTTCGTGATTTCCTCCACAGTGACGTGACAAAAGGATCTGAGAAAGAAAAAAACAACTAATTTTAACAATATACCTTTATTTGAGATGTTCAAACTTCTCACCGTCAGCTGCAATACACATTTGGAACCTCGTTTGAATCTCACGTTGCACACGTTGGAGCATAGAGCGGGATACGTTGGCACAAGCGTCCGTAATGCCGTCGTTTAAGGTCCTGCAATGTTTGCTGAGGGGTCGCATACACCTGCTGTTTCAGGTATCTCCACAGGAAAAAGTCCAGTGGAGTCAGATCAGGCGAACGTGGAGGCCACTCTTCGAAACCGCCATACCCAATTATTTGGTCCCCGAATTCCTTGAAAAGGTACTGCTTCATTGGAGATGTCTTATGAGCAGGCGCGCCGTCATGTTGAAACCATACATTCCTAATATTAAGCAACGGCAGGTTCTCCACAAAATCGGGTATTACGTTGTGTAGCAATTGTAAATATCGTGCACCCGTTAACGTGCCATTGTAAAATATTGGGCCGATCAGCTTGTTATTGTAAATTGGACACCAAACGGTAATAGCATACCGCATTTGATGTCGAACGTCGGTAAAACATCTAGGATTTTCCAGCGCCCAGTAATGGGTGCTTTGCCAATTGTACATGCTATTCCGTGAAAAGCATGCCTCATCCGTCCACACTATATCTGCCAAGAATCTGCCTAGACCTGTATCTGATTCATGACGAAGTTGCACCATGCATAACATCGTTCGGCATCCCCGTCCACTAAAACATGTTGAGGCGTTGGTCGGTATGGATGAGCGCCTAATTCGCTTAGGATTTTCCAAACCTGACTTTTAGAGAGGCCACAGTGTTGACTAATCTCTTTTGTGCTGCATTTCGGATATGCGAGGGCGTATGCTAATACCTCATCCGATTGAACTTGCCGTCCTACCTTAACTGGTCTGCCAGATCGAGGTCGACTAGTAATGCAGCCTGTCTCCCTTAAACGTTTTAAAACAGTTAGGATGGTGTGATGAGAAGTTTGCGGGCCATCAGGGACACATTGCCGGTACAACCTTGCTGCTGATCGTGCCTTGCGTCCACATTCACCGTACAGTAAAACCATCTCCCAATACTCAGCCATGACCACGTGCATCAACATACTACAACCCCAAGAAGATGGCTCTTTTATAGCTGTCTCAGGTGAACAGGCGTGACGTTTCTTACGTATTTGCATACTGCAAAAATTTCGAACACCAAGCGCAAGTTGCGTTGAGTTGATGCGAAACTATTTTACACGATCTACGTATTGTCTACTCTGTTTATAAAGACAATCAGTACAAGGATGAAATCCTCGAGGTTTGAACCGCGGTCCTTTTGATTGGGGATCAAAAGCGATATACCACTGTGCACATTGCGGTGTCGTGTTTTGCCCGAAAGATAATAATCATTTCTCCTTTCGTTCAAGTTTCGTGACGTCACAGTGTAGGAAATCACGAAAAAACAAATGAGCGTTTTAACTGTTCTGTTCTTTGCATTAATGTCCACAAGGTATCTTTTCGTACTAAATCGATGATTTTCTACAACTTTGTAAATCCCTTTTTCTCCCTATCTCGTTCCGTTTTCGAGATAGGAATGCTAACTCCGCAGTTTTCCACCAAGTGGCGCGGTAGGTGGTTTCATTCAGTAGCGCATGGCTACTTTACTATACCTAGAAACCACTTTTATGAATATATCAGTAGCCGTTCCGAAGTTAAGAGGGTGGGAAGGGACTTTAGTGGGCATACTGTATAATAAATACGATGATGAATGTATACAATTGATGTAAAAAAACCAAAAAAATATATTTATAAAAAAAATCGTAAGAGATATTTTATAGACAAAATAATGTAGAAGAAAATATTCAAATTAAATGTAATAGGAAATATTACAAGTGATTTGTTTGGGTATCACCTACAATTACCCATGATTAGATTTTTAAAGATCAGTCTCCTGTGTACCCTTTATAGTGTTCCTTATTCCTTTTCCGGTTGTACTCTATTCCGTAGACATAAGCTCTGAAGGACTGAACATCATTCTTGGCAGAATGTTAGTGTTCTTACGCAAAATTAGTTTAAAGTATCACAAAAAGAAACCACGTGATCAGCATTTAATAAATTAAATTCTAAAATTTAATTTTTAAAAATTCACTAAAAATCAGACAATGGAGGTAAAGATTCGAAAAAAGATTTCCTTTTAAAGGAATTTTTATGATCTTTCTCGTGATATAAATTTTATAACCCTCAAGTTATTATTTTAAATGCAAATTTAAAATGGTTACTAAAACAGCTTAAAAATTTAATTTTGAAAAATCTAAGAAGAACTTATCAAAAATCTTTCTTAGTGAAAGATTCTTAGTCAAAAATCTTCTTTCACTATAAGAAGAATCGCCATGCAAAATTTCAGCCCTTTAGGTGCAGTGGTTTGGTCTGTGCGTTGTATGTCAGTGAGTTAGTCAGTTACGGAACTGTTTTATATATATAGATTTGGCATTAATTGCATGCATTGACCGTTGTATTTAATTTGAATGTACAGTGGAATCTCGATAGATCGTTTTTAAAGGGACCGATTGAAATGAACGATAAATGCGGGAAAACGATAGATGCGGAAACATAACAAAGCAATATGATCGTTGGGACTGGATAAAATGAACGATACATACGGAAAAACGATGGATCCGAAAATGATCGATCGAGATTCCACTGTACTCCGTAGTGAAGCACGGGTATTCAGCTAGTTTAAAAATAAAGATTTAAAAACAATCTGAGAAATAAGAGCCTTTTTAATCAATAAATGTTTCTGGTGGATTGTAAAATAATTTTAGGGAAACACACTTACTTAAAAAATTTTCTAAGAAAAAAAACACTTAAAAATTCCAATAAAAATTTAAATATTTAATGCTTTTTATGTATTTTTTAAGGTTTGTAAATTTTCTATTTCCCGTTTATGGTACAAGTGATTTCTTTGGGAATCACCTACAATTACCCATGATTAGATTTTTAAAGATCAGTCTCCTGTGTACCCTTTATAGTGTTACTTATTTCTTTTCCGGTTGTACTCTATTCCGTAGACATAAGCTCTGAAGGACTGGATATCATTCATGGCAGAATGTTAGTCTTCTTACGCAAAATTAGTGTAAAGTATCACAAAAAGAAACCACGTGATCAGCATTTAATAAATTAAATTCTAAAATTTAATCTTTAAAAATTCACTAAAAATCAGACAATGGAGGTAAAGATTCGAAAAAACTTCGAGACGGAGTACATTCAAATTAATGTATGCAATTAATGCCAAAAAAATATGTATCGTCTGCCGCATTATCAAGAAAAAAAAATATATTTTTTGTCTATTTAGTTGTTATGCACGTGACGATAAATTTATTTAAAGTACGAGAAAAAGAAATTACGTGATCGGCATTTAATAAAATAATTCTAAAAATTAATCTTCAAAAATTCACCAAAAATCAGAAAATGGAGGTAAAGATTCGAAAAAGATTTCATTTTAAAGGCACTTTCCAAAAATCTGTCTTAGTGCACCCCTACACTATAAGAAGAATCGCCATGCAAAATTTCAGACCTTTAGGTCCAGCGGTTTGGTCTGTGCGTTGTATGTCAGTGAGTCAGTCAGTTAGTGAGTCAGTCAGTTACGGAACTGTTTTATATGTATATAGATTAAGTAAAAGTGTAGTAAAATTTACTGATCATACCGAGAAAAAGGTTATGAAATTACTTAAGAATTATAGGGTAGATTTTTTTTTCATGTAAGTGTAACGTCTACTTACTCTCCCTGTATCATTCATTTGGCTATATTAATTTTTTCTCTCTAGAATAAAAATGCCGATATATAATTGATCGCCATTAGAGATGCCATAATAGATGCGATATAAAGAGAGACAATTGTAGTTTGTATGTGACTGCAAAATACTTTTCATGATATCTGGTGACGCTGACATCTGTTCTCACTTTTGGAAAATGCAAAATATAGAAAATATAGTAAATCTTAACTGAATTCAATTCATTCTTCCCATTTTGAGAGCACTACTAATAAATAATAAATTCCGAATACGACACCATGAAAAGAATACACTTGCAGAACTCAGATTAATCGAAAGTGTTTGGATTAAAAATCTTTGATAACAAATAAGCTTTGGGGATGCCCTATGAGAATACATTTTAACCAAATTCGTGTTTAATGTGGTTTACTGAGTTTAAATTGGTTTAAAATTTAATGTAATAAAAAAATTTATTTAATAGTAATGTAATTTAATATGGGTTTGAAAAATAATCTAGTTTTCATGGCTCGAATTTACATTATGAATGAAAATGCTTTGCCAAAGAAGACTGAAAAAGGGATGTTTCTGATATAAATCCAAGACTATACTTCTTATAAAGAAAAAGCTTCTAAAGAAAAAAATAATGCTATAATAACTGTTGTATCATGTTAACAGAGAAAAAGATGTTTGTAAAGTTTTTGTTTTGTAATTTGGCAACATGTCAGCCAAGTAGTTCTGGCTGCAGTTCTGTTTACAGCCATGTATTTGTAATAGACTGGTAAAATGGCATTTTTCTCTCATAAGTGCAGTTTGTTTTGTGTGTAAAAGTTAAAATACAATAGGTTATGGTCTCAGTGCACGCTATATGTGTTCGGACGATTGTTCTACACAAAAATAATTGAATCAGCTGAAGTATGCCAACACTTAAGTCTTAGGCCTAACTCGTGGCCGGCAAGAACGTAAAGTTCTTTTTTTTATATAATTATACTCTTCAAGTCCTGAAATCATTTTTAAGAAAGCCCTAGAGGGATTTTTGTGATTGAAGTGGACTATAGTGCTCATTATGTATTTGATTTAAGTTCATATATTAGAAGATATTGCGTTAATAACAGTGAAGCATTAAGTATGGAGGCATCAAAGTTACAGGTTAAACCTTTGAGTGGAGAAAGTGATTGGCCGCTGTGGAAATACAAAATAAAATTTGGGTGTACTATATTTTGAGGTGCCCCCTGGATTGTCGCCAAGTTGGCGCCTGGCTGGGCGATGTTGCTCTTGTTTATGGCATCCTCAGTGTTTTAAGGATACATATCTCGTTTGTGTTTTGGAAACCCTATCATGACCATGATTGGTTGGAATGCGTCAACCTCCTCTGATTTGATATGCCACTCACATTTTCGCAATTGCTATTATGAGGATTGCCAAGTTGACGATAAAATGCCAAATGTGGTTTGTGTTTGTTAAATACTTTTAAGTTAACCATTTATTGCTTCCGATTTGAATAGTTAGCAGCCAATCAGAGCTTGTGATTTACTTGTAGACCAGTTTAATCCGGATTTTATTTAACACGCTTGTTTCAAAAATTTAAACCGTTGAATGTTCTATTTGGGATTGCAGTTCCACCGCTCGGACGTACTTATATTTGCTAGGTATGGCTTCTTTTTCTAATGGGAGGGTTGATTTGGATTTTTTTCGGGATTTACAAAATGCGGGTAAGAGAACTATTATTTATTATTGTATGTATGTTGGGTTAATAGCTAATATTTATTTTTGTCCTAATTGTCTCAATTGTAATTCGCAAATGACTATAACAGAGAGGAAAGATCTGAACATTGCGCTAAAAGATCCATTTGATGTGGTTCCCGGTTCGAAGAGAGTAAATTGGATTTAATTACGGTTTTAAAATTAACTTATTTATGGTTAAAAAAACGCCGTGTTCTTGGATTACAGACGAACTGGGGGTATCCAAAAACACCGAAAAATCGACAAAACGTAAAAGAAGCTAAACCGAAAGTGAATAACCAGTAAGTGTTTTTTTTTTATTTTAACATGAAATAATATAAATGACAACATGCAGAACTTTCATTTTTTTATTTTCTGATATATTTAACCAAGATTTATTTTATATTTATTTAAATGAATCATTTGCAATATGATGACTTTTTTTAGCGGGGGTTGGGGGGCGGCATCCCCCCACCTAACAAATTTCTCATTATTTTTCAGCTTTTATTTTTTGTATTTGTGTGTTTTTGTACTTTTCTGTGATTGTACAGTTTTAAAAATGCGTATTTTTGGGACTTTCCCGTTCCAAAATCACGCGTTCTGCTTGGGCGACCCCCCCCCCCCCCAAAAAAAAAAAAAAAAAAAAAATCGACTGCTCTCATTTAACTTCATTTTTTTATTTTCTGGATAATTTTTCAATGAAAGTTATGCATGTTGTCATTTATATTATTTCATGTTTTCCTCTGCGATGGAACCGCCATCTTGGTTACGTCTCCCATCGCCAATTTGGCGATGGGAGACGTAACCAAGATGGCGGTTTTCGCCAATTTTCGCCAAGGGGCACCCCGAAATATATTTTTCCCTAAAATTTATTTTGAACTATCATGCTGACACCTTGGAAGTTGTTGAAGGAAAATTACAGAAACCAGATCAGTCACCTGATGGAGCTAGTGAAGCAACTTTAAAGAAGCATAAGGAAGATTTAATGTGTTATAAAAAGGCTAACGCATGTGCTATGATGATCTTAACGAATTCAATGACTTAAGAAACTATGTAGAAAATAATGAGGTTTGATAATGCCAGAGAAGTATGGCTGGAACTTCATAACTGTATGAAGCTACTTCAGATAATCAACTGTACAATATTTGTATGCAGTTTTTTCAGTTTAAGTGGACAGTCAAGGACAGTATGGCTGCTCACCTATCAAAATTTAAAAACCTTTGGAATGAATTGAATTTGGGTCTTGAAAGAAAACATGAAGCTCAACTTTCTCAAATGCTATTAATTTGCAAGATTCCAGACACATTACCTCAAGAGTACATGTCTTTCAAGTCCAGTTAGCTCCTTCTGAATTAAAATAAAAGAACAATTGATGAACTAACAACTCAATTATGTACACAAGAAAGAGAAAATATGATGTCCAGAATCAAGAAGCATTAGAAGCAAAAGCCACTAAAGCCAAAACAGTTTACAAAAGTAAATAGGAAATAGGAAAGTGCAATTATTGTCACCAAAGTGGTCACTGGGTGAAATCTTGTCGAAAGTGGATAGCTGATGGAAAACCAGCAAAGCCCAGTCAGAATTATAAGTTCCAAAGAAAAGATGGTATGTATTTCAGCAAATATGTCCTTATTGGCTCTACATGAAGAAGCATTCTCATCTGAAGAAGGTTGTTATGACTAGTTTGTTGATAATGGTGCATCAAAGCATATCACCAATAACAGCAATTATTTCACAGACTTTGAAGTATTTGAATCCCCTCATGGAGTTACTGCTGCAAATAGTAAAATCTTACCAGCTGTAGGTAAAGTAACTTTAAAGATATTGGCAAAAGTAAAAGGAGGGAGGCAATTTAAAGAACTTAAAGAAGTTTGGATAGTGCCTGGTATCAGTAAAAATTTATTTTCAGTATTAGCAACACATGATAGGAAAAAAACAGCAAATTCGAGTCAACTGCTGGAGAATGTTGGTTAAAAATCAACAACAAGGCAATGGTACTCTATGGTACAAGAAACAAAAGTGGTGGTCTATATAAAATTCACATGGAAGTTCTTATTCCAGATAATCCAGTGGAAGTGAACATAGCTACTAGAAATGATTCTATTCTGCAGTTATATCATAACCGCTGGGGACACCAGGACAAACGTCAAATAAAGAATGTCTTAGAAAAGCAAATGAATCTCGGAGTTAAATTGGATAATCAGCTCTGTGAAGCATGTATATATGGTAAAGCACATCGTTTGCAATTTGGTAGTAGACAGAAGACTCAGAAACCTGGAGAGCTTATCTCAGCAGATGTGTGTGGACCTTTTGATGAATCCTTTAAAAAGTATCGTTACTTTGTAGTCTTTAAGGATCATTTTACTAAATTTCCATATGTATTTCTTCTTCGTCAAAAGTCAGAAGTTACACAAGCTCTTGAAGATATGTTAGCACATGCTAAAAATTTAGGACACAATATCAAAGAGATGTTGAATGATAATGGAGGAGGTTTAGACAATGATAATGTAAGACGTATCCTGAAGAAAAATGGAACTATCCAAAGACCAACAGCCCCCTACACCCCACAACAGAATTGTGGAAGTGAACGGGAAAGTAGAATCTTGGTGGAAATGGCAAGAACTCTAAAATACTCTAATTCGGAAATTAATTTTCCTTCATCATTATGGGCAGAACTGATTAGTACATCTGTTTACATATTGAACAGAACGGGGGAAAGTTCATTACCAAATGTAAGCCTTTATGAATTGTGGATGGAAAAGAAACCTCGCATAAGACATATGCGTATAGTTGGATCTTCCTGTTATGCCCACATACCAGATCAAAACCGTAGAAAATGGATAAGAAAGCTATAAAAGGTTATTTGCTAGGATATGATGGTGATGAAAGATACCGAATCTGGATAAAAGAAACCAATACTGTTATCTGCTCTCGAGATGTAGTATTTCAAGAGAAACCTATGAAAAAATTGTGAAGGTCCTGTAGAAATACCTTTACCTGAACCTGACAGACAATTACCTGAAGCTGAAAATGAGGGAAAGCATGATGAAGAAGATTTAGAAGAGCAAATCAGTTCAGAAAGTGAAAGTGAAGATGAGAAGAAGTCGGATATAAAATTAAGAAATCGCAGTGAACTAAGAAGGCCTAAAATTTTCGAAGATTATGTAATGGTATCTGAAGTTTTTATGTCTGACGTGAATGAACCAGAGTCATATGAAGAAGCTACTCAATGCAAAGAACATAATTTCTGTAAAAAGGCCATGGATTATGAAATTAGTTCTTTAAATGAAAACAACACATGGACTTTAGCACCATTACCACAAGAGGCAAAAGCTCTTCCTTGTAAATGGGTCTTTTGGATAAAGAAAAATCCAGATGGCACAGTTAATAAATATAAGACAAGACTTGTAATTAAAGGCTTTAATCAGAGACATGTTATTGATTATAACCAGACCTTCAGTCCAGTGACAAAGTTAGGAACTGTACGTTCTCTAATAAGTATTGCAGCAAGTGAGAAGATCCATCTGATGCAATTTGATGTTTCAACTGCATTCTTATATGGTGATCTAGATGAAACCATTTATATGTGTCAACCTGAAGGTTATTATGATGGTACCAATAATGCATGCAAGCTCAATAAAAGTTTGTATGGATTGAAGCAAGCCCCTCGATGCTGGCATAAATGTTTTGGAAAATTTATGTTAGACCTTGGGTTTAAAATCAGTGAAGCAGATCAATGTTTGTTTATTCGACAGGAAGAAAACAAAAAGCTACTTGTAGCTCTATATGTGGATGATGGACTAATTGCTGCAACTCATGAAGAAGACTCAAAAAATTTCATTAATCAATTAAAGACAAAGTTCAAAATTACCAGCAAGCCAGCATCGTATTTCTTAGGAATAGAAATACAGCATCTTAACAATGGAAGCATTAAAATTGAACAAGAAGCATATGCTACAAAGATACTTCAGCGGTTTGGTATGAGTGACTGCAGGCCAGTTCATACACCTATTTTGAAAGAGAAAGAAGTATGTACAGAAGAAGTTAATGAGGCAGCCTTTCCTTACCGCGAAGCACTTGGAGCAATAATGTATCTTATGATGGGGAAAGACATGATCTGGCATACGCTATTATTGTTTTATCACGTAAATTAGAAAATTCCTGTAAACAAGACTGGATCAAGGTAAAGCGAGTTTTTAGATATATTGCAAGCTCTAAGCAAAAGTGCATTATCTATAAATCAGGCTATAAACCTGGAGTTCTAGAATGCTTCAGTGGTGCTGATTTTGGAGGTTGCATACAAACAGGCAGATCAACCAGTGGTGGTGTAATTTTGGATGCAGGCGGAGCAATATCTTGGTTAAGTCAACGTCAGGCAGTGGTAGATACATCAACAACTGAGGCTGAGATAGTTGCTGCAAATGAAGCCGCTAAAGAGTTAATTTGGCAGAAGATACTTATTAGTGGAGTATCTTTCTTGAAAAAGATACCCACAATTTATGTTGAAAATAGTGCAGCTGTTAGACTGGCTCAGAACCCTGAGTTTCATCAAAGAACGAAGCACATTAGTTTAAAACATTTCTTCAGCCGTGAAAAAGGTGTTAGAAGAAGAAATTAGTGTGCAACAGATTTCAACGGAGATGCAAGTTGCAAACTTGATGACAAAGCCCTTGCATAAACCTAGACTGTTAATATTATGCGAAAAGATGGGACTCATAAACTCTGAACTCTAACTGCTATTTTAGAACCCTAATTTAGAAATGTGTTGTAATATTTTTTTTTTATCTTTTAACAAGGGAAAGTGTTGTAGCATGTTAACAGAGAAAAGATGTTTGTAAAGTTTCTTTTTGTAATTTGGCAACATGTCAGCTAAGAAGTTCTGGCTGCAGTTCTGTTTACACCTATGCATTTGTAATAAACCACCCATGCATTTGTGATGACTGGTAAAATGGCATTTTTCTCTCATAAGTGCAGTTTGTTTTGTGTGAAAAGTTAAAATAGAATAATTACTACACCTACACGTTTCGCCAAATCAAAGTGGACAATTGAATATGAAATTGAACTGTTAACAGAGTTATGGGGATTGGTTAATTGAAATTCTGTTGTGTATTATAGTGAAAAAGATAACACGTCATTTAATTCAAGTTTTATAAATAAAATCATCAGCTCTCCAAATAAATTTTTTAAAGAAATTTATAAAGTACTCCACCCAATTTGGAACATATAATTTCTGTTAAAAGTAAAAGTTTCGCCTTTAAAAGTAAGAAATGAAGACATCTGATTGTCAGTCGTTGTCTCATATAAAATTTAAGTGATACATTCAGTAGCAAATATTTTTTACACTAAATGTGTTCAACGAAGATTAAATGCTACGCATTTACGAACAGCTAGTATATTACAAAATATATTATTATCAGAACCTATTAAAAATACCCGCTTTCTAGTTGAAGACTCAAACAGCCGTCTTTTCCTTCTTAAAATATACCCAGATTAGCGGTATGTACACAGTATAACAAACACTCATGAGAGATTTCATAAACTTTGCGATTATTATCGATCCGTACATCTCTACGTTCTACATTTAAAATAATAATAATATAATACTATAAGTGTAGTTTTAAAAAAGAAACGGGCATATATTATAGAAGGTTTTATTTAGACACTTAAAATTTGACATGCGTTATCCTGATATGTATGTCAAATACGTTTGAAAATTTTAAAAAAATACAGTATTCAAAGATAAAATTTGGAAAGTATCATAACATTTCTTCCAAAAAAAAAAGCGTCACGAGAGTGGAGAGTTTTCTTAACGTGGCAATCTATTCAACTGTACTCAAGAAAACTATAGTAACAAAGGATGAATATTCTTTCTATATGGGTAAATCATGATGAATTTTTATTCCTGCATACTCGTAACATGAATTTTGTTTGTGACCATCAGAGAAAACTTATTTTTTTTTCAGATTTCCCTTTTTTATTTAATAACTTGTTTTTTAAGTAAATGAAATCATTCTAGGCAATACCGGTCTCCTACTATGTCCATTTCTTTGTTCTTTTTCTTTCTAATATATATAACTCAGAAACTGGAAATAGCAGACTCTTGGTTTTTGCTAGCTACGGATTCTATAAAGCTCAAAAGCGCACAATCTGCATGCTATATTTGCATTACTGAATAGCGTACTCTCCCCAAAATTCTTCAATATTAGTAGTAACTGGAAGAAAAAATACCGACTAAATGAATAAAATAATGTTAAAAATTGGAGAAAATATAAACGGAATTTGAATTTTGGATATGTAGTATGAAGATAACTATCTCTCTCCCCACCCCCACCCCCATGGGATATACACACAATCCTTAAAAAAAAACAATCATAAAGCAGTACGTCAGTTGACCTCGCACATTTCCAATACCAATATCATGCTATGGAGTATTTTGCAATCGGTATTTTTCTCATGACACATTTACAAATGCAGCATAATTCTGTTCTTTCTCTGAAAGATCTTTAAATGTACTGAACGTGTTTTGTAAAGTTCTTCAAGAAAAAAGCTATTACTTTCCAAAAAGCGATTTTAAAATTTGTAACAA
Organism: Dolomedes plantarius; assembly: GCA_907164885.2. Classification (NCBI taxonomy): domain Eukaryota; kingdom Metazoa; phylum Arthropoda; class Arachnida; order Araneae; family Dolomedidae; genus Dolomedes; species Dolomedes plantarius. Next base: position 62,591,547 of record OU015495.1, on the reverse strand, counting down.
CTTATATCAATAATTGATAAAAAAAAAAAAGTCTGTTACCGAAGCTTTGTGTAATACGGGAAACAAAGCAGGAACAACGCAAGGAAAAAGGTTTTGGCCGTCTACACACGGAGCTACTCAAAAGAAACTGATCACTGACTCCAATCACCAACCAGTCCGCGATGAGTCACAACCTATGTAATTGAATGGAGCCACGCAGACGGCGCTACTGGTTACTAACCCGTCAGTAACGAGTTAGTAATCAGGCACAGGCAACTCAACGTGTCGAGTCACTAGGACAGGGATTCCCAACGGGGTCCAGGTGGACCCCTTGGGGGTCGATGGAAGTTTAAAAAGGGTCTATAATATTCCAGTGGTCTATGAAATTTTTTCTGTTTTAAAATTTAATTTAATATTTAAGAATGTAATTATTAGATAATATTCGTTTTAAAATGTATAAAAACAGATTTGCATAGGGCGGAGTGATCTACGCATCTAAAGTCGAATCTCATGACACTTTTGTAAATGCCTCGAATGCCGCCGTCGGCTTTTATTTATGTACCAACACTAGGCAGAACTGGGGAAATCCACTGGACTTTAAACAGAACATGGGTCCTCCCGGTGTAACCAATCAGAAGCAGTTCCCTTTTTTTCTTGGCGATGTTTGTGCAATTACAATCTGTGTTTCTGAAATCTTGTTTATATTAGAGAAATTAAAAATGAAAATAGTACAAAAATAATAAAACATAAACCTAATGAACCACTTTAGTTCACATTCTTAGTCAAATTGTTATCTTTAAGTGATTTATGTGCAATTTTTAGTATTATAATTATATTGTATGCTGTATATTATAGAGAAAGATGTGAGGGGGTCGATGAAGAAAATCCTTCTTTCAAAAGGGGTCGATGTATGAAAAAGGTTGGGAAACCCTGCACTAGGAACTTCAGTTAACAGTTTCTCTTTCGTAGTGCGTGTTATTACTCAATCTATTTTGACAATTTTTTAAAATAAATTAATTTCTGATAATACTTTAATTAAAAAATGAACGATCTACAAATTAATATCAAATTAGTGGGTGAAGTGGAAAAATATCCAGTTTTATACAACTTAAAATTTCTTTCAATATATGGATGAACCCAAAATTTTCATCGCATTCTACTTCTTCTGTAACGATAATAGTAATAAAGTAACGCTAATTCATCACTGGAATCATCACTACAACTATTATCCATGGTAGCCCAGAATAATGTTATTTATTCCATGACAGGTAGCAAACTATTAATTTGAATCACTTTTGAGTAGGCCCGTGTGCGGAACCGCATCACTAACTAGTTAGTAACCTGTAAGTAATTTCAATCAGTAACCAATTCAGTTTCCTTTGAGTAGCTCCGTAGATTAAAAAATTGTGAACTGTTATCAGAGACAGCAGAAAGAATCCAACAAGTCAACTTGCTTTCGGGGATCCACGCAGGATGTGCGAGTTTAAAGAGGATCCGCAAACCGGTGGATTAGCGCAGTACGAATTTTCTCCGCTAGGGTAACTTACGTAGAGAAGCCAAGGAGTAGATGGGGTCCCTGGGAGAAACATTCTTGAGTTCAATGTCAATGGAGGTTATAAGTAATACAAGTTAAAATTTGAACAGATAATTCTATACTCTTTTACTAGAAATATCATTTGAAAATTTAAAAATAAAACAAATTTAATGCAGAGAATTTTTTTTCCATTAACTTCCCACGGCGTTTATACTATATCACTTAAAATGCATTTCGTAGCAAACAAATTGTAGGTGAAGAAAAATCCGCTGTATCAATGATTTATAACACGATAGGTAATGAACTGTCTGTAAAACTATTTTTTAGGTTATATAGGCAAATATGACAGTAATATGTGCAAAAACTGTTAAACAGTTTTTTATGCAAAGAGTTTTAAAAGCTTGTCTTAAATGTTCACCGTAACCTAAATATAACCTATTTTAATTAGAAATCTTGATTAACGAAAAATATCGATCGCAACCGAAGTCGAGCCGCATTTTTATTACACAACCATGAAATATTCATTAATATTTGCGATTTAAAATATTAAAGTTACTATTTTGTGAAATAATCTGAGAGAATATTCTATTCTGGGGTACAAGTTGTTTTACACGAAATTCTGACTTTTCATTAACTATAACTGTATGTAAGTTTCCTTGTATTACTTTACAACTGGATAAAAAGAAGCAAAAAAAATTTTACTGCGATAGTCTCTTAATATTAGTTTTTATGCTGGACTTCACCCTTTCCTTTTCCTCTTGGAGTAAATTTTAGAAGTTGAACTTGTCATGCAAAGTGTATATTACGATTTAACAGTCCTCAGAATAATTAACGACTAAAAAAGTATTTTGTAACAAAATAATCAGTTATTTGTTAATTTGCAAATTATTCAGCACCTATTAAATAAATATGAATTGGATTTTTTGAGAGCTGAGATTATTTTTCTGAATAACATTGGGAAAAAACAATAATAGTCTATTTAAGTCATAACAGAATTTTAAAATTCATGATACGACTTTAACAGAGACACTACACCATTTATACTGTTACTAAAATTCGAAAAGAAACTCGTAAATAAATCAGAGCATATATAATACTTCAAACATTATTTAAGAAATGGTCTGCAAAGTTTGGTTCCTCCAATTGGGATAATTTCTCGATTTCCCCAAATTCCTAGTTTTCCTCGGAGATTTTTATTCCCCCAGGAAAAATTATGAAATTTATTAAATCAAACCGAGTACACTATATTTAACCATATTTCAAACATGATAACATTTAACCATTCAACTCTAGATAAAACCGCATATGAAAGAATATTTATTTTAATTAATTCATAACGTCTTTCGATCAATTATAATTTTGATACACGCTATATTAAAAACATACTTAATTTTATATTGTATTTAACCTAAAAAAATTAAATTTGTGACTAAAAAGCTAAGAATCACTGATCAGTTTTACTATTGTTTTGTGAAAAGTATATCTATTGTTTTATATGCATACAACAAAATGGTGTGAAATCTGTTCCACAACTGAAAGAGTTAGTTGAGGTTAATTTATGAACCCTCGTTAAGCAATTTCAAGCACCATTTTGCACACAGCCAATAACTTCTCGAAGGAATTAGGAGGGTACCAAGAAATATCACCAGTGATAATAAATTCTGAAATTTAAAAATTACATAAGGAAATTTCCTCCAAAACACAGAAGAAAAATCCCACGGAAAGATGACTTTCATGAATTATACATATTTAATGACCGTCAAAATGAAAAATTTTCATTGTTATTTTTTTTTAATCTATTACTTCTATTCCTGAAAATGAAATGTACGTTCTAAAATTAACTTACATTTAAAGATTATCGTGATATAATGTAAATACAATTCTATAGATGAAATCAGATAAATTAGTAACCTAAAACGAAAGCTTGAAGTTACATATTCGACAATAAACGTACATAAACAAAAACTAGAAACGACAATAAACAAAAACTAGAAAACCCAGAGACGTTTTAAATGACGATTACATTTCCTAATTTTGAACAAACAAAAAAAATGACCTAATGCTTTCAAATAATACAGCGAATTGTAAGTTCTTTCTTAAATATATAAATACCTGCATTATACGTTTAAATATGTACGTCTATAAATGATAAAGGGGCATTCTGCATGTTCAATTCCACTGTTCACAAAATCCCTTTTAAGAAAACAAAGGATCACAAATAAGTGTTTAATAAATCTTTATAAATGTAAAAAATATAGGTTTGGGGAAATATTCAATTTCTTGATTCTTTTATAAGCCTGAGGCTTGTTAGCTTTTTACTATCAAGATGGTTACAGAAAACTAGTAATTATATGAAGCATTTACGAGTGAGGCTTCAAAAAGTTGATTTAAGTACATACATAAAGCAAGGATCAATGCACAGAAACTCATAGCTGAATGAAATTAACCCTCAAAATACATGTTAAAAATTTTCATTGTAATATGAGAATGTTAAGTATTACTACACTGAACTGCCGATGGTCCGTAGGCGGATCATTCGTTTCCCGAATTATCCATGCGTCACAAAAGAAAAGGGTTTGAAATAAAATACGAAATTGTGTGATAAAATGTCAACCTTGCTTGTTAAGAAAGAGATTAACAAAATCGTACTGAATGACAGATTGAATACATGAAACTTTTATTAATTATTTAACTAAAAGCTGTTTAAATAACTATATATGGTCCATTTATAACCTGTGAATACTCAGGGGAGCAGTATTTGATGATCATTCGTGTTTTTCGGTTTTCTATGCACATGCGTGTATTAATTAGCCCGGATAATCAATCGGAAGTTCAGTGTAATTAAAGAGAAATGCATAAAATGATAAAATAAATCACCATCTACTGAAAGTTTTAATGTTTCAACGGTCATTTTCTTCCGATAATCAAAATTTTCAATCTTCGAGAATATGAAACGTAAGGATCAAGAGAAAATGACAATGAAAAATAAAATAAAATATTTTACATGAAACGTAGTATATCCTTATTTTAAAATTTCTTTTTAAATATCATTCATATATTTCTATTCTATAAATGGCAAAAATAGTAACAATTTTCTGCACTTAGTATTACGCTTTTCAGTCGTTTAAATTCTACTTTTGAAATAAATATAGTCGAAAGTAGGCATATCAGTGACTTTCAAGTGTTAAAAATTCCAGAAATAAACGAAAGCAAATTAAGGAGATTCTAAAGCAATGAAAGTACAATAAAAAAGACCATTCTTAGTAGATATTTATATTTTAACTATGATAATATAACTAATGCTGTGAAATACAAACGTGGTAAACAATCGAAAACAAAGATTATAGTTTTTACACAAAATGAGATGTAAGGATGCTTTATGGTGTGGATCTTTGTACAACACAGTCTGGAATGGAGAAACGAAGGTTCTAACATGGCTTAATAGTCCCCAGTCACTGTATAAAACTGAAACAAAATAACGCACTCACCAAATAAATATTATGCTTTTCATAAATAACATATTTTCCTTTTAAGCAGCAAATATGGATTTATTTCTATCAAATATTAATATAGTTGTATTTTACGTGATAACGAGAAAGAGCAAAATAGAAAACATGACTTTAGCACAAAATGTTTTTTTTTCGATAATTTCAATTGAATGAATATTATGGATATCTAAGCTTCAATACTTTAAAAGCACTTATTGATAAAATACAGGTATTGAATAGAGTTTCACTTAAGCACTAAAATGAATTTAAAGTGTTAATTTACCTAAAATGTTCAGTAGATATCAAAAGCTCTTTTTTTATCCTTAAATGTCCGCTAACACATTATTTTAAAACTCTCCCACATTATTAAATTCACCTACTTTTGATGTCATATCTATGATTTATTTCAAGTTTAATCCATAACATGATGCCTCTAGATATAAAAAAAGTTAGGAAACCACTCATGTCTTCATGCCACCGAACGGAAATTTTTTTTTCGACACAGTCTCTCTCAGTTTCGTACTTTCGATTTCGTTCGAAGTCGGGGACGCACGTTCGTTGGTAGAAAAGCTCACCACCACTTCAGAAATGAAACTTAATTCTCTACGTCCGGCTCTCCTTACGAGGATTTCTCGTGCTCTTCTTCTGCGGGGGAATTATCTTCGGATTCTGTTTCTCCCAAGTGTGACAGGAAGGTAGGTCGAATGAATCTGTAGTAGATGAACTTAGATCCGTTGAGCCTGAATGGGAGGAAGCACCAGATGAGGAAAATACTCTTGAGCATCCAGTAGAAAGGTATGAGAGTGAGGATGAAATCGGAGAAGAATTCGAAGATGCTCAAACCGGAGAAAACAACCCAATATGTCAACCAGACTGTATCGTCGTCTTTAGTCTTGCTCTCGATAGCCAAGATTGATCTGTAGGCGGGGTAGACGAATCCGACTCCGTTGGAGATCAGCTGTGCACCGAAGCCGATGATAAGCATAGCAGTAAGGATGAAGCCTGATCCTAGGACCAGTTTTCGCCGCTCGATGCCGGTTGACTTCTCGACTTTTAAGAGGTATTCATTGAACTTATTCTCCTCCTGCAACTTCTTGTCCAGTACAAGCAGAACATTGTTTATGGTAATCATGGTGGTAGATGGCTAATTGAAACAAGCTAGAGTCAAAGCAACTGTTTGATGAGACTCTCTCTAGATTCAACCGGACCGGTTCCTGACAAAACGAAAAGAGCGATGCGCTCCTGGTGGCAGCAACCGAAGGAGACCTAAGGATGGCGATTTTTATTTTCTTCTTTTCTTTCTGGAGAAATCTTCTTTCCCCTTCATTCTTTTGGTTTATTTGCGTCCTGAAGGTCTCGGCGATTAACACGCCCTGCCAAAAGACTTGGCATTGTTTCTCGTAATGTACATTGATTCAATCTTCCATTCTCTCAAAAATAGCAACAAGTAGCTGAAACTGCCCGGACGGGGGGAAAGATACTTGAGGCTCATGCTTATTCATGTTGCTAAAGAATTACCGCAACTTCAGTTGTAACCCATTCATGAGAAGATAATTAACATACAAACTTTGCATATAAGAGGAGGGAAAATCGAATGCAAAATTTGTAGAAATTTAATTGCTATTGTAATGTAATTCTTATAAAATTTTAAAGCTTGGGAATCTATTAAGAAGATTTAGTTCTAAGCGTTATCTGCAGAAAGAAAATTATAAAAATAGTCTCAGAGAAGATACATTCTAATAAAAAGACAGATACAGAGAACGTAGGTTAATTATTACTATTCTCATACTGAAGAAAAAATTAATCGCATTGTATTTTTGTTGAATATGCTAATAACAAAATAACATTTTTCTAATTTTCCGTTCTGTTTTTCTCTGTTTTGTTAAGAATCGAATAAATTATAATACAACTATTATGATATAAGCTTTTTTGACTAACATCTATTAGTTTAGTATCTGTAGCTTTAAACACTTTTTTCTTTCTTTATCATCTGAAACTTAAAAATTTTATATCATTAAAGTTATGAAAAATATGTTTTTGTGCATTACTTGTGAAATAAGATTTAAAAAAATTCCTCACCCCATGTGATTCTTAATAACGATGAATCAAAGTTTTTACGTTTGCGCTAGTGAGAACTAAATTTGCAATTCTTCAGTATTAGTTTCAATTACCCTTTTTTAATATTATATAACTCTCCAGTAGTCAGTTTGTAAAATAAAATTCCAGGTAGTCTCTTCTAACGAAATTATCGCAGGTTATTAACGTAGGATTACTTATCGTTGCGTACCTCTTTTTTTTTTTTTACAATAAAATTCCTATATACGAAGAGAAGGGTGAGTGATAACTCTATGCAGAATAGGTCGATGGTAAGAAAAATAAGTTACATACGTCAGAAAATCGGGGGTAATGTGTCGTGTAAATGTCAAGTCAATAAATGAGTTTCCCAGTGTACTCGGATAGTTGGACGGAACCATATCTAAATTAAAGTGGTGTTTCGGGAAATCGAATGCATTTTCGTTGCGTTTTGCGTCTATATTAAAATCACCCATCATGATGATCGGTACATTGGCAATATCAAACTCTTCATTTATAAGTAAACTTGATTCGGAATATTTCATTAGCGCACTAAACAGAAATAATTTTAGATAGCCTGAATTGACTGTTGGGTGTATATATACGGATGCCAGTATGAAACGCGACTGTCCATTTATCGTGATATCTACCATACAATTATCACCAGCTCCCGAATCTTCTATTTTTCTTCGATGGTTTTGTGTGAAATGAATGGGTGTACAATCAGCTATGCTTTTCAGATTTCGGTAGATCGCTACACCACTTGCTTTTAACGCAGCATTACATTCCTCCATAACGCATTGGCGTAGCGAGGTGTGGGGGGGTCTATCATGCCCCGGGCGCCAATCGCAGAGGGGCGCCAAATGGTCCTTTTCACTAATTCTATATATTGTATTATTAAATGTTTTTCGGTATGGGGGCGCCAAAAAGGTATCGTGCCCCGGGCGCCAGTTATGCTCGCAACGTCACTGCCATAACGGTCCACGGTAAAGCAAAATTTCAAACGTTAAAACCGTCGACGCCGTTATAAATCAAGAGTTGTAAAATATTTATAATAGAGTTTGATATTAATGTTAATGTGCCGATCATCATTATGGGTGATTTTAATTTAGACACAAAACGCAACGAAAACGCATTTGATTTCCTAAAACAACACTTTAATTTAGATATGGTTCAGTCCAACTATCCGAGTACACTGGGAAACTCATTCATTGACTTGATATTTACACGACACATTACCTCCGATTTTCTGACATACGTAAATTATTTTTCTTACCATCGACCTTTCCTGCATAGGGTTATCACTCATCCTTCTCTTCGAATGTAGGAATTTTATTGTAAAAAAAAAAAGAAAAAAAGAAAAGAAGTAAGTATCGATAGTAATCCTACGTTAATAACCCGCGGTAGTTTCGCTAGAAGAGACTACTTGAAAATTTTTTAGTTATTCCATCATTTATTTATTAAATTCTAATACTACTAATGATCTAGTTTACTTCTATCAGGTCTTGAGACACTTAGCCTATTTATCTACCTATTAGCCTGGTTCCATAATAATATCCTTCACATTAGGTAGTTCTTTTCTCATGATCTACAATATGCAAACTGGATATATCCATGAAATTTTCAACAATAATTTTGAGAAGTTTATTTTCTTGGATAATTGCACTAATTCTATAAAGGCCAATTTCTTCGATAATTATTCTAATTTTTATAAAACATTATTCACTTTGATAATTTCATATATTTTATTAAATAATTTTAATCAAGGAAATACATTACAGAGAAAATAATTTCAGTTATTATACTTTTTATATCTAAAAATAGAGAGACGACTCTTAACGTATTATTCTTCTCACGAATTAATAAAATGAGTAAGTATTAAAAACTGCTCTGTAATGTTTTGCCACTCTTGATTTATAACTCGCGATGACGGTTTTAAAGTCAGAAATTTTGCTTTACCGCGAACCGTTATGGAGGAACATAATCCTACGTTAAAATGTTTTTATAAAATTATCATCGGAGGACTAGTGCCCTGGTCTTTTGGTTATTCTTAGTTTAGGAATACTAACGGAATATGAAACACAGCAATCTTTATATTATTTCTTGTTAAAATCATTTTCATCATAGTTTCGGTTTCCTCTCTCTTGATCTAATTAATTTTCAATTTATTTCTTTTCGATTTATATATCAGGGAAAAGTTGAGATACTGAAAAGCATGGAATTATTGCCTGAAATCTACTTATCGCATTTAGTATCTTGCTTGGTCACCTGGCTATACTGTTGAGTTAATGTTGTTAGATGGTTGGTTGGTAGGTAGTTTGGGATTTTATGGCGCAATGTCCAAAGTAGGACATAAAGCTCAAAACACAAGACTAGAGCCGAAAAAAAGGGCTTATATAAAAGCTCCAGGCTTAAACTAACAGTGGAAATTACAGATTTAAAACCAACACTTTTCACTAACACAAATACGTGAAAAGGTAGAAAAATTGATATAAAATGGTGATAAAAAATGATGTGTAAAAAGTAATGATATATAAAGGTGGTAAAGACGGTGATATATAAAAACTGATTAAAAGAGTCAATGATATGAGCCGTGATATATAAATAGGTAGAAAGCACTAAAAGTTTAACATCAAAACAACACAAAAACAATATTAAATAAAAGATTATGTATAAAACCCAGTAGAAAAAAAAAAGAATGTTGCTAGAAAGTTTACAAGTCAAAAAGCATTCTGTTACTTCATACTATTTATTAAGGTAAGTAAGGAATTCATTGTGTAATTTTTATGTTATGAATTCTGATTTATAGCAGTAAAAACTGACGTACATAAATAGGTTGCATAATAGGTTTGTTTTTTTTAAATTTGATGATCTTTTTGCACATAACCTAAAAATATATCTTTTCCTGAGGTAACAACTTATGGATTAAATTTAGTAGTAATTTCCAGTTATTGGCAGGGAGTGTCAATCACTGGATATTAAGATTTTCATTAAAACTCACTGAAAATAGTTTTCTGCCTTAGCTATTTCATGAACATTCAATCCTATATAAGTTTTATAACTAAATAGTAATAAGTTTAACCAGTTGTTGGTACTGGTACCAAGCACTGGATTGTAAACTACTGAAATTTATAATCTACTGAAAGCCTTTTATTTTTAAATACAAAGAATAAGAATTAATCAAAATTTTATATGCCTAAAAAATTAAACATAAATTTTTATCACCTTGTCAGCAGAAAATAGCCACTTGTCAAATTTATTTTTATGAATTTTAAATATGCGTGGACCTACTTTTTATAGTTCCTCGGGTAGTATAATGTTCTATATATTAATACACATTTTGGATATCTTTAAATAAATTAAAAATAGGCTAAGCATAACACTATCTGTTTTCTTTTATGGACGCCGAAGAAATATTCAAAAGCTCAACTAAATTCTGTTACTGAAGGAGTAAAAAATAGTATGTCATTCAAAACTACAGAGAAAACGTATAATGTACCCAGGGTTACAGTTCAGTTTAGATGCAGCAACAAGTTTACTTAATCAAAGCAGGTGGACCAACACTTGTGTTAACCACCGATGAGGAAAATATTCTTCTCAGGTACGCCTAACAAAACAAAATAATCCTTCTTAGACATTGATTTCGGCCGGTCTCTTTTTCTACGTGTACTGATCGCAAAATTTAACACAAGTAGCCCACATAGACTAGCATAAAAATGACAAGAAGAACAAAGCTAAGAAATAGGCTAGGTGGCAATTTACCCAAAATGCTAAAGATGGGAAAAAGCATTTCACAGTAGAAGCATAATGACCATGTACCATATGAATCAGATGAAGAGCTATCTTAGAGCTATATTTGCTACAAAATACAAGACGAGTCAGGTTAAGATATTTGGAATGAACTATGACGATGCTTTGCTATGACGATGATGTATCATTTTAGTAAAAAATGTAGGCGATCAGGAAACTATTGAAATACATATTTTGTTTATTATATGTTTATGTTATTTGTTTATTTGTTTATGTTAGCTATGAAATTTATCTAACAGCTTTCATGCGTTTGTAATTTTTTAATTTCAAAGCAGTCTTTAGTTTTTCTCTATTATTGTATCAGCTTCATTGGAACGTATTCAATATCAGGCTTAGAATAATGATGAAATGTATGTCTTTAAGTAAATATCCTAAAGGATAAACATAAAGACTAATAGGGTGAAAATTAAAAAAAAAAAAACTAAGAGTGCAAATAATTGGGTAATCAGTGCCAATAACTGGGTAATCTACCCTACCAACCTAAATACCTACCTACCTACCTACCTACCTACATACATATATATATATATATACATATATATATATATATATATATATACATATATATATATATATATATATATATATATATATATATATATATATATATATATATATATATATATATATATATATATAGGGTGGTTATAATTAAAGTTCTACATTGAAATGGTCATTAAAGGAAAACTACTGGACCAAATGTTATCAAACTTAGTAATAGTTTAAAGGAGGTCATGAGAATTTCTTTTCCGCCAAAAAAAGTTCAAAAACTAACCACCAGGGGGTGAAATGGCGCTGTATGCAATATTGTTAAGCGAAATAAGGATCGGAATCTAACTTAACCTTTTGTTACACGGGTTTAACATTTTGTATACCCTATAGAAACACTGACCTAAACAAAATTACCATTTAAAGTGTGCGCATTCCGAAAATCATTTTCTTACAGATCGCAAATTTGTGAATTTTGAAGCCTGAATTCGGCCCTAAGACAATGAAGATATCGGTTTAAAACGTTTAAATCGTTTCTAAAACGAAACTATTTGTGGGGTTATGCAAAACAGCAATGGCTTGTAATTGGCTTACGGCAGGAAGAAGCAGATGATTTATGCAGATGCGCTTTACACGTCCTTTGACATTCCAGATAAAAGTGAGCCTGTTTGTCAGAGTTCTGATTGTTACGAATCGACAATGTGTCTAACCATGCAAGACCGTGCTTTTCTCGTTAAATGTTATTATGAATGCGATAGCAATGAACAGCATACTTTGCAAAGGTATCGTTCAGTAAGAGGAATACGCCGAGGGCCAATGACACCGCAGGGTTTGGGGAAAATGGTGGCAAAGTTTGAAGCCACAGGTTTGATATCTGTTGCACCTGGGAGGGGAAGGAAACCTGCTTCTGTGGAAACCTAGGAGGCTGTTGCATTAGCAGTGGAGGAAGTAACAATGGAAAGCATACACGGTACGCGCAGCGTACGGGCTGTCGCACGTTGAATGGACGTACCATGGAGTACGGTGTACAAAATTGTCCGTAAAGTGCTGCAGTTTTACCCATACAAAATCAAACATGTTCAAGAACTTAAACGTAACGATCCTGCTGCAAGAGAATCTTTCGCTTTGGAATTCCTTGCACAGATGGAAATGGACGAACATTGGCCATGGAACATTTTGTACACAGATGAGGCCCATTTTTACCTAAATGGCGATGTCGACACCCATAACTGGAGGATTTGAGCCAAACAAACCCCTCATGTTATCTACACAATTCCATTGCATTCTCCTAAAGTCACCGTTTGGTGTGGTATGAGAGCTAGTTTCATAATTGGACCATTTTTTATTTGAAGAGCAGTCGGCAACTGGACCTGTTACATGAACTGTGACTGCAGCTCGCTTAGAGTCAATGTTAAGATGTTTCGTGATACCTGAACTCCAGCAACGTGGCAATTTAGACACCACGATTTTTATGCAGGACGGGGCCCCATTGCACATTGGTACATGTGTCACACTGTTACTTAAGAAACATTTCACGGATGAACGGATTAGAGGCCGAAACTTCCCCACAAAATGGCCACCCGGTCACCAGACCTCAACCCCTGTGACTTCTGGCTATGGGGTTATCTCAAAAGTACTGTTTATGGTGATAATCTAAAGAATTTGGCGGAATTGAAATATGTGATACACCGACATGTCCATAACATCCCTCTTGATATGCTAAGAGCTACTGTTGAGAATACAGTAATGCGATTTAACTTGATTTCGGAAAATGGTGGGCGTCACATTGAACATGCTTTGTACCACGTTTCAGAAACGATTAAATACATTTTAAACCGATGTCTTCATGTCTTATTTCGTTTAACAATATTGCATACAGCACCATTTCCCCCTGGTGGTGAGTTTTTAAACATTTTTTCCAGAAAATAAATTCCCATGACCTCCTTTAAACTATGACTAAGTTTCATAACATTTGGTCCAGTAGTTTTCCTTTTATGACCATTTCAAAGTGGAACTTTAATTATAACCACCCTGTATATATATATATATATATATATATATATATATATATATATATATATATATATATATATATATATATATATATATATATATATATATACAGTGGAATCTCGATCGATCGCTCGCCGAATCATCGTTTTCCGGTATGTGTCGTTTATTTCCCCCAGTCCCGACGGTCATATTGCTTTATTATGTTCCCGCATCTATCGTTTTCCCGCATTTATCGTGCAGTTCAGTCGGTCCCTTGAAAAACGATAGCTCGAGATTCCACTGTATATATATATATGTGTGTATATATATATATATATAGATATATATATATATATATATATATATATATATATATATATATATATATATATATATATATATATATATATATATATATATTGTAAACCCGATCGTCGTGACCCGATGTATAAGTCTCTCGTAAAGTTAATCATGAATGGAGTAGTGGCTTATAATTTCATCTACGTCGTTTAATATAAAATATTTACATTGTTCACTTATACTGTCGATTCCTTCCGTAGAACCATCATACATAAATTAGGGAGAGTGGGGTTCATAAATCAGTTCAATAGAGACGCCTCTCTCTTCAGTCTACTCTCTCGCTCTCGTCGTTCATGACATAGTCCACGTTCAGTCTACTCCTTTCATCCTGCTGTCTCGTTTTTATCTTTCCTTCCTTGGAAAATTCTCGTACGTTCTAACACACCACGTGTATTCTTCAAGCTTACCGGGAGTCACCTTTTCAATCCTTTCAATTGTCGGCAATCTATTTCTGCCGTTAAGTATTCACAGTCTTTGGTCGGCCGCGTCAGCTAGGTTCTCCCATTCAACCACGTCTTCCTTCTTGCGCTAACTGTCTTTTGCTTAACTATTTTAAACGATGAGTCTATTTCACTTAGCAATGGTCATTTTAAAAGCCTCATTCAAACCTCTCCACCTGTGTGGGCTCCTGTGAGTTTATTAATGATCCTGTCGATCAAACTTAACTTAGTCCATCTGTCCTAATTCTGAATGTCAGGCGTGAGTCTGACATTATATATATATATATATATATATATATATATATATATATATATATATATATATATATATATAAACACAAGGTTTACAACACAGGAATACAGACACATACAGCGGATGAACACGGAGACCAGCTATCGTGAAATTATGATACGTGAAGTTCATAAAACATACTAAAACCATAATTAAAAGCATCTGTACAAACATCTATACAACATATCTTACATCTAACAGTATCGATAAAAGCATCTATAAAATCATCTGACTTCATCGCTTCGTACCTGACCTTAAATACTACCGGTGAAGAACAAGAAGCACTGCTCGTTAGGGTGGAACGAAAAAAACTTTTTTTTAAAATTTCAATATGCTCTAGTTTTCAAAAGTTGCCTTTTAACAAAATAAAGACGGAAATTAAATATTAGCGCAATTGGTGCATGTTTTCAGTTCGTGCAAGAAAGGCAAACTTTTGGTTTTTATTAAATTTTTGACAAATTTCGCAATTATTTTGAAATTGAATACACTTGTAGTACAAAAAAGTAGCAAAATATGTAATTTAAACATTCCTTTTAGTCAGGAGACCTGCTAAACTGATTATATAATACGTTTTGCTTCATACAAATAGTACACATAAAGGCACTTAAGGACGAGGCACTTAAAAGACACTCGGACATCACGGTGGAACGAAAAATTTTTTTTTTCGGAATTTCAATATGCTCTAGTTTTCAAAAGTTGTCTTTTAAAATTAAAATTAAGAATATAAAATTTTTTTGCTCTACTAAAATATTTTCAAGTGTCGCAAAGGGCTTCAAAATGGATATTTTTACGAAAAAGTGGTTATATTTGCATTTTTTGTTAATTTCTTTTATAGTATATTAAAATAATGTATATTTTCTGTAAATAAAATATTCAAAATGAGATATTTTGACAGAAAACTTGCATATTCTAAGTATTTCTAATTTTTAGATGTCATAACAGAACAACTGATTTTGTGGAATTTCGCGATTTTCATCATATTAATTTTACAGTAGCATATTCTTATAATACAAATTGGAATGAATGAAAAACAATTTTTAATTGACGGACCTTAGTTAAAATAAACAAATCACACTTATTTAGAAAAATATTAATGTAGTGTCTATTAAGGCAAAACGTTATTTTGAAAAAAAATATTCATGTTTTTCAAAAGTCCATAATAATCACACATGGTTTCCATTACTTATTTCACTGACACTTTGAATTGTTTTATTGTTTCAAATTTTGGCATTATCTTTTGAGAATGTATTTTTGTTTTTATCAATGCTCTTGCAGAACGGACGAACCACGAACGGACAAGGATAACCCGGTAACTAATTTAACAATCCTTTCTACTACTTGTGTGTGACATGGAATGTTGTTGATGTCAATAATTTGTTTCTCGTGATCAGATTCTTTTGCTTTCTTTATAAACTGTTTTTGTTTGTCATCAGAAACATGCCTCGTCATAGGAGGTTCTGTTACTTTAACATCATTCCATTCAATCATATCAATATAATCCTTGACATCAAAGTTGATACGTGGAGCTAAATTCTTTCTGATGCCTTCTTCATTTTCCGCCCTTGCTTTTAGAATCCGGCGTAATCCAAGCTCTCTTACATGACTGCGATCGTCTAATATCATACAAAGGAGGAGATTTTCAGAAGCGGCAAAGTATGCATTTCTTTGAATGACAGGGTCAATTACATTTTTAAGATTCTGATTGAGGTAACGTGAATAGCTTACAAGTTCCCACAAGTGCTTCGATCCACGGATACAAGATGGTTTCAGCTTTATGTTAAACCAAATTGGTGCATAAACTTTCAAAATGTACTCAGTCAGTATTCGGAGATTTTTTGCAGGACATTCTGTTCCCACATACAAGCGAAGTATTCGGTTTGCTAATGTAAGCTATCGTGAATGACAAAATTTTCCTGGTTTTCTCATGGACAAATCAGAAGAGCACTTTCCAACAGAGATTGCATTACACATTTCTAACAAATATTTTGGGTGCACACTTAAATCATCCTTAATTTCTAGTAATGGAATGTTATTTTCAATAAGTGAAAATTCAATCACTGGAAGTGCATAGCAGTTTTCCAGTTGTTTACCTATTTCTCCTCCAAATTCATTTGGACCTTTAGTTTTTCCATATAGGAAACAAAATAGGTGACGTAGGGGCAGTTCATTTAAATTATTGACTTCAACAACATTCCATGTCACACACAGGTAGTAGAATTGATTGTTAAATTAGTTATCTGGTCATCCTTGTTCGTTCGTGGTAGTTCTGCAAGAGATGCATATAAAAACAAAAATACATTCTCAAAAGATAATGCCAAAATTTGAAACAAAAAAACAATTCAATGTGTCAGTGAAATAAGTAATGGAAATCATGTGTGATTATTATAGACTTTTGAAAAACATGAATATTTTTTTCAAAATTACGTTTTTCCTTAATAGACATTACATTAATATTTTACTAAATAAGCGTGATTTGCTTATTTTAACTAAGGTCCGTCAGTTAAAAATTGTTTTTCTTTCATTCCAATGTGTATTATAAGAATATACTACTGTAAAATTAATATGATGAAAATCGCGAAATTCCACAAAATCAGTTGTTCTGTTATGGCATCTAAAAATTAGAAATACTTAGAATATGCAAGTTTTCTGTCAAAATATCATATTTTGAATATTTTATTTACAGAAAATATACATTATTTTAATATACTATAAAAGAAATTAACAAAAATTATAAATATAATCACTTTTTCATAAAAATATCCATTTTGAAGCCCTTTGCGACACTTGAAAATATTTTAGTCGAGCAAAAAGATTTTATATTATTAATTTTAATTTTAAAAGACAACTTTTAAAAACTAGAGCATATTGAAATTCAGAAAAAAAATTTTTCGTTCCACCGTGATGTCCGAGTGTCTTTTAAGTGCCTCGTACTTAATTGCCTTTATGTGTACTATTTTTATGAAGTAAAACGTATTATATAATCTGTTTAGCAGGTCTCCTAACTAAAAGGAATGTTTAAATTACATATTTTGCTACTTTTTTGTACTACAAGTGTATTCAATTTCAAAATAATTGCGAAATTTGTCAAAAATTTAATAAAAACCAAAAGTTTGCCTTTCTTGCACGAACTGAAAACATGCATCAATTACGCTAATATTTAATTTCCGTCTTTATTTTGTTAAAAGGCAACTTTTGAAAACTAGAGCATATTGAAATTCAAAAAAAAGTTTTTTTCGCTCCACAATACTGCTCGTATCTATCCCAAGCTGGACGTGTGCGGGAAACCATCTTTTATTGGTTGTAGCCAGAATATTGTATTCCGCAACAGTGACGCAATTCATACTTTGGGAATACGACAGCGAAAATAATATTAGGACTCCTTCAATATTAAAACCACGTTTTAATATTACTTACTTACACACACACATACACACACATATATATATATGTGTGTGTGTATGTGTGTGTATATATATATATATATATATATATATATATATATATATATATATATATATATATACAAGTATATGTGTGTAAGTGTAAGTAATAATGCACACAGAAGGACACTCAGTTGTGAGCCTAGTCAAGATGATAGTACAGGCAAGTTCCTCCAAAACTTTTATTCACATATCAATTTGGAGAACTTCCGACGGATAGCGGAGACGGACTTTAGAAAAAGGCACACACAGTAGTGATGGTCACAACTGAGCCGCGAGTGCCGCGTAGAGAGAAGGGAAAAGCTCTCGTTTTTACAGAACGACATTTACAAGAAGAGCGCAGAGATGTCTTCCTTTCAGGCATATGTAAAATGAATATGTCTCTGTTTGACCACCAGGGATTAGAATTTTTAATTGGTTAGAGCAGTGTTTCTGAAAACTTTTTCGAGTCGTGACGCCCTTCAATGGTTTCTACGCATCCTGCGCCCTCCCTCCCTCGCACCCTGCATATTTTCAATAAAAAGGTCTTTTAAGGCATAGCGAAAAAATATTAAAATACCTTTTTCCCTCATTAATTCTAACTAAATGCTTAGTTTAACAAAAATGAAATTTGTGAGAAATGGACAAAATTAAGAAACATCTTTCAGTCAAAGATGTGTAAAAGCAAGAACAGAACAGAACAGAACAACACCTCAAAAAAAATAATAATAATGCACCAACCGTATTGAATCTGAATTACAACAATAAAAATAGAAAACTTTTACAGAAATAAAATTAACCTATTTCGTGACCTATTTGGACTCCATCTATTTTATTATGTGATCTATTTTGAAGATTACAAGACTCATAGAAGTATCAATTATTTTTCGCGTAAAAATACAACTGCATACATGCTAAACATATTTCAAACTTTGCGACAAGTGTCCTGAACATATATTCTGAACTGTAATCTTTTGATGTTTCAGAAAGTTATTCTTTTTGACAAATTATATATTTCCTGAAAATTTACAGCTGCAGGATTAAATATTATTCATAGAAACAAATGAATTTTAGAATTAAAAAATATATGTGGATAAATATATGTGGATTCTTATAATGAAATAAGATTTTAATCTTTTATTTCCAAAGCAATGTTGTGTATGTCGTAGGCAAATTGACAATTTTTTTGCAAAGAACGCCGTCATTTTGCAATGTGCCAGGCTGATTGGTAAATGACTTCCAGATTTCTGGCGCACGCATCCTTGAAGACATCCCAGAAAATACACTGAAGAGCAAAAAAAACTGGTACACCTGCCAAATATCGGTTAGGGTCCACACGAGCACGCAGAAGTGCCAGAACACGACGTGGTATGGACTCGACTAATGTCTTAAGGCATCCTGGAGACAATTCACAACATGAATCCTGCAGGGCAGTCCACAAATCTTTAGGCGTGCGAGGGGGATGGAGATCTCTTCTGAACAGCACGTTGCAAGGCATTCCAGATATGCTCAATAATGTTAATGTCTGGGTATTTAGGTGGACAATGAAAGTGTCCAAAGTCAGAAGAGTGATTCTGAAGCCATTCGGTAACAACTCTCGATGTGTGTGTGTGGGGGGGGGTCGCATTGTCCTGGAGGAATTGTACAAGTCTGTCGAAATGCACAGTGGACATGAATGGGTGTAGATGATCGGACAAGATGCTTATGTATCCATCACCTGTCAAAATCGTCTCTAGACTACCAGGGGTACCATATCACGCCTCATACCATCACAAAGGCTCCACCAGCTTGAACAGTCCCCGATTCACATGTACGGTCCGTGGATTCCTGAGGTTGTCTCCATACTCGTACACTTCCATCCACCCTATACAATTGGAAACGAGACTCGTCAGACCAGGCAACGCGTTTCCAGTCATCAACAGTCCAATAGAGGAGTTGGCAGGCCCAAGCGAGGCGTAAAGCTTCGTGCCGTGCAGTCAACAACGGTGCACGAATAGGCCTGAAGCTCCGAAAGTCCATATCAATCCCAGTCCCTTGAACAGTTCGCAGGCATGTGTACTGTTCGCATGCATGTGTACGCAAGTTACCTCTTTTTAACCTAAGTAACTCTATTCCATATGATCACCAAAGGAAATACTTAAGTAGTTTAATAATAATAATCAAAATGTTTCAAATATTGATGATTGTTGTGCACTTTTTAAGTTACCTCTTTTTAACCTAAGTAACTCTAATTCATATGTTCACTAAAAGAAGTATTTGGGTAACAATCTCTTTATCTGTCATTTTCAATATGCCTGCAAAGCGGTAAGGCTTATATGATATTATTAGAAGAGGTAAGGATTATAAGCCTGGATAAAACCAGGCTGTTTGAGAAAACTATTGCGAATTTTCTAACTAGTCTAAAGGTGTATGGGCTCATTGCAATAAGCCTAAAAAATATCAGGCTAATTGCAAAGAGCACCGATCATTTTCCAATTAGCCTGGCACATTGCAAAATGACGGCGCTCTTTGCAAAAAGCCAGATATTTCAATTTGCCTACGACATATACATATATTTCTAAACTTTCCCGTAAACTGCTATCCTTAACAGCCATATCCTATTAATACATTATCTAGTTCGAAATTTGATAGCGTACTATAGTTTAAATTTTATCCCAGATGTTTTGAAATACTTCTTATGTCTGTTAGTTTCTGTAGCCCCTATATTAATAATAGTCTTTGATTCGAATCCAAGAACATATAGAACAGTCAAAGAGGAAAATTCTCGGATAATTAGCTATATCACTGAATATGTCTGTTACGCTACATTCCAAATAGGGAAGAAGATAGTAAGAAAATGTATAGCATAGTCTCAGAAAACATTTTGCGATAATACATAAATGTCGCATCGATGTCATGTGACATTTTCTTATACTTTTACATGATCACTGCAAGGTAACTATGAATAAGTAACAGTTCATTATATTATGCATAAACTCTTCATTAGTTACAACGAATAAAAAGGAACATCTTTATTTAGCTTCTAATCGGAGGTTTAATCATGGACAAATCCTGGATATTATGTTAAATCAGAGTAGAATGTATAATTAAACTTTTCATGAACAACACTAAAGTTATTTTATTAATATAATTGTTTTATACTATACGAATATTTATTAAAAGGCGGATACTTTAATTCCAACGTACCGGTTTAAGCGAGAAGTTGACACAAATGGAGAAATATTAGACAATGCGACGTTATTTTAGATGCCCAGTACTCTGTTAGATAAATCGAAGCCTTAATTTACAAACATTGAGTCGTACAAATGAACTAACTTGGATGACTTGATTAAGTGATCAGACGTCAGTTGGATGTTTTTACATTTTAAGAAGTAAACGAAAGCATTTTATGCACTAGACATTTTTAATGTCAGAAGACAAAAAGGTATCAAAACGTTGATGCCAATCATCTTGTGTGACTTGTCTGGTCTTATTATTTGGTAATCATGTATAAACTATATTTTAAGCAGCGAGAGCTATAAAAATGAAATACGACCTGGAACCTTAAAATTCCAATCAAATTAGAGAAACCTCAGAACAAAATCTGGAAGTTTATTGCCGTTCATATTAGACCTCGCTTAACCCATGATAAAGATGCGTTTAAAATCGATACTGTTCTTAATAGACTTTCCCCTGATTACTTGGAAACACTCACCTTGTGTTCTGCGGGCATGTCCGTTATAAAGGATTCGGAGTAGATTGCAGTCCTGTTGAGGGACGCACTGGATTCGTCAGCCTCGTAGGTGGAACTGACCTTCGATTTCTTAGCTGCATAGGATACGGATATGCTCTCTTCTTCTTCCAGTTCTCCAGCCGTCCTGGCCAGTTTGGTGGACCGCTGATGAACGACAACCGATGAAGAATCCATGGTCGTCGACGACATGGACGAAGTTGCTGTCGACGAGACACCATCTGAATGAGAAAAAGCAAAGACTTGTTTGGTATGAATTTCAATTCAGCAACGCGCTGTTTATGACGATTTTTTCTAGAACTGAAATTTTCGGGCCGATAGTCAGCAGCAGTCATAATACGCTGGTGTCCAAAATTAAGGTTACAAACACAAAATCTGTGATATCTGGAGAAATATTTGGTTTATTGAAACGAAATTCGGTACAGAGGTGGCTCATACAACGAGAACGCGTACAGCAGCATAACAAGATGAATAAGAGGTAAATTATCAGCGAGATTCAAATTAGACCTAAAATGTTCGAACCATGATGCCTCATATCTCCGGAACAATCCGTCTAATAGGGGATGTGATCAGCATGCACAGCTATACAAGCCGCACAACGAGTCGTAATACTGTTAATGAAGATGTCGATAAATGTTTGCGCAATAAATCCCACTCCTCTAAAAACGCGGATTTTAGCACCTGGAGGTTGCTGGGAGATAGTTGACGTCGTGGAATGGCTCTTCCTAGACAATCACAAACACGCTCTATAGGATTTAGATCCGGAGACATCGCTGGTCAATCCATACGGCGAATATCCTCTTCCTCCAGAAAATCGTCGGCCAGGTGAGCTCTGTGTGGCTTCGCATTATCGTCCATATAAAAGATGTTCAGATCGGCAGCCCCCGGAACGATCACACATATGATTCAAGGACCTCATTCCTATAGCGCTGAGCGGTGACACTGCCCGCATCGATGAAGTGCAGCGGTGTACGACCGTCCAACATGATGGCGCCCCAGACAAGGATTCCCCTACCACCAAAAGGGTGGATTTCCCTTACGTTGGATGGATGATAGCTGGTCCCAGGCTGTCTCCAGATGAAGACACGTCGATAATCATTTTGTGTACTGAATTTGGACTCATCAGTTAAAAGAATACTCTCCCAATCTTGTTGAGTCCAAGAATGTTATGTTCAGCTCCACGAACAGCGGGCTATCTTGTACAATATGGTCAGAGGGGGACACACCACTAGTCGCTAGTCGTAAAGGCCCTTCTATGCTAGGCGTATGTATACAATTTGCGTGGAAATTGTTGTTCCAGACGCAGCAGCAAGCTCCTGAGCGAGCTCTCCAGCCGTCATCTGTATATGCCGTCACGCATTTAATGCAACGTAACGATCCTGTACAGGTGTCGTCGCTCTTGGATGGTCTTGGCCGGACCTCCTGAGGATAGTATCCCTTGTTCGGAATTGATGCCATACCCTGGAAACCACTTTTAGTGCCACTTTTAGTGCCAGCGAGTCATCTCCGCTTGAGACTAGCCAGTTTCAAACCCGCCGCCGATGGCTTTCCATCCTAGTAAGTCATCTAAACGATTATGACAACTCATTCGCACTGAAATCAATCAATCTTGGTGGGTTTAATACAAGAATCACAACTGTGCAGACTAAATTCTCAAGTGATGAATCAGTCACTTTCACGTTCTGGTACCAAACTTACGCTAAACACCGCTGAATTAATACTGTATTCTAATGTTATGTTACCCTTTCCCCAAAATATACATGGTAAAAATTTTATCAATTTTACTGGTAGTTGTTTTCGGTTATTATCAAAATCCTGTTTGTGACCTTAATTTTGGACACCAGAGTAGTTCCAATTAATAATTTCTCTACTGACTTCTAAACTGGTAGAAAAACAGTTTATCTGAACACTGAGTGGTTCAATTAAACTTGAATATTTTAACTATTCATCCTATACAAGATTTACGAAATTTTCAATTTGAGAATCTGCGAAGAATATGATGAATTAATTAGAAGATCCTGTTAACTCTCGTGTACTAAAAAAAGTTATCAGTGCAAGCTGATATCTTTCGTGAATTCTTTTTCCTCTTGAAAAAGCCTGAAGAGATTGCAACAATATTCAACATCTACATTCGCCAATCCACAACAGTAAGGACACCTGAATTCAGTCTGGAAAAAACTTACTCCATGGCGAGAGTAATTCCGGGCTGAAACGCAACTTCAACTTTGTCTCGAGACTTTCTCAGGAGCTCGCACGTACAAGACTTATTTTTATAAGTTTTTCAACACATTTTTTGAATAGCAGTTATGCATCATGATGAACCGAAGTGTCCATGTAATGTTGTACTTAATCTTCAGCTGTAAATAAAATAAATTTACTTTAACGCAACTTATCTGATTTATGGGCATACTTTGCCCGTACGGCTGATTGCTTTAGTTACAAACCGTAACTCCAGCAAAGTCCTACCCAACTCAGTCGTACGATTTTTTTACTAATCCGAAATTTAGTAGAAAATATTAGCCAATCAGATTTAAAAATTTTTATTTCGATCAACCGGTTTCCATACCTTTATGGCTAATTTTAGAGAATAGAAAAATTAACAAGTAATATATTTAAAATCTGGAAATTGAAGATTTTGGTTTAATCCGAATTAGACATTTTTTATTTGTGTTTACTTGGAATTTTGATATTGAAATATCAACATTTATATGTCAATAAAAATGTTTCTATCAACAGACGCGCTTCTAAATTTTCCCGAATGTATTTTGAGACGCCAGTAATAAATTACAAACATTTGTGTTTTCTCTTGTTCTTCACAACAAACTAGAATCAAGTTTTAAATCTTCATTCTGGATATGGCGAAAAATATTACAAGTAGAGATAACTAACTATACTGGTGTTGAAAATTAAGAGAATTTGTATATTTTATCAAATTTTTGTAAAATTAATGGACAGAATTCAATAAAATTGGGTATGGATACACAGTTATATAAAAGTAAAAATTATTAAGAACATCAGTCATGGCACGCACTCTATTTTTATGGACAACACTCGTCCACATAAGGGTCGCCTAGTCAACGATTATCTTAAAAGTGAGGAAATCTTAAAAATTCGCCGGATGGATTATTCAGCCAAATTATCCAGACCTAAACCCTATTGAACATAACTGGGACTCTCTTGGGAGGGCAATTGCAGCTCACCATCCCCCTCCGAGAACCATCCAGGAGATTGAGTTGTTGCAGGAGTGGGACCGACTGTCACAGGGACGCATCAAATTGCCTCGTTTCCAGTATGACATCGCGCTGTGAGAGCTGTATGACTGTGAGAGGTGGCCATACCCAATATTAGAGTCATTTTATGTTCGATCTTGAACGTGGGTTTTGGATGTTCCTGCGCTGATGAGCCTAACTAACGATCATGAGTGTGTACCATGGCTGTTGTATGGTATAATTTTTTTTTCTCGTGTATAAGTGTATCCATATCAAATTTCATTAAAATCTGTCCATTAGTTTCCCAGAAATTCAACAAAATGTGCAAATTCTCTTAATTTTTAACACAAGTGTATTTTGCCTAAAACGTCTTTTTATGAAACCATGTCGTATGTCTGTGATAGATATTTAGATCAAATGAGCAAACCTTAAACTATAAAAAAAATTCAACCGAAATAAAGAACATCTCTAGATTTAAATGTGGCATGTAATTGTAGTGAACCAACATTACGGGATTGATGCTCAGTGAAACAACGAAAGCTGAAGGGATACAAGATGAATTCGCTACCCTGGAAATCATACAACGCATACTACATTTTTTTAGACACACCATTTGTACGAGTAATACTGGAACTACGGTCGGTTGTCGTGGTTTTCCGCTTTGTCCGAGCCACATAAGAGGAATAATTTTTCAAAAAATTTACAAGTGGCTTGTAGACGTGTAGGAGTATATTTTCAAGCGGGAAAAAAATCTTACAGAGTATATGTTTTCAAATATACACTACCAAACTTTCAATTCTGGTTATGCCATCGTTCATAATTTACGTAAGTTTGCCAACTCTCGCTACGCCGAGAGATGGAACCTGTAGGAAAACAATCAGAGAATATTCTCCTCAGCATGTCATAGCCAGTAAATACACTATACAGAAAAAATAATTTCAAGTACAGAATCTCTCTAAATTTTTGCTAATGACTGACAAATCTTAGTCCCAACCTGAATATGACTTAATCTTTTCTCTAAACAAGTGAATGAAAAGTGTTGCTTTAAGAAGTGTAGTTATTACTTCTGCTTATTATCCGAGCTATTAAGTTCACTGGATCTCAGTATTACTAAATATTTATGGAATAAACCTATCCAAAAAATAAATAAAGCTTCTAGAACCCCCAACTGAGTGCTACCAAACTTTTACTTAAGTCCCAAAATGCCCACATCGTATGATGGTTATGGTCGCGAGCTTCCACAAAATAAGCTCATTTTGGAGTGATTTCCACAAAGTAGATTCCATGTAGTTAAGGCATGGACGCCCCTGGGCTGTGCACTCTTAGGAAGCACTGTTGGTTTACCTATATGCAGCATATTTAATAAAGTAGCCAACAAAATAGTGGTGTGAATGTTGCACGTGTATGTAGCAATGGAATAAAAAGTAATAATGCAATATGTCTTCAAAGGTTCAGATGCGAAAGCCTCGCATGAGAGATAGATGGTTCACCAGCGGTGCGAAAAAGTCATACCTCATGTGTACTACAAAAAGGTTAGTCATAGTGCCCCTGCGAAACATTTTAAACAAATGCCATGGTCTGGGATAATTTTTCTTACTTTGCTACGGTATTGGATGTTAGAGGGAAGTGTCTAATATCTCTTTTTCTTAAGGGACCAGCGTCGGATAAGTGTTCAAGAAAGTAAAACTGTTAGTGAAGTGGTAGGAGTAAGTTTGCTTTGTTAATTATTTTAGGGAAGCATATGAGTAAAACGTGATATAAGAAAATGCTTTAATGAATCAAATCCCAGAAAATGATTTGTCTATTTTGAATACCGTTGAATTCTGGTGGTTGCAATACATAAGGAGTAAATGAAACAATTTTATTTAGCCAAAAATATTCTGTTCTCATCTTATCAACATTTATTTCCTTTCATAGTTTTCAGTTCTCGAGATTATTTAACCCCACAAAATTGGAATTAACTAATTACCTAATAAAATTAAAATGGTCGTTTAGTTTCTTGCATGATTTACGGCACGTGTACAATTCGTCTACAATACACTTACCATCTGTGTGCTTGTATGAAGAACTCTTCACGGAGGATTTCACGAAGGACATCCTGTTGCTCCTCTGTTGGCAGCCCTCCGAGGGGATGGCTGTGCCCTGGAAAGAAAAGAGAAAAACTTCAACCGTCTATTCTTTCAACGGCGAGACGATTAAATTAAGGGACTGCTCATCTCTCTTAACAAGTTGTTGCATAAAGGGGGAGAACGCCCAGATAAACGAAGTGGTTTTTCTTAGTCTTATTTTAAAATATTTGAGTTTACATCTTTAAAAAGATGAACATGAATAAAGCAGAACTATTATTTGTTCCGCTTTAGAAATGTATAAAATTAAGTGAAGCACATATATCCCCAAAAATAAAAATGCGTAAGTATTGCTGTATATTAAACTAAATGAAAATGTTTTTTATATTAAATGTCAAATTTTAGGATATTAAGAATGCAGCTTTTATGGCAGAATTCCCTTTTTATGCTAGGGACATGCAAAATAATAATAATAATAATAATATTGTTATCTAAATATAGATTAATGTTAACTAAATATGGATTAATTTTCCAAATAAAGCCATAGGTTAAAAAATAATAATAATAATAATATTGTTATCAAAAAGCTAAAGCAAAGAAAGAGACCCTGATTAGAATATTCACTCATCGGATGCCTTTTCGAAGAAATATATGGTGTTTTTCCGCAATTACGCTTATTCAAAAATATTAAAATTCAAAATGTGTGAAATCTACGTAAGAGCAGCTTCACAGACATCCAAGAATTTCAGACGATGTTTGACTTTCATATCCCTTATTCCAACATTTCATTAGCTAACATTTTGATTACGCTGTGTATTCGTTTTGTGATATTTGTATATTAGTATTTTTTCCCTCCAACATCTCAAAGACTACGGAGCCATATCTATTTCTTAACCTTTTCTTCAGTATACCTCAAAGACTATCAGTTTGATTCAGTTAAGACCCTTGTGGTGATCCATTAATGTTGGCGCTCCTTGCACTTCTCATTCACAATTCCTCATTCTCAAGTAACATCAGTGAATCTTGGAATTTCTGCCCTGGAATATGCCCGTGCCATCACACACACACAAAAATTCCTGTTCGTGTTGACGTGGTCATTCTATTGATTCATGTTTCAGTTGACTCTATTTCATTAATTTAAAAATTGAGCTTAATAAGTGAAGCTATTTCGCAATGTAACCTTACCTATAAGGAGCCATAATGCTTAATACTGGGGTACAATTAGTATTAAGCATGATGGGTCCATCGCTTGACACGGATCTTATACTGGTACCATGTCCATTACTTAAGAATGGAGCAGAACGAGAATCAGCAAACAACATGACCTTTTCTTGCATTAATTCCCAGTCCAATATAACATATGTTCCCTTTCCAAGTAAAGATTCTTTCCTCTATAGTTTCAGTAAGAAGTGGTTTTCTTATGGCCAGGCAATTGTTAATATTCAATCCAACATATTCTCCTCACATTGTACAAGTGAAAATACACCGACTTTTCCTAATAAACATAGATATGAAATATTCTGCCGGGTTTTTTTTGTGTGTGTTTTTTCATAAATGGACTTAGTCAAATGTTTTAGACTTTTTTCTGACAAAAGCGATACGTGGGACAATGATTGTTTCTGCCTCGGACCCGCAAGTTGTAGGTACCGGGGATCAGCTTTCGACCATCGCTGTTCCGATTTTTACTCTGCTAAGTTGATTACTTTGATATTTTTAGTCATAATGATGCGCAGATTGTCTATTCACGCTAATTCAAATAATTTTATCTTCCTAGCATCTATCTTTGCTTGACGCATGCCAATAATTTGGTCCTTTTGCAGCGCAGTAACATGCGCGACCACATTAAACATCCCCAAAATGGTTGTTTCAAAATAATAAACTACTTTTTAATTTCACTGCAGTAAACTTATTGGTTTCCAAACGATTACTTTTACATCAAAGAGCAAGTAGTGAGTATCCTATACTAAAAAAATTTCACAATAGGTTATTTGGTGTGCTTAACTTATTTTTCTGAGGTTTTATGTTTTATTATGAAACGTAATTGCAATGCAAATGTAATAAAACATAAACAAACAGTGTAAAGCATAATCTATTAAGTTTCTCAGGACTATTCTTTTACATTTTATCTATTTATAATATAATTGTATCAGTTCATTCTTGTGACCATTGCTTTATTGTACGTAGGTTCTTTCATTTGTTTGCTGTGAAACCTAATATAGCAATCCCCTACACGCTTAGCAGCTACCTACATGTTTTTTATGTATTTATTTTTTAATATCAATGTCTGCTTGCGTGACTCTGTTTTAGGGGGGAAGAGAATGCAAGCGTGATCACCCTGTTCAAGGCAGAGATTTCAGACTAAAGCCTGGTTAATTCCAGGTAAATTACATGATCTTGGTATATATGTGTGTGTGTGTGTGTGCGTGCGTGCGTGCGTGCATGCGTGTGTGTGTGCGTGCGTGCGTGTGTGTGCGTGCATGCGTGTGTGTGTGCGTGCGTGCGTGTGTGTGCGTGCATGCGTGTGTGTGTGCGTGCGTGTGCGTGCGTGCGCGTGTGTGTGTGCGTGTGTGTGAGTGAGAGTGAGAGAGAGAGAGAGAGAGAGACTATACATTCTGTATACGATTGTTTTACTCTATGAATATTCATCAGAAGAGGAAAAGATACTTCAAAACTACTGTCCTTGTTTTTAGTAGGAGTATTGTAGCATATTTTTGTATTCTGCATAGATATAGAGGGTTTTGATAGGAGGGAACCATATCCACATGGTAGCCATACCCAAAATCTTGCCTAAACTTCACTTCAAGACTGCCAAAGGTAAGTGTGATCACTTGTCTTATCATGGGTGACCACGGGTGAATGGTCAATAGTATGGAGTGAGTCATGAGGAAGAATGAAAAGATAGGAAAAAGTGAAAATGGAAAGTTTCAACCTGACACAAAAATTGCCAAGAAAAATCAAAAGTTATCCTTCGTTTCCATGACTGAAAAAATTACATTCTGCAGATTTAAAATTAATAATGCTATTATTTATTTTTTTTTTCAATTCGTTCTTGTTTACTTTGCGTAAAGTTCAGAACAAAAATGCCACCTTTGGCTTCCTTTTAATAATTAATTACTCTGGATATCATAGAAAGTTTTATAAATAGCATTATTCCATTATATGGATATTTATGTGAAATTTTTATTCAGAGGAATTGTTATTTTTATATTTTTAGGTGAATCATTCTCAGTCATTCTTAAAATCAGTAACTTATCTACATATTAATTAAGTACATTTTCTACTAGAGAAGATCTTTAAAGAACAATTGAAATTCTGAAATTCAAATAGACTGCTGGCGAATCTACAGTTCCGTGGAAGAATAGGATACCGGCCTGCATCACCACGTGCAGAGGAAACGCTCGGGATGAGATCCAAAAGAATGAAGATGAAAACCGGCGATGAATCCGTACCTCTTGTCGCCGAACATAAATAGAAAGTGACGATTGCAGAACAGCTGCGAGAGCCCAGGCTTCTCTTACCGTTTCTTTTACATTAGCTGTAGGCGAATCCTCTATTATGACACGACGATCTGAATAACCGTTGTAAAAATTTTATTTAGTATAACATATAACTTATTGCAAAGAGGAGAAATTATAATCCGTCGGAAAGGAAAAAAGTGCTAACAGGCTTGGCAAAATTATAAATGTCATCCTACTACTGTGGCACATGATACTGCTATTTCATTTTAATATATATGTGTGGAAACACAGTCTTTGGATGGATGCCCTCGGTCCTTTTGCAGAAGTTTGATAAGTGGCACCATGTTTATATATCCATACATGGATAGGATAAGCGTAAATGAAAATATTTATCCTAATAATAGCCCAGTTCTGACTATCTGGAACGCTTCCGGAGCGACCGTTTCATAAATATATCAGCCTATGGCATCCATTTTGTTTTATGAGTTAGGCTTAACAAGTTAAAAGTGAAGTTAAAAAAGATTATTTGCCATCTAAACCCAAATAATTTATTAGAAACAACGTAATATAGACACAAAGCAACTTTATTTCGATTTTTAGACGGCTGTAATAAACGGTTATGACAATTTCAAAACAGCTCAACAACGTCTAAAACTGTTCTCAGCATAAAATATCCTTTCATTGTAACGCATTTTTGATGTGATATTCATATTCATTAGAAAATTATCTCTTTTCCGCCACCTTTTGAGTTATCATAGTGTTTCATTTAAATTAATAAGAAGTATTCTTTTTATATACTTGAAAATGTAAACACGAGTGAGTCATTCATTCACCGTGATTCATTCATCGTCGTTAATTTAAGAAAAATTGAATTGGAGAATCTTTTTCACAGTAAAACAGTTTTTCATTATATAATTTTTAATATATACATTTATATTTTTAACCATATAATATATATTTTAACCAGATATTACAACAATGTCAAATTTAGTATTTTCGGAAAGTTGCAAACTCGACGCATGCGTAGTGATATGTTCAACACCGTCTGCTTTCAAAGGGTGCTTTTCAAAGCAAATACCTAACATAACCGAAACATTTTCTTAAATTTTTAAAAGTGTTTAATTGAATATTTCTAAATTGCCAACACACGTGACTTTCATGTGCTCACATGAGGCTTTCATGTGATTTTACGTAAAGCATTCTATTACGATGATAAGGTTTTTAATTTCTGTTTATTATTGTATTTTTAATATTACTTTTAATTTATTAATATATATATATATATATATATATATATATATATATATATATATATATATATATATATATATATATATATATATATATATATATATATATATATATATATAATAAATACAACGATCAATGTATACAATTGATGTAAAAAAAACGAAAAAATATATTTATAAAAAAATCGTAACGGATATTTTTATAGACAAAATAATGTAGAAGAAAATATTCAAATTAAATCTAATAGAACATACTAAAGAATATAGTAGAGTTAATATAGTACAGTTTGAGGAACATATCTTTTACTGCATTTTAATATTTTTTCTACAATGTCCAATCGTCTGCCGCATTAGCAAGAAAAAAAAAATATATTTTTTGTCTATTACGATGTTATGCACGTGATGATAAATTAATTTAAAGGACCAGAAAAATAAATCACGTGGTCAGCATTTAATAAATTAAATTCTAAAATTTAATCTTCAAAAATTCACCAGAAATCAGAAAATGTAGGTAAAGATTAGAAAAAGATTTCATTTTAAAGGAATTTTTATGATCTTTCTCGTGATATAAATTTTATAACCCACAAATTATTATTTTAAATGCAAACTTTAAAAAAAGTTACTAAAACAGCTTAAAAATTTAATTTTACAAAATCTAAGAGGAATTTTTTAAAAATCTTTCTTAGTGCACCCCTACAGTATAAGAAGAATCGCCATTCAAAATTTCAGCCCTTTGGGTCCAGCGGTTTGGTCTGTGCGTTGTATGTCAGTCAGTCAATCAGTCAGCCAGTCAGTTACGGAACTGTTTTATATACAGTGGCTCCCAAAAGTGTTCGTACACTTACGAATTTCAATGAAATAGGGGTCTATCCATTAATTAAAATGAATATTTCATAATGGGTATTTATTAACAAGATCTATAATCTATTCTTAACAAAACTACATGAAATATTTTGAAAACATAGTAAAACTTTATTTTTAAGAAACCAGTAATCAAAAGTAACAAAAACTTTATCTCACAAAAGTCATCGTACACTGAAATATTTTCGGATAAATTCATAATTAAAATTATCGTCTGGCGCTTTATTTTTATTTTTGAATTGTGATGGCATTTAAAATATCGTTTGGCTTTAATTTTTGCTTGTCTACTCCGTAATATTCTATTTATTATTTAAAAATGGCTCGTAGTCGTAAAGAAACAACAAACAGCATTCGAAAATTGATTATTTTTCATCATAGTAGTGGTAAATCAGTTCGGAATATTGCTAAATTACTTAATTTATCCCATTCTACTGTGCAGTATGTGAAAAAACGCTTCAAAGAAGAAAATTGGATCGAAAACAAGGTAAGAAATGGCCGTCCGGCAAAGTTAACAAAACGTGATCAGAGATTTATAATTAGAAAATTTGTGAAAAATTCACGTTTGAGTGCTGTAAAAGTTTCTGTAGAATTCAATAAAACATTTTCTACTTCAATTTCGCCTGAAATTTTTTGACAAGTTCTCAGAACAGCTGGATTACATGGGCGATCTGCCCATAGAAAATTTTTTGTGAGTGAGAAAAACAGAAAGTTTAGGCTTCCCTTCGCACTATCAATGATAAATAAGCCACAAACCTATTGGAATAATGTCTTATTTGCCGATGAACATTTTTGGTGCTGTTGGGCGTATAATTGTATGGAGACTTAGTAGGAACAGTTAAGCATGCCGGTGGAGGTATCCTTGTGTGGGGGTACATGTCAGCATGAGGACTAGGAAATTTGGTATTTATTGATGGCATAATGAATCATGCTGTTTTTATAAATATTTTAAGAGACAATTTATAATTATCAGCTCAAAATTTGGGTATTGGAAACAACTTTGTTTTTTATCAAGATAACGATCCTAAGCACACGGCTCTCAACGTTCGCATCTGGTGTCTCTATAATTGTCCACAAGTTTTGAAAACACCACCTCAATCGCCAGATTTAAACCCAATAGAACATACGTATTTGGAGAGAACTGGAGGTTCGAGTACGAAAACACGACATTCACACGAAAAGCGAACTAAAAACAATCATGATGGAAGAATGGATGAACATTGATGCAAAAATTACAAAAGAACTAAAGCAATCTATTCCCAGACGTTTAAAAGCTGTTGTGGATGCTAAAGGATATCCTACTAAATATTAATTTAACGAAAAATTAGAATATTTACTAATATGTAGAGATTTTTTACAAGTGTACGATGACTTTTGTGAGATAAAGTTTTTGTTACTTTTGGATTATTGGTTTCTTAAAAATAAAGTTTTACTATGTTTTTAAAATATTTCACGTAGTTTTGTTAAGAATAGATTATAGATCTTGTTATTAAATACCCATTCTGAAATATGCATTTTAATCAATGGATAGACCCCTATTTCATTGAAAATCGTAAGTGACGAACACTTTTGGTAGCCACTGTATATAGATTTATAATAAATACAACGATCAATGTATGCAAATGATGCAAAAAAAAAAAACCCGAAAAAATATATTTATAAAAAAATCGTAACGGATATTTTTATAGACAAAATAATGTAGAAGAAAATATTCAAATTAAATCTAATAGAACATTCGAAAGAATATAGTACAGTAAATATAGCACAGTTTGAGGAACATTTCTTTTACTGTATTTTAATATTTTTTTGGATAATGTCCAATCGTCTGCCGCATTAGGAAGAAAAAAGAATATTTTTTTGTCTATTTCGTTGTTATGCACGTGCCGCAAAATCAGTTTAAAGTATCACAAAAAGAAAAGAAACCACGTAATCAACATTTAATAAATTAAATTCTAAAAATTAATCTTTAAAAATTCACCGAAAATCAGAAAATGGAGGTAAAGATTCAAAAAGATTTCATTTTAAAGGAATTTTTATGATCTTTCTTGTGATATAAATTTTATAACCCTCGGATTATTATTTTAAAAGCAAACTTTAAAGAACGTTACAAAAACAGCTTAAAAATTTAACTTAAAAAATCTAAGAATTTTTCAAAAATATCTCTTAGTGCATCCCTACACCATCAGAAGAATCGCCATGCAAAATTTCAGCCCTTTGGGTCTAGCGGTTTGGTCTGTGCGTTATATGTCAGTCAGTCAATTACGGAACTGTTTTATATATATAGATTATACTATTTTTCTCTCGAACAAAATACGTATATAAAAATATTTTTCAACTTGCAACATCTTTAAATGAAAAAGACCGAACATCTCAATGGTTTATATTTGGCGCGTGTTCATTTATGAATTAAAATTATGAAACTACTAAGTTAAATTTTTTGTATTAATTATTTAGCGTTACTGGAAAATTTACTTAGAGCGCAATGTAATACATTTGAAGTGAATGTTGACGAAAGTCCCAGTGCTAAAAAGCGTCGTAAGGCCAATGAACGGAAATGTAGATGGCTTTCAAGACAAAATCAGGAATTTAAATTTTAAAAAATTGCATCTTAAGTGGATCATAATAGTGCTGATATTGCATAATTTTAAATATTTAAAAATGTGTATAATTTAAATAAAAGAAAGTAGAGAAGCTATTAAGTATACAAATAATATTGACTTTGCATATGTTAATTGATAAAAATTAAAATTAACACGTCATTTTTGACGGGCAAAACAGTTCCGTAACTCACTGACTCACTGACAGACATACAACGCACAGACCAAACCGCTGGACCTAAAGGGCTGAAATTTTGTATGGCGATTCTTCTTATAGTGTAGGGGTGCACTAAGAAAGATTTTGAAAAATTCTTCTTAGATTTTTTAAATTTAAATTTTTAAGCTTTTTTCGTAACGTTTTTTAAGTTTGCATTTAAAATAATAATTTGAGGGTTATACAATTTATATCACGAGAAAGATCATAAAAATTCCTTTAAAATGAAATCTTTTTCGAATCTTTACCCCCATTTTCTGATTTTTGGTGTAAACTTTTAAAGATTAATTTTTAGAATTTAATTTATTAAATGCTGATCACGCGAATTCTTTTTCTAGTACTTTAAATAAATTTATTGTCACGTGCATAACAACTAAATAGACAAAAAATATTTTTATTTTCTTGCTAATGCGGCAGACGATTGGACATTATCCAAAAAAATATTAAAATACAGTAAAAGATATGATCCTCAAACTGTACTATATTAACTGTACTATATTATTTAGTATGTCCTATTAGATTTAATTTGAATATTTTCTTCTACATTATTTTATCTATAAAAATATCCCTTACGATTTTTTTATAAATATATTTTTTTCTTTTTCTTACATCAATTGTATACATTGATCGTCGTATTTATTTATTATATATATATATATATATATATATATATATATATATATATATATATATATATATATATATATATATATATATATATATATATATATATATATATATTTATTTATATATTTATTTATTTATTTTTGGCATTAATTGCATACATTGACCGTTGTATTTAATTTGAATGTACTTCGTAGCGAAGTGCGGGTTTTCAGCTAGTACGTAAGATTAGTATAAACAAGAAAAAAAGTACTGTGACACGAAATCATAAAAAACTTTACAAAACAATAAACTGTTAAATGATATAGTAACGAGACCTACTTCATCGTTATACATTACTTTCCATGGCATTACACTAGTGGCCGAAATTGTGGAAACCTTTTATAAGATGTGTGTTTTTAAGGTTTAATTCCATGTAACTTCTTTATTGTAAAAACACCCAAAGTTGTTATATATCAATGGAAATCTAATTTTTTACAAAATCTAATGCAGTTTACCGTGATGTATTACCTTCATTACATAAAAAGTACCTAAATAAAAGACCCAAATAAAAGAAGTACCTAAATAAAAGAAGGACGACACACAACTGTCTTAGGGGGATTTCTTAAACTCAAAACTGACTAAAAGGAGTAATTGCTATGACAGCCAATCAGGCATTGCAATGCCACAAAATGGATCCAATTAGATGTTAGCAGGAGTAAGCTCACATCTTTTGCTAACCAGAATTGATAGTAAAACATCTATATATATAAAACTCGTAGGTATGCGGCACAAAAATCGACGATATTTCTACATTCCGAATGGCAACGGCTTCAACTACCAGATGTAAACATTAGCAGCCAACCGCATGTGTGTAGTGGCCCGACGATACCACTTAATTTGGTACAATTTAATTGCCGTTTTTTACTCGTGAATAATTTTAATTTATTCATTTGTTCCATCGGTTTTTCTAAATGTATGTAAGAGGACAAACTTTTGACAAAATATGTTTAGACATAGGCAGTTGTATGTAAGTTTATCTAGGGTCCGTTCTTTTGATCCTGTCACTGTAGTATCTCCTACTTCTGAAATACTAAGCTGTCTATACCAAGAAGTTTTAGGAATATCATAGTAAAATATTAATAACTGCATTATAATACCTCATTAGTAAGTAATAGTTAATTTTCTACACTTATTTTAGTACTTGCTGAAATTTTACTTCCAT
Organism: Dolomedes plantarius; assembly: GCA_907164885.2. Classification (NCBI taxonomy): domain Eukaryota; kingdom Metazoa; phylum Arthropoda; class Arachnida; order Araneae; family Dolomedidae; genus Dolomedes; species Dolomedes plantarius. Next base: position 62,554,461 of record OU015495.1, on the reverse strand, counting down.
TTTATAAGTGAAGAAATTTTCCCAACATTTTTTTTTAATTTGATATGATTAAGTGTTGATATCTGAATTGTGAACAATAGTATATACAGAGGGTGATGCAATCCACACTATATTTTAGTACTTGCTGAATTTTTATTATTTTTTTAAGTGAAAAAATTTTTCTCCAATAATTTCTTATTTGATGTAATGATAAATTGTAGATATCTTAATTTTGAAATATATTACATACAGAGAGGGTTGTAATTTTTGAAATCATTGGTGTTGGGTTTCTCAGTCTTATCTTTAACTCTGTTCTGAAGTAATGGAAATTCACATTTTTTAATATCGATGTTTTAGAGAATTTTGTAATGATTACATATTTTTTGGCTGGGATCCCACTACCACTTAATAACGTATAATTTATGATGACAAGTAATGGTAACATTCCTTACATATGTTACTTTCAGTTGAGTTGTGTTGCAAAAGAAAATATAAAACTAAAAGCGACCATGCTGGTCACGCAGCGGCTAGTCCAATTGAGTTCTTTGATTATCACTAGGTTAGTAGCCTTATTTTTTAACTGTAATTTCTTTCAGTAACTTGTATTACTTGTTTAGGATGACGGGCATTGTAAAAAGACGGTTGGTCACCTAGAAAGTGCAAAATAATTACTTTACGTGAAAAGGGTAACACTTACAGCGAAATCAGAAGAAATGTAGGTGGAAACATAACCAAAGGTGGAAATTCTAGACTGTGGAATAAGTATTAACAGACTGAGTCGATTCAAAACTAAACTAGTAAAAGTAAAAGATCCACAACACTATAGAAGAATGAAAAAACTGTGTTTGAGTGACAGAAGAAAATAGCTTGAGACAATTTAAAATGATTTACGTGAATTGGTGTAAATATAAGTGGCAGGACTGTTCGGCTGAGAAATCAAAATTTTGGGTTAAACTCCAGAATTTCAAGAGAAAAGCCGCTTTAATCTCTAAAAAAACAGCAAAGATTAGATTGCGCTAAAAAAGCATATTAATTGGTCAGAAGAATAATAGAACAGTATCATCTGCAGTGACAAAAATAGAATGTTCATATTTGGTAGTGATGGAATGAAATTTATCAGAAAAAGGAACTACTTCAGTGCACAACATCAGCTATGAAGCATCCAGTTAGTGTTATACTGCGGGGATGTTTGACAGCAAAAGGTATGGGTAGAATTTGTGATCAGTGTCACTTTAGCAGAAAATACATCTGTGATGTATAAGAGTCAAAATTACCACCATTATCACAAGAACTCTTTCGTGATAATGACACTTTCATATTTCAGCAGGACTCTGCGCCTTGCCCTGTTTCTATTAAGTGTATAAAGTGGGTCTAGAAAAATGACACTAAACTGCTAGAATGACCCGGCAATAGCCCTGACCTTAATCCGATTGGAAACCTTTGAAGCTGATTGAAAAAGCTTGGCTTGTTAGTCAGAAGAAGCCACACAATAAACTACAACTAATAGAAACAATTATACAATCCATGGTGTCATATTAAAACGCCTGATGAATTACAATCATTGGTTCACTCAAAGGGACGTCGTTGTCAGGCTGTAACTACAGCAAAGGGCTTCCCAATAAATTACTAACGGAAATTGCGAGAAACTAAAAAAATTACTATCTCACAGTTCAGTACGCATAAAAATTTTCAAAATGCAAAATTTTTTTACAAAGTGTATTATAGTCTAAATTAAATTTCCAATGTAATGATGTGTGCCTTTTGGTATGATACTAAACCACATTACTGCAATAGGCTATTATTATACTTCAAAAACACGCATTTTCCATAAGGTTTCCACAATTTTGGCCACTAGTATAATTCCATCGTCAGACATTAGTTTCCATGCATTAGTCCGAGTGTTAGCCCCAATATATTTTTATATGTAGATGAACATTCGTAAAAATAAGAATTCCACACTCGAAACATCCGTACCACAAAATATACTAGATACAATGAAAAAAGGGTTTAAGTTACAAAGTGGTAAAAACAACTACCTAACATGGTAGAATATAAACTTTCAAACATAACTATGCACATGATGAGACTTTAAATTAATTATTGAAGTAAATAAATTTATAGTAATTTATATATATATGTCGTAGGCGAAATGACAAATCCGGTTAATTGGAAAGAGCGCCGCCATTTGGCAATGCGCCAAGCTAATTGAAAAATGATCGACAACTTTTTCTAATTAGCCTAATATTTTTTAGGATTATTGTAATGAGCCCATACACCTTTAGGCTAAGTTGAAAAATTCGCAATAGTTTGCTCAAACAGCCTGGTTTCATCCAGACTTATTTCAATAAGCTTAAAGTAATAAAAGCTCATTAAAAATGACAGATAAAGAGATTCTTATGTAAGTACTTCCTCTAGTGAACACATGAATTAGTTAATTAAGTTAAAAAGAGGTCACTTAAAAACTGCACAACAATGATCAATGTCGGAAAATTTTTAATTATTATTAAACAATTGTATTATTATTATTATTATTACTATTATTAAATATTTGTAATAAACAAATTATTAAAATGAGACACTTTTAGACTTTGAATCTGACTCTCTCCCATATCACACATTTTAACTTTACTACGAATATTCCGCCCACAATATTAGAAAATTTTGACAGTAAAGAATATTTGGAACGGTTTAAAGAGGGTTACACAAGGAAAGAGAAATGGTAAAAGAAGGAGGAAAAAATGCAGTCGCTAACTTGGAACAAGATATGTGTTCTATTTGTTCACGCAATTTGAATGAAACATCTATTGCAGGGGTCGACAACGTGGAGAAATTTTAAAGTGCCCGTCGTTCAAATACCTAAATTTTAGGTATTTGAGTTTAGAAATTTGATTTTATATATTTCTGATTATTTGAGTTTAGCGATTTGATTGAGAGAGATCAGTAGAGGAAAGGTATTAGAGCGGTTTTTAAATTTATTACCACATGTGAAAGAATTTCTATTATCCAGGAATGAAATTTGTTTAGAATCGAAGAAAAATCCTCGGATAATTGAGCTAGGCTTTCTAACTGATTTAACTGTAAAAGTGAAGGAACTAAATTTGAGACTTTTAACACCTTTTATCTGACTTTGTTCACTGTTGTGCTTTATGCATCTGTTCAATGCTTAGTTTTTTGCTGTTTGTGTTGCCTGTAAATATGGATTAATTTTCCAAATAAAGCCATAAGTAAAAAAAAAAATAATTTTGAGACTATAGGGTGGAAATCATCATATTGCTTCTGTGACAAGTACGATAAATGCATTTAAAGCTTGGCGCTCTGAAAATCGCATATGGAAAAAGATAATTTATCGCATTTCCCAAATTTAAAAATGGTAATAAAAATTATTACGATGGAATTTCTACCACCTATCAGTTTGCCAAACATTTTGATTCCTTACTGGAAGAATTTAATACCAGATTTGAAGAATTCTATGAATTGGAGGCATTCTTGACGTTTTTTATTAATACTCTCTCTCCTAAAAAGGACGATGTGGTTAATAAAATCGCAACATATTTTGATATTTCCAATACGGAGGACTTAGAATTCAAAATTATAAACATAAGAAATGACATTGAATTAAAATTACATAATAACGAAAAAAATTCTGGAATTTAGTGAATGGAAATAGCCTCCCATTGTCAAGAAAATGTGCTCTGAAACTGAACTCTCAATGCACATCGACAAATACTTGTGAATCTTTGTTTTCCAATATGAAATACTCAAAATCAAATTACCTAGTTATCTCACTCACACTCATTTGGACCATTGCCCGAGAACTAAGAATTCAACTTAAGTGCCGCATTACAATGAGTTGGCAGCAGATTTGCAATGTCAAATATTGCATTAATTATTAATTAAATTGAAATTTGAATTTACGTATTAAAAATTTATGTCACATTAATATTTTCAAGTTTAAATATTAACCCCTCCCTCCTCCTCTTCATCCAGAGGTGCCCGCCGAACTCCCGCATTTCTGAAATATGCCCTCCTAGTAAAAAAGGTTGCCAACCCCTGATCTATTGTATCATGCTCTTCATGTTCTATAAAGATTTACATAACATGTTGCCATAGCTTTGCCTCAACTTCTGAGGAGAATAATTTCGTTTATCACTGTGACATTTGCAACAGAAAAGAAAAAATAGTGACGAAGCGTCAAAAAGCACACGAAGTCCAGAAGCGGAAAAAAATGATTGAAACTGGTGGAAAGAAACTGAAATCGGTTGCAGTTGGAAACTTTATTCTGTTAAAACTCCAGAAAGTAAATCGTGGCCCTTTAGACTGTCCAAATTTCATTGGGAAAAGTCTTAAGGTGGAAAATAATGTTTACCAGATAGGAACAAAAAGTGGTATTATTAAAACTCGGTTTGCTAGATGTGACTTCCAGATTTCTGGCACAGAAATCCTTGAAGACGTCCCAGAAAAAACATATCTGTTAGTGAAGCTGTAGCGAATGAATCGAAATTCGGAGGCTAGAGATATAGCAGCTGCAAAAGCTCAGTGTCAAAAATTCATTGTCAAAAAAAAAAAAGTGCGTGTGTAAGATGTCAAATCAACTGTGTTTATCTAAGTGTCATAAAAGTTCACCATGTGGAAATAAAGTTAAAATGTATGATGTGGGAGAAAGTGCGATTCAAAGTCTAAAATTTTGTCTTTTTAATAATTTGTTTATTACACTTATTGAATAATAATAATACAATTGTTTGATATTAATAATTAATATTTTTTAAATAATGATGATTGTTGTGCAGTTATTCAATTATCTCTTTTTAATCTAAGTAACTCTTAACTTATTCCTATGCTCACTAAAGGAAGTAGTTAAGTAACAATCTTTTTATCAGTCATTTTTTATAAGCCTTTATTACTTCAGGCTGTTTGAACAAACTATTGCGAATTTTGTAACTAACCTAAAGGTGTATGGGCTCATTACAATAATCCTAAAAAATATTAGGTCAATTAGAAACTTGTCGATAATTCTCCAATTAGCCTGGCGAATTGCATATTGACGGCGTTCTTTACAATAAGCTTTGTCAATCGCCTACAAAAATATACTGTCGACAGTTGAAGTGACTATAAGAAGATATTTTCAAAGTAATGATATTTAGTTCATACATATTTAAATGAAGAGCAACAGTTTTCAGAATTATATTTAATATTACAACAGCCACACAATGTGATATCTCTTTTCTACCAATATTTATAGGTTCTGGTGAATTCTGACTTCTTCCCTGGCGGTTGTTCTATCTAGCACAAAGAATAGGGAAAATGGGAATGAAAGGTATTACTTTCCGATTTATATGGGGAAATAAATTAAAAAGTATTCAATTTTGATTTAAGATTGTAAAACTGATTTTAAAAAAAATTAATGAAACTTGATAAAAAAAATTTAAAAATGAACAAAATAATAAAATTTTTTACTTATTAAATACAGATGAGGTACAGAGAAGACAAAGCAACCGAGACTATTTCAATGATAACAGATCGATTCTTCTTATGGCTTTGGAATAATTGTAGTAAGACAATTTAACAATAATAAACCTTTTATACATTTGAAAATTTCAAAAGCATTTTAACGAATTTTTAAAGACAATAATCATCCTTTTTACTCAAGCAGTATGGGAAAATTGTCTGAAATTATTTTAACCAAAAAATATAATGAAGATGTGTATGAATGGTAAAAATATTTCTTGAATTTACAACGCTTAAAAATATCATTTGAGAAATTTATGAAAGATGAGTTAAAGGGTTAATGCATGCTACATTGGTGCGAATATTTAAAGCAAATTAAGTAGTGTTTGAAAGTGCCACAAACTCAAGTTTGAAATAAGCTATTTTATTATGAATTGATACTTTTTTTATCTGTTGGACAGGTATTTACAAAGTTCGTCAACTTGTAAAGAATGAGTAATGATAAATGGGAAAAAATAGCTCGAGGGAAAATTATTTATTTCAAAGATTGTACACTAGATGGCACCACCAAGCAAGTCCCAACACAACTGACACTGGTGAAATGTTCTTTTTAAAAGTACATTTAGAAATTCTGAGCTCACGAAAGTAAATAGAGATTTATTGACCCAGCAAAAAGTTTTTCTTGAAGAAACCTCTGGCATATTTACTACAATGTAAGAAGTAGAATTCTTCATTTCATCTAAAATATACCACTGATTCACAGATTTTTGGAAAAAGAAAAAAAATCTGCAATACGATGTTTTACTGAAATTTTCGTTTTTTTTATGCGTAAAAAAAATTCCTGACAAAACAGATTAACGTAAATACACGCAACAATAATTTGGGATGCATAATCAAATATTGCCCTTTTTACTCGCAGAAGCAATGGAAAGTTTTAATGACAGTTAAAATGCAAATTATTTCATTGGTATATCCAACAAATCAGAAATTTAAACTAAAAATTTAAAAAGAAATTTTCTCTTTCTTTCCCACGGAATAACAATATTTATTCTACTCAGGCAATTATTAAAGTAGTTTAACCCTGCGTAATCTTTGAGAGGTAGAGCCCTTTTTCGTTTTTGCAAAAAGAAAACCATTAGGGTCTTGAACATGGCCACATTTATGCTTCACTACAACAACAACAAATCTAAGCTTATCGTCTACTATAAGTCAATAAATTTTTATTTAAGTGACCTTCTACTCCTCAAGCATGGTAACTGAGAAAGAAGAAATTTTAAATTTATATGAGCAGGAAGGCATAGGCGTATCGCTTCAGTTTAATTTAGAAGAGTCCCATTGGGTTCCTATCCGGACTCTGAGAAGGCCAAACCAGCATACTAACCTTATCTTTAACCAGCCACTAAACGACAAATACTGTGTGTGTTTATGTTTACTGTGCTGAAAAAGATATTAAGTTCCACATTACACTGCGTCAATTTACAAAGAAGTCGTCCAGATTATATGGACACTCCGCGTATTTACTACGACACAAATAAAAACAACGAGCACCCATAAGTTCAATTCTTTCCCTTAAAATCTGTTTAATTCCTTTGCTTTATCTGACAATCGTTACTAATAAGTCAGTCAATAACAGTCAGCCTAAACCGCCTCTCTCCGTAAACGACCGGTCACGGTTGTGTCTTGGGTGAGAGATATCTTAAGGATATCTAGCACTTATTTATGCTATTATATTCAGAGTGGCCATCGGCAAATTTAGAGGTAAAAACACTAACCAGAGTATGTTAATAACTTCATTATTTAAGACTGGTATTCAACAAGCGGTCACGAGTCACTAAACAAGTTAATGATTTTACTTAAGATATTGGACAGTCGAAATAATGTTGAAATTATTAAATCTACATATGCAAAATAAACCTTCGGTGTTTGGAATTCAGTTTAAATAGATTTTCCATTCTATTAAAAGTATTAAACGAAATGTAACTCACGAGTCAATGCCATGTTTTTCTTTGTTCTTTTTTCTACACCTTTTCTAAAGCTTGTAAACGTGCCAAAGGGAATTGTCTATGTCTGCTGAATATTGAAAATGCTAACGAACGCGCTGATCTAAACAGATCTTTTGCTTTGTTTGTCGATAAAATCCTCCGACGAAGTGTAGAAAAAGTTTACAAAATGGGTCAACCCTCCTTGCTTGAATTTTAATTCCATCAAGAGTTCACAAAGTACACAAGCATCAAAACTTCCTTTCTCCTCGGAGATACGGAATTGAAACTTAGAATTCCATTCGCATATACCAGAAAACATCTTTGGACATAAACCAGAAAATTAAGCAAGGGAAAAAAACTTCATTTTACAGATTTAGTCGTCCCGCGAGGACAGAAAAAAAAAACCTCGTTTCTCGAAATAATTATCGTATTTTCAACGTTGACGACTGATGGCAAGCAAAGTAAAACACGCTTAGGAACAATTTAGCTGAGCAGAAGAGGCTACATGTTAAAAAATCCTTCAAGAAACAGCATTTGAAAATTATTCAGACAATTTGATAAAGAAATGACGTAAGTCAATTGCGTGAAAGAAATGCGTGATGCCATTTTTTTAAACTCAAAAGCTTCATTATATGATGTAGTACAGAAGATGTTTTGTTACACATTACTCATGAAAAACGTACTTAAGGTAATTTTGGTATTGCAGTATATCATTGTACTGATCATTAGTTATGTTTAAATATTAGTCTCGTAAACTTTTAATACATAAAGATTCGAATTAGAAAAGCAGAAATACTGCAAGCCTAAAACGTCTTTCTGAACATGGTAAAACATCTGAAAGTATTTTTGTTAAATATAAAACCTTCATCCCCCCTCCCTCACCTCCATTATTTAAAAAAAACGTTTTACAATCTATAGTTTTGAGAGCGTAAATGAAAATAATATTAAATAGACAAACGACAAAAGTGTCAAAATTATGTGTAACCAAGTGGTGCATTATATAAAAATGGGTTGTCAAACAAAACACGTACCCAAAAGGACCAAAAATATATATCTTGACGCAAATAAAATTTTAATTAACCCGAAATCTAATTTATTAAACCAGACAAATAATAAATCTCTTTCCACTCGAAAGTATAATCGCAAAGAACTAAGCAATATTTATTAATTAGCTCATGTTTTACTTAAGTTTTACTTAACCCCAGAAAGTCAATCACCAAAGAAATTCTAGATTGCTTTATGAATGTTACTAAATGGGAAATAATTGATAATTAATGTTATCGAGGCATACTTCCATTTGATAACCGTATTAAGGAATCATGAAAACGTTGACATCCAACCACGCAAAAATACACCAGTTAAGTGGTTATAAAAATGTTACGAAATACAGCAGCAATCAAAAGAGAGTTGACATGATTTTGATGACTCACATAGTCGCCTTGTTTTTTTTTTCTTTGTGGAATTTAAGCTATTAAAAAATCCGTATTTTTGTTTACTGCGACCAACTGCGATCAAATAACTTCAGGAGATTTTTAGCTGTAAGGTATTGCTGTCCCTTTGACAGATTTGCGTTTCGCCTATTTTCATGTTCGTCGAAATTTGCAATAAAATAAGTAATATGACAATGCTTTGTCAGAGGAAGAAAAAATAAATTTAATAAACACCACAATGGTGCGTATTCATAATCTCGAACCGAATTTTTTTATTTGTATTTTTCATACTATTAATCCACATAAATCTGGCATTATCTGCATTATTATCAAGACGGTAAAGCATTTGTCAATTTGTGTTTTTAAACAAGTTTTAAAAAGAAATCGGGGAAGTGCATTAAGTGGGTCACTGCTGATAAAAAGGAAAACAGCGTTCAACCTTTTTTTAAACTGAACTACAAATTATGTATAAAAACGGCTCTTCGAACATTTTTTTCTGTATTTATTTGTTGACGTAGAAGGAAAGAGCAGTCTGCCAGAGGAAAGAGAGAGAGAGAAGTCTGCATCTATTTTGAGCACCGTACTTCAATATCGCGTGCCACTGAAACTCTTTACCGCCCCCTCCCCACTTCTGAGCGAACGATTGGGGGGAGGCTACTAGCTCTGTTCACAGAAACGTTCCTGGCTCCATTGGGCTTACTATAGGAAGCAAACTGCATCTTATAGTGAACAGGACCAGGTCCAGAGACTAGTTAACACTAGAACCGCGGGACTTTCGATATACCTAGAACCGCGGAGCGGGTCATTTTGACCCTAGATTGTAAACTTATAAAATTTGCACAAACGCTCAATTTATTTTACTAAAACATATTATTTTTTAAATAATAATCAATATTTCTCAGAATTTACATTAAATAATTTATACAAAACAAAATAAATTAACTTAATTTTTACAAAATCATATTATTTAAAATTTTATGTCCTTGAGTATAATAACATGTATCTTTAACAAAATATGAAATAAATTTTCTAATTTCAATGGAAAAACAGAGTATCCCTTTTCAGTATGTTTAGACATAATTTCAAAAAATTTAAATTTAAAAATTTTATCAATTACTAAAAATTTTATCAGCACTTAGTTTTACAGATTATAAAATCCAATTGACTGTATGCATTTTGTACAAAACTAAGTAATAAGTGTTGTACATTTTCCACAGATGGGCGCTTTACATTTTGAACAGATATCTAGAGTTTTATTTTCACATTTCGAAATGTGGCATCGGACTCGTTTACGCTTAATTTATAGTTGTCCGTCGTTTTCATTGGTTGCTTCACATGCTATGTTGCCACCTTTTAATGTCGGAAGAGAACAAACTTTTCTCTCAATTCTTCAACTAAGTCTTGAAATAATTGCCGTCTACTAATAGATTTTCCAGTTACAGCTTTATATAAAACCCAGGCATTGATTGCAGCAAGGTCCAAAATATTACAAAAAAACCTGCACCGGCCACCTACGTGAAGCAGACTTGACTGTATATTTCCTTGCCATTTGTTCAATCATGTCTACACCGTATTTAGTTTCATTGTAGAAAGCAATTGTATCAGGTAGTTTTTTGGGGTTATCTGCAAATTCTACGTTTGGATGGAGATTACTTAGAAACAAAACGTTTTTATCTTTTTTACCTTAATAAACAGTTAGACTCATGTCTTTATGTGTTAGTACCATAGTCGAATACAATGTGAATTTTAACATTTTTACAGAGACTAGTATTTTCTTCTTGAGCGTTTTACAGTTACTACAAGGCTGGTGTTTTAGGATTCCAATGCCTTTGCAAGCTTCATTGTTGTGAAAAAGTTGTTCGTAGTGACATTTCTGCATTTGTTCTCATATGGACTTATTAGTCGCAGCACTACATGTTCAGCAAGAGAAACAATGGATGGACTTAGGTTATCTTTTCCAACATACGAGAATCCATTTATCAGATATTTTGATTCAACATCTGCAGCCAACCAGAACTTAATTCACACTTATCTCGTTTGTTTGGTATGTACTGGATAGACCTACACCTAGCTTTTGTAGGAAATAACAGTTCATCTGCAGTTATATTAGGACCTAGTGTAAAGTTAGTCTTGCAATTTTCCATGAAACGATTCCAGATATCCGAAATAAGGGCAAATTTGTCTGTCTCTAGACGCTTTGATCTTGTTGATTTTATGTAGAAGCGTAAAAATCCCATTATTTCACGAAATTGGTCTCTTGACATTGTATTTTGGAAAAATGGTGGTCCTTAGTCCTTTGACCACAAGATATCCAGTGCAAGTCCTTTTGCACAATATATACCACGTGCATATAAAATTTATATAACAGCATCATTTCTTCTAATGTTATCTTCCATTCTCTTTAATGTATCTACCGATGAGCTTCATTTTCAGTACATTTCTTTATGTGTTTCAATATCCATTCATCTATAAAAAGTCTCCAAGCACTTGAAGGACTGTTGTCGATAACATTGCGTTTAGCATGTAGTGTTGGACCCCCAACTTCTTTCAAAATTTTACACTTTGATTTTCTTCCTCTATCGTTTGTTCCTAATTGAACGACATTCCAAATTGTCCCATCTTTGCCATCTTCATTATTTCCAACTTTGAATGTTATTATCGAGTTCTCTTTAAAATTTCTTTGCGTGTGTGTATCTTTTCTTGGAATGTTTGATTTTTATTTTTTTATCAGATAAATTATCATCAGTATTGCGATGAGAAGGACCAGCAATTGTTAGAGCATTGCCAGAGTCATCTTTACTTTCATTTTCTTCATTCGAAACGAAATTTTCTTCATTAGCAGGCAGGTATTCATCCTCACTACTCAAAATCAAATTTTGAGAAACCTTTTTTCGAACCTTCTGAATCCTTTTAAGATAATTGTTTTATAAATTCTAAAGCTTCCTGAGCAGCAAGATTACGGCTTCGTCACATAGTTTTTATACATATACTAATTGCAGAATAAAAGCAACTTCCAAAAGTCTTCTAAATATTCGGAGTAATTTATCACTGCATTCGAACGTAGTTCGTGCTTCAAACCTAATATAAAGACCTTGAATGAAAATCCTTCACTATTCCCCCTTCTGGTACAGTCTATTTAAGGAATTCTAGGGTGGGTTAGAAGTATTTTACAGTTACAGTTCGAGAAAATGCATCTGTTTTTCGTTATTTGTGCATTAACATTTCTTACGGGTCAAATTGACCCGCTCCGCGGTTCTAGGTATAAGTGTTAATAATCGGAAAATTATTTACGTTACGAATTTTTAAATTTGGTAAATTGTTCTTCACCTTAAAATATTAAAAGTCATAAAAGGAATTTTTTTTTCAATAGATACTTTTCGCGTGGTGATAAATTAAACATCGTTTTGGGTCAAATTGACCCGCTCCGCGGTTCTAGTGTTAAAACTATATTTTTCCAAAACTCGAACCAGTCCTCCAGACAGAACGAAATCATTGTTTCAAACAGACTTTGACAAAATAAATTTTAAAAAACACTCCGCTTCTCATGCTTTAAAAATATAGAAATGAACTGCTAGTACAGATTTCACGTTGCATATTTAGTTGGACGTGGGAAGTTATGCTTGTCTGGCACGCAACTTGTTAACATCTTCAACTTCTTAACGTCTCAGCGTTTAGAAGTTTCGGAATGTTTAAAAGGTGCAAACGTTTCAAAAGTATACAACCTCTAAGCATCTGCGAATTCACGTCTAAACCATTAACACATTTTAATAATTATCGCCATTTTCCACTTTAGCCTTTTTAAATGAACTTTCTTGGATCTTTCTTTAATGTCTTGGAGAGTGCTTCGTATCTTATATTATCTAAGAGGTACGAAAACTGTTTCTCGAAATACAAGCAATGTTGAGAGAAGAAGCCAGAGATATCAAGTGGACGCCAGAGAGAAGGTAACGAGAGAAGGACGGGAGGAAAAGAAATTCACGAAAAAAAATACTATTATCCCTTGAGTTTTCCCTTTTACAATCAATATATATATATACAGTCGGACCTCTATATATCGAACTTCCTTATATCGAAAGTCTCTATATATCGAACAGTTGGTGAATCCCCGTTTTCATTAGGTAGAGAAACTATCTCTATGTATCGAAAGAAATTTCTATATATCGAATTTTTTTTCCAAAAGATTCTTAACGTGGCACGTGATTTTCTTCTCCCGTAAAGAAGTTCAGGGCATAGAAACAAGGCAAAAAGTTTGTAAGGTGTGGGAAAACGATGTGTCAGAAGTCACTATAAAAAATTGCTTTGAAAAAGCTGGTTTAATTGATTCACTTCTAATCGAAGAAGAAAATGTAGTACCACAAATCGAACAATGTTGGGAACAGTTACAAAAGCGATGCCTTATCAAAGATGAAACTTCCCTTAGAGATTTTTTAGATGTTGATGAAGGCATCATTGTTTCAGATTACCCCACAGATGACGACATCGTAAACTCACTTCAGGAAGAACAAACTGACATCAAGAAGAGAAAGAGACTCTAACTGAAGCAGAAATCGTTAATCCTTCGAAAAAAGAAATGCGCGCAGTATTTGATGTAATCCGTCGTGGTCTTCAATTCACGGAAAATGTCCCGGAGTCTGTACTAAAGTGGACATAATAAGTGCGAACACTTTTGTGATGAATTTTCTTTTAAATTTATTGTGCAACAAGACATTCGAAAGTTTTTTACAAAAATGTAAATCAATTGTGTTTGTATTTAAAGGTATGTAAATTTTGTTTGATAATTAAATCTAGTATAATTTATTGATAGTTCTTTAATCGATAAAAATTTTCATTTATGAATGTACGCAATTTGTAGTAATGTGATTCATATCTAAATTTGTTGATCTGAAAGTGATTTCGTATATTAGAAGAAAATGCACATTTTTCTTGCAATACAATGTATCACCAATAATTTAAGCATAACCGTTTCTATATATCGAAATTTCTATATATCGAATTTTTTTCGGGAACCGTCGACTTCGATATATGGAGGTCCAACTGTGTATATATATATATATATATATATATATATATATATATATATATATATATATATATATATATATATATATATATATATATATATATATATATATATATATATATATATATATATATATATATATATATATGTGGGGGGGGCTGCATATATATACATATATATGCCGCTCACATAGCATAGTGGATAGCGTCTACTCTTCTATGCTGTGGGCTTGGGTTCGAATCCCGAATAAAGTATGGTCGTTATCATGATGTCCCACACAGGGAGCAACGCTGGCCCACCTAATAAATATGGTGCTCCCGTTATAAAGAAGTAGTTAGCAAGACTTCGCGGATCTTCAAGGGCCAAGTCAGAAGAAGTACCTACCATCAGAAGACAAGAACCTCCGCATTGGAAAAAATATATCTATATATATAAAAGAGCTTGTCTGTTTGTTTGTCCGCTATAGAATCATAGACTGTTTCACCCACCGGGACCAAATTCGGCACAGTTTATGTTTTCGACCCTAGAAATTTAAATCAGGAAAAACGAAATGTGGGGCTCAATTAGTTTTTTTAAAAATTAATTTTTTAATGATTTTTGTGCCCCTAAGCGCACCTTTTAAATGTGGATACAGCCCCTTAACCACAACCATTCAAATTCGATACGCGGGGGAAAAGAGGTTTGTTCTGTGATCTGGGGGTGGTTCGAGAGTTGGTCTGAGGGTGACGGTGGGGGGAGCGAAGTGTTTATTTTATTTTTCTTACGTTTAGTGGAGTCGTGAGTCTAAAAAGGTTGAAAACCGCTGCTTTAGACAATTTTAGACAATGGCGTTCAAACTAATAGAAAATAAAATTTGGAAAAAAAAGGAAGGAAATAAAAAAGAAAAATTAAGTTTGACCCATGGTCAGTTTTTGGAAGCCTTCTGTTGATCTAAATATATTAATTGTTTGAGGATCATAAAATGGGAAGAAGTTTAAGAGTTCTAGAGGTATTTTCCCCTAAGTTCGCAAAACAGAGTTAACATACGATATGTATTTGAATTACTTATTCCGTGAAATCACATAAGATAAATCTTTTAGAGTTTTGGGGGGTTTTAAGCAGTGGGAGGAAAAGCTCTTTAAACAGAAAAACATAACAGAGAAACTTTCATTCCGAACTTTTAGTCCATTAGTTATATTAAGGCACAAGAAAATTAATGAAATTATTTTTAAAGAATGATTGCCCGGGTAGATATATAGATATAAAATTTTTTATTCTTTCCATCAAAAAAATACTGGGTATATCATTTCAATAGAAACGCGCTAAGCGCATTCTGTCTGGCCAGATGAACATGAAGAGCGGGGGGTGCAGCCCAGTATTTTTTTTGATGGAATGCATGAAAAATTTTATATCTATATATCTACCCGGGCAACGCCGGGCAATAATGTTAGTATATTATTTATACATATATATATATATATATATATATATATATATATATATATATATATATATATATATATATATATATATATATATATATATATATATATATATATATATATATATATGTATTGTAAACCGGATCGTCATGACCCGATGTATAAGTGTCTCGTAAAGTTAATCATGAATGGAGAAGTGGCTTATATTTTTATCTAGTTTAATATGAAATATTTACATTGATCACTATATTCAGTTGATTCGTTCCGTAAAACTATCATACATAAATTAGGGAGAGTGGGTTCATAAATCAATTCAATAGAGACGCCCGTCTCTTCATTCTGCCCTCTCGCTTTCCTCGTTCATGACATAGTCCAAGTTCAGTCTATTTCTTGCATCCTGCTGTCTCGTTTTTATCTTTCCTTCCTTGGAAAATTCTCGAACGTTCTAACGTACGACGTCGACGTGTAGTATTCTGCACGCTTACCAGGAGTCACCTTTTCAATCCTTTCCATTATCGGCAGTCTCTTTTTCTGCCGTTAAGTATTTACAGTCTTTGTCGGCTACGTCAGCTAGGTTCTCCCATCCTTTTGCTAAACTATTCTAAATGGTGTGTCTATTTCACTTAGCAATGGTCATTTTAAAAGGCTCATTCAAACCTCGCTACCTGTATGGGCACCTTTCAGTTTATTAATGATCCTGACGATGAAACTTAACTTAGTCCATCTGTCCTAATTAAGAATGTCAAGCGTGAGTCTGACATATATATATAAACAATTATCCTTTTGACAACTCTTTAGATGAGTATACAAGGAATACAAATTAGACTCATATGTCGACTTCAGTTTCCATTACATGTGGTGAACACTAAAAATGATATATGAGTGAACTAGCTGAATACTCTTGCTTCGCTAGAGTACATTCAAATTAATTACAACGGTTAATGTATACAATTAATTCAAAAATATATATATTTATTATAAATATATATATATATATATATATATATATATATATATCAAAAAATCGTAACGGATATTTTATAGGCAAAATACTGTAGGATAAAATATTCAAATTAAATCTAATAGAACATACTAAAGAATATAGTACAGTTAATATAGTAGAGTTTGAGGAACATTTCTTTTACTGAATTTTTAATAATTTTTTTGATAATGTCCAATCGTATGCCGCATTAGAAAGAAAAAAAAAATTGTCAATTTATTTTGTTGTAATACACGTGACGCAAAATTAATTTAAAGTATCACAAAAAGAAAAGAAACCACGTGATCAGCATTAAATAAATTAAATTCTAAAAATTACTCTTTAAAAATTCCCCAAAAATCAGAAAATGGAGGTAAAGATTCGAAAAAGATTTCATTTTAAAGGAATTTTTATGATCTTTCTTGTGATATTAATTTTATAACCCCCAGACTATGATTTAAAATGCAAACTTTAACAAGTTACAAAAACAGCTTAAAAATTTAATTTTTAAAAAAATCTAAGAAGAATTTTTCAAAATTCTTTCTTAGTGCACCCCTACACCATAAGAAGAATCGCCATGCAAAATTTCAGCCCTTTAGGTCCAGCGGTTTGGTCTGTGCGTTATCTGTCAGTCAGTTACGGAACTGTTAGTATATACAGTGGCGCACACAGGATTTTTTCTTGAGGGGGGGGGGGGCGGCGAGATGAACGGATAAAGATATTTATAATGCAAAATCAATATTCATAATACAATTTCTATTTCTTTGAGTGGGCAGGGCTCCTTGCCTCTCCCCTTGGGTGTGCCACTGTGTGTATATATATATATATATATATATATATATATATATATATAGAGAGAGAGAGAGAGAGGGGTATAGATATATAAATATGTAGATGAAACCTGTTTTTCTTGTAAGCTCATGTACATTGATATGCCATATCTAAAGTGATAGCTAGTGGCTAATGATTCAGGGGGGTTATGAATGTAATGAAAATATTAACCGTTTCTCCAAAACTTTTTTATTATTCAACTGTAACCCCAACACTGGCTGGCAATACTGCTTAAATTCGACGTAGGAAAGAGTGATAATTAATCTTGGCATGTCCAAGTGAATATGAGTGATAATTCATAACTATTCCAACGATGTTGGAGGATATGAACGTTGTCGATTCTTTCTCTTTAAATGTAAAAGTTCAATGATGTTAAAGTGGGGCGATTGAGGTGTCCAGGATAGATCATGTAACTCATCTCATGCTCTTCAAACCACATGTTGACACGTCAAGCACGACACAAGGGTGCGTTATCGACTTAGAAACCCAGTGACCATTGGGGAATAACGCCTACACATTAGGATCCATGTTGTCTACCAGAATAATTTCGCAGACTTTCGATGCCACAAGATGTTTGTAGAACAATTATGGGTACTATAGGGAATGCGAAGAGAGAGCATTTCACATCATCATACAGCCACCATTTTGCTTGACAAGCAGCAGGGACGGTATGCTTTGAAATGTGTTCTCAAAACATATACAGCTCTACAAGTGGTTAGGAAAATACGAAGCTCAGTTCCTTCGATGAAGTGACACATTGAGCGTCACCTCATCGGAGGAACAATCATCTGAACACCATTGTTTAAAACCATGGCTCTATCTGATATGTTTTTTTTCGCTAATGTCAGTAAAGAGTTGCTCCTGGACTGTAGCACAGCCATAAATACCCATTTTTAACGTAGGATTACGTTTCTCAATAACGGTCCTGCAGAAAGCAAAATTTCAGCGCTGTCGCGAGTTATAATTTTGGCAGCGCGCCAAACCCAGTAGCAGTAAAACAGTTAAAACAGAGAAGTACCAAAATGCGTCAAACAAAAAAGAGGTAAGCAACGATAAGTAATTCTATGTTAATAACTCACGGTAGTTTCGTTCTAAAAGACTACCTGAATTTTTTTTCTTAAATTTTTTTTAATTATTATTATTTATTTATTTTTGTGGTTTCCGAGGTACTGTTATTACTGAAAAGGATCATCACGATTCTTATTCACCTCTGCGGTTTTTTACTATACTGTAGTCGTAGGTTTTTTGTCATACTGTCTTACCGAGTTTCGCATTTCCCTCTCTAACATCGTGTGACGTCCATAGCTTTTTACGGATAAACAAACACGTTGTTCATTTCTGTATCATATCATAATCTATGATATTGGGAATTATTATACACTTATAGTTTCTGCGTTTTAGTCACAGAAGTACCCACAAGCCTCGGGCCAATAATCGTACATTTTTGCAAGTTCTAAGATCCGACATCATGCACATTCATTGCACAACAGTTAATTCTACATCGACTGTTGTTTCTAATGCCTCCTGGCCAGAACACATTTTTACTGTGTTGAATGCGTTCCGCGAGCGCGATGTCCTCCCCCAGGTCAACAATGAATAAATAAAACCCTTGTTGACCTGACCGGAAACCTTGGAACCCTCTGTCAGGTAAACCTTACCTCCCCACTTCCCCATTTGTCCAGCCTGAGCTTAGCAGCAATATTAATTCCTTTACTTATTATTCGTCACCCAGTGGCTAAGTGGTTAAGGCACCAGCCTGCCACGCCGGGGGCGCGGATTCGATTCCAACATAAGACTTGGTTGTATTCTGGGGAACTCGTCAGTCTTCTGCCTGCAAAAGGAGCCCCGTCTAGAATGGGGAGCTGCAATCCATCGTCCATCGCCGGTGCCATCGTTAACAAATAATTCTACTGTGATTGTATGATTTATGTTTCTATTTCCTTGTATTCATATGTACACCGGACTGGGATGTGACAGTCGTCAGCCCCAGGGACCTTAGTCACACAGACTTATTATTAAATTTAGGGACTAAACGCATAGATTAATATACTAGTCATCCGAGACCTAGAAGTCGTGTTGATTCCTTTACACGCATTTTCTATTTTCACGGGGAGCTGCAAATAATAAATTTCAATTTCTTTCCCTGTTTGCCCTTTTCGCACAATAATGGCGTTTTCATGATTTTACATTAGAAACACTAAAGCTTTTCTCTTTGAAGTTCTAACAAAAATATTACGAAATTCAACAATAAATGAGCCGGACGATGCCCGAATGGCGTTCTGGCATTCGGTACCGGAGTCTGTGTGTTCGAGTCACACTGTTGGAATAGATGTTTGTAGCCGTTCGGAATCGGCTTTTGGTCTAGCCCTTGTGTAGCAAAAGGTAACCGTAGCGCTCTCAACCAACTAACCAATCAATCATCAGTAAATTAAATAATTCTTTATATTAATGTCCAGTAACAGCTCATATCGCGGATTCATACCGTTGTCCTACGTTTTGACACACGTTTCCATTCCAAAATCACTTACTTTAAAAATTCCTTTTACTCACATTTTCGGTATGTTCAGGAAGGCAATAATGACTATTCTCTGTGTTTCCACAGTCCTGTTAACATGTAATCCTTACATCGGAAACTGACGGTTGTCGACGTTATGTTCATTATAACCAGAAAATAAATGTCCGTTTTTCCTCTCAAATGATTTTTGCCACAGAGACAAGGAGAGTCGGGATATAACAAACTAGGGGCTTTACATAATAAGTATTGTTAATGTTTATATTAATAATTAAGTAAAACAAATATTTTAAGCAGTTAGCAACAGCTGCAGGATAGAAAATTAAGAACCTGTGAATTCTTGAAATAAGTTGGTCAATATTTTGATAAACATTGAGATTTCTTTCTGTGGCTAAAGTCTGCGTCGTATTATCTGATGTAAAAAGGATCATCTACAAAACATGAGTGGAAGTTGCAAAAATCTCTTTGTGTCATACATTTGAGTCAATAAACTTTTTTATATTGAAAAAGAAAACTTCCATTTGCGACTACATTCATCAAAACATTTCAATCCCTGGGTTTTGAAACAATGCATTTTACTGTACACAGCTCAGGCTCTCTAACAGAAGTTTAGTTCACAGTGTGGACTCTGTTCTCTTCACCCACACAACCCGATGAAATTCTATTTTCCTTTTTTTTTCTCCCCCCCCCCCCCCCATCTCCAGAAGCGCAATCCGTGCATCGAGAGATTTTCTCCAGGATAGCAATATCTCTATAAATATCGTGTCTATTTATAAAGAGGATTCTCGTAATCAGCTGTTTCATTAAGTCTACGGTGATTCTCTCTGTCGAGCCCGTAACAAAGCAATCGGTTTCATTTTACTCCTAATTATAACTTTTTTCAAAACAAAAGCTTTTTAATTTCGCAAAATGATGGAACTAAGTTTCTTCGGAAAAAATTGTTTTCCGGTTGAAGACGTGTAAACAAACAATCCTAATACTGTTGTATTCATACTTTTTAAGCGCTTAAACATGCAAATAAAGTGGTTGCCCGAAACACGAAATTTAAGTTGAGATATCTTCAGTTGACAAGTCGGAATAATAATCGTATCTCTACAGTCCATCAAATATTTCTTCTCAAGGAATTTTTAAATTATGATTCAGAGTTTTTATAAGAAATAAAACTTCAAAATTTAATTGGGAATTTTAAAATATGAGTCGAACTTATATACATGCAGACAAATTAGTGATAATTCTCTATCCCTTCCGAATTATTCTTCCGAGCTTTCCATAAACAGTTGAAAATTTTAAAGTAGCGAAAGGGAAAATTATTTTGTAAAAAGTTTAATACAACAATTTCCTGAATATTAAGTATAGAAACTTGAAATTAAGTAACATCTTAGTGCAGTGCTAAGATCTATTATTGGTTTTGCTTGGTTTTTCTCATGTGTTCGCTCAAACAACAGATTTTTACGTTAAAGTATAGGTCCGGTTTTGAAATGAAACTTAAAACAAAAATGCATAATTCCTGTTTCAATGAAAATTTATTCTGGAATGTGGAAGATCTGTTGATACGAAACCTTAAAACTATTTTCCCTTTACTCTCAAAATGATACATTCTCTTGTTATTTTTGTAGGAAGAGCTCCAAACTAATCAAATAACATAGTAGTTACAAGGTGTATTCTAATAACTGCGCAGTTTATCGCTAAATATGATAATTTGGGTTTGATTAACGTGTATTTTGTAAAATATGATGTTTTGTTATTTGTGTAAGGCAAAGTTTGCTTTCAATAGCTTGACTAGATTATTTTCGGGAGACTTTTATTGTCGATGGTGGTATCAACAAGAGTTTGTCCTTCCTCCAAAACAAGATATTTATTACAATGGTATCATCAGTCCAAAAAAAATAAAACACTTTCATTTTCATTTTATTTTTGGTATTTTTGAATAATCAATCTCCATTTAATTTCTACAATTAATACGCCATTCAAAGTAGTCTCTCTATGGAAAAAAATTCTTATCATGAAATTACAAAGGTATTCGACAAAAGTGAAGAACGGGACTTAATGTACGTGTAGTCCAACTTTGTTCTCCTCGAACTAATTCTTCCCAGACCTTCTTATCAGGGATAATTATACCGAAATAGATACGAATCCTTTCGAAAAACAACCACAATTTTATGCCAACAAAATTGATTAGAATGCCCAAGTAAGCATCATAATTTAATAGCAGCTGGTGCAGTAACAAGTAGTCTGCAGTCTACTTCAATTTTAACAACGCGTAGACAAAGAATCTTTATTAAATTTAGTATCGCAGGAAACATTCGCCAGGTATATAAGTTTGACTCATTATTATTGAATAGAAATAAAGCTTAATACCTTTGACACATAAATAAAATAAATGCGTTCAAAAATATTTAATTTATATCAATTTAACAGTAATGTAAGCTTTAAGGAAAACTGACGTTGCTAAAGTTAATTCCTGCTTTAATAATATATATATATATATATATATATATATATATATATATATATATATATATATATATATATATCTGTAATATTTGTTTTAAAAATTCACTGAAAGCGAATTTAATCGGCGATACTATGGTACACTGCGACTATGGTGATTCTATGGTACACTGTGACGTCACATGCATCTGCGTAGGAAAAGTAGCGTTTTTCAGACGAAGTAAATAGTGCGCGTTTAAAAACAAGTTATGTTAACTTTTAGAGCTCTAAAACTAAAAAAAAAAGATGTTTTCGATCATATTTTTCTATTTTCTATATCATAAATGTAAAACAAAAAAACGTGCAGATTCCTCATTCTTGTCTCAGAAAAGTCAATGATTACAATAACATGATAAACAAATGACGTATCCTAGGCGTCTTTGTCTACCATGGGGTTAAACACAGATTGTCGATTGGTAAGATCCTCCAGTCCTTTGAAGCCTATAAACGTAAACACAGTAGCACTGTAAGCCTCGTTTGACCGTAATTTAAGTGATGTTTGGCTCATCAGCATTTTCTCGAAACCATAAGAATACTACTTGCCGTATGTTGTACGTGAACTTAACAAGTGTCTTAAAGCACTTTTTTGGGAGGCTCACTTTGCTACCACACGAAGCGCTTTTTTTCTGGTCAGACGTGTAATCCACGGTTTTAGTCAGTGAATTTATGAGGCCTCTCTAGCCATTGTTTTGCAACTCTAATTCCATCAAGGTTCTTTCTCTCCAGTTTAACTGCTAATGTCACTTTCATCCAATTTACACGAATGTGGGATTGTGAAAATATTACTGTTCAGTCATCCAGTTACCATTTCAAGCAGCTCAACAAACGGCATAGCGGTTAAAAAATATCAATATAAGATAACTTTAGTGACTTATTCTGGTTTGCGTCCAACCTTCTGATTAAAGTAGTGTTATTATAGCACCATCTAAGCTGTTTTTGTTGCTGTTGTCGTGTCTAGGTATAGTGCAGAAGAAAAAAGTGCCAACAAGTAGAAATCCAACCTATTTCGAGGCAGTGACACCCCTCTTGTATGGATAGTCTAACTGTTGTCAAATGTATGTAAGTGACTCGTGCTATTACACTGAAAGCGGCAGGGAAGTTTAAAAGAAAAAAATCAATAAGAGCATCCAAGATTCACTTTATAACATAGTGTGGACTGGGTTGTTTGAGAGCGCCAGTCATTTTTTGCTACACGAGAATTAATTAGAGCGGGATCCTCAGCTTAAGCATGATTCCGAACGGCTACAAATACTCATGCCAAAAGTAGGTTTCGAACCCATAGACTTTGCTACCGAACGCCAGCGCCCGAGCCATTCGGAAATCGTCCGGCGTCCTTGAATGTGAAGTCCACATGTGTAAGTCATGTTTAGTTTTACGATTTTAACGAGGTCGAATAATCATTTTGTCACATGC
Source organism: Dolomedes plantarius (assembly GCA_907164885.2). Taxonomy (NCBI): domain Eukaryota; kingdom Metazoa; phylum Arthropoda; class Arachnida; order Araneae; family Dolomedidae; genus Dolomedes; species Dolomedes plantarius. Next base: position 62,530,959 of record OU015495.1, on the reverse strand, counting down.
ATGAAGTACATTGCGTAACATTGACCTAAAGAACTGCACAGGAGTCTAGAATCTTATTTCAACATTAACCATTTAAAATTCATTTAAAATTCAAGAATATCCTATGACTGATGTGGGTTGCAGAGAACATGTCATTTTTTTTTGTCCCGATCTTTTTGTTCACTCCCTTTTTCATTCAGATCTTTTTATGTCTTCTTTTTCCCTTAATCACTTTTTGTCCAATCATTTTTTATTTTTTTTGTAAACCACAACATCCTCTTTTGTCAGTTATATATGTATATATATATATATATATATATATATATATATATATATATATATATATATATATATATATATATATATATATATATATATATATATCAATTATTACCAATGGCAACACAGATTTCAAGGAATTGAACAAGGAATTGTTGCTAAGCTTTGCTTTCAGAGTAGTGGTCAGATTTTTTACATAAGCGGGTGTCAATAACACTAGGTGTTCTTGATAAAAATCGATCTTAATAGACACAAAAATTGTTCGCCATCTGCCGGTAATAAGTTAATAAGTATTTTTTGTGTTTATTTCGAATGAGCAATTTTATAATGAAACTAGCTGAATACCCGTGCTTCGCTACGGAGTACATTTTAGGATAATTGCAATGAAAAAATAATGAAATTGCTTTTTAGTGGATTTCCTTATAAATAATATTTTTGTTTCTTCATTGGACAGAACTAATATTACCAGGCTCGTCCACGAACTTACGCGTGAGCAAGCTACGTAAAACTGACCGTGGGAGAAACAATTTTCTCTTAAATCTACACCAGCGTATTTTAAAGTTTGGGCTTGAGACTTATTTATCGTCATGGCGAAGCATACTTTGACGGGAAATTGCAGTCACTTAAAGTCAAAAGGGAGGTCATTGGGTATTAGAGAAATGCGTGGCATGAACACTTTATCTCCTTGAGCACACCCGGTTAAAATAATGGCTTCGATTAAATTTTTATGCTAGTAGTCTAGTGCCATTACACAATTTCGGTGGTTTTAAATTCTGAAGAGCATTACAGGTGTGCCCTTCCACAAAGAGGGCTTGGGGTATGGAAGACCCGGTGGTTTAAGGGAATTTAAAAACCTCTTCCGGATAGTTAACGGCATCATCTGAATTAAAGTGTCTATCGAACTTGTAGACTACTTCTTCCCCGTCAAAGGACTTAAGCAGCATGTTATTAATGAACACAGCTCGTTTTTTTTTCGTGTGTGTGTGTGTGTGAAAATGGCCCTTTCGTAAAACCCTTCTATAAGCTTATTCTGTATTTGAGCAATGCCTGGATAGATGTGATCTATCATTTGCTATTCTTAAAAACATCCATCTCAATTAGTCTAGTAATTAAATTTTATCTTTTGATGTATTTTAATATTTTTTGTCAATTTATTTCGTTGTTATGCACGTGACGCAAAATTAATTTAAAGTATCACACAAAGAAATCTCGTGATCAGCATTTAATAAATTAAATTCTAAAAATTAATCTTCAAAAATACACCAAAAATCAGAAAATGAATGTAAAGGTTTGAAAAATATTTCATTTTAAAGGAAATTTTATGATCTTTCTCATGATTTTTATAACCCTCAGATTATTATTTTAAATGCAAACTTTAAAGAATGTTACAAAAACAGCTTAAAAATTTAACTTAAAAAAATCTAAGAAGAACTTTTCAAAAATCTTTCTTATTGCACTCCTACACTACAAGAAGAATCACCATGCAAAATTTCAGTCCTTTAGGTCCAGCGGTTTGGTCTGTGCATTATCTGTCAGTCAGTCAGTCAGTCACGGAACTGTTTTATATACACTGCTGGCCACCCAAATTGCAACACCAAGAAAGACAAGAGATATCACAACAAAATTTATTTTGTAGATAATATGTTGACCAAGTATCAAATGATTAAATTTATAGACTTCTGTGAAGTGTGGTTCCTGCCAAAATCAGGAGCCAGAGTAGCCGCCATTGTTGGAAATCACCGCTGCCACATGCCTCGGCATTGATTCAAAGAGACTTTGGATGAGTTCTTGTGGTACAGCAGACCAAGCAGCTTCCACACGTTGCCAAAGTTGATCTGCTGTGGCAGCTGGGGATGGAATCTGGGTCAATCGTAGAGTAACCATGGACCACATGTTTTCTATCGGCGAAAGATCCGGAGAGCGAGGCGGCCATGGAAGCAATTCAATCTGGCGATTGACGAAGAACCGTTGGACAATGCGTGCCACGTGTGGTCGCGCATTATCCTGTTGAAATATGGCTGTGGGCAAGCCCTGAAGGTAAGGAAGGACAACTGGCTCCAACACCTCGGAGATGTAGCGCTGGCTGTTTAAAGTACCGGCAATGCGTACTAGAGGTGTGCGAGAGTGATATCCAATACCGCCCTATACCATAATACCCGGTGTAGGATCAGTGTGGCGGTGCATAACACAGCTGTTCAGCATCCTCTCTTCACGGTGTCTCCAGATTCGAATGCGACCATCGTGGTGTTGCAGACAGAAGCGTGACTCGTCAGTAAAGACAATTTCATTCCATTCTGCCGTCCATATCCTTCTGTCATCGCACCATTGGCGGCGGAGACGTCTGTGGTTCTGCATCAAGGGTAGACAAAGCAATGGAGTCTTGCGGACAGACCACTCTGCTGTAAACGGCGTCGAATGGTACGCGCAGACACTGGATGATGCGTTACAGACTGCATGTGCTGTGCTATGGTTCGTGATGTGACTGAGCGATCCGTCACTGCCATGCGCACAATTTGCCTGTCATCACGTGAAGTGGTGCGCTGAGGTGGATGCGATCGAACACGCCGGTCCGTCGTACCCTCCTGCATCCAACGATCACATATCCGCATTACAGTTGTTTGGTTTCGTCCAACACGACTACCGATTTCCCTGAAAGATAATCCACAATCTCGGTAGGCCACTATCCTTCCTCTGTCGAACTCGGATACTTGATCAAAAGATGATCGCTGTTTTCGACGAGGCATAATTGATCGTTTTTTTGAAAAAACCACAAGAAAAACACAATTGCCGAACTTGAAATCGTCGAAATCTCCAAGCCTTAAATAGCGCTTTGAAGTGGCGCCACAGGCGCGCGTGATGTGCGTCTGCGCTGAAATTCTAATCATTTGTATATCTCACCTCCGCTAATGCATATTGTAAATTTCATGTTATTTGCATGTTTCCTTCTGGGTGTTGCATTTACAGTGGCCAGCAGTGTATATAGATAAAAAGTAATAAAAAATTGCTCTCATAAGTTATTAGCCTAAAAAAATACACGAGTCTGAGAGACCTTTTACTGAGATACCTTATTGTGTTATTTATAATTACATAATTATTACTATTAGCTATTAGTATTATGAATTTAAAGTTACTGTTTTGTTTTACTTGAAAAATAGAAATTATTCAAATAAGAACTTTCTTTTTTCACAAATTGTACTTTTATTTATTTAATAAATATAAATATAACTTAATAAATATACAAAATATTAACACATTGACCAGCAATTTTATTTAAATATATACACAAGTCACTGGCAAAGACTGAAATTTTGGAAAAAATGTGCGGCAGTTTTATTTTCTGAAATTTGTTTTCTTTATGTGGTTGGTCTGAGATTCACAGTTTAAATGATGCATTGTGAGGATTTGCCTGAAAATAATTCGGGGCATAGTAAAGGTAGTTTGTAGATAAAGCAATATTCAGTTGATCAAAAATTCTGCAATGCAAGAATAAACATTTATACCAGTCTTTTAAAAGGAATAATAAAAGTCAATGAATTTCTAAAATACATTTACTTACAGTTTCATTTAAAAATTTATGTTTAAAATTGTTTATATACTGGTACTAAAATATCTTGAAAATATTTTTTATATTTATTTACATAAATAATAATGTAAATGAACGTTGCAGTAAATTATCTGTTTATGTGTAAAGACTGTAAAAAAGTTTTACATGCAATAACTATAGTTATTGTATAATTAATACATTCTATATAGAATTTGAGTCCTTTGTTTCAGGGAGTAACGTTTCTGGGTAGCTTATCTGCCTGTTTCGGGGTCACAAGATTCTGGGGAGCGGATTTCCCTGTTTCAGGGTGTTTCGGGGGGTAGAAGAATTGCCTGTTTAAGGGGGTCCAGGACACAAAATTGTTCGAATTTTCGAAAAAAAATTTATTGCATTAAAAATTTGTGTGTTCTTTTGCGTTTAAAATGACATTTAAATCACGTTTCTATCTCAATTAGAACAGGAGAAATTATTATTATTTTTTTTTGCAACATTCTAATAGTAGCCAATCGTTGTTTAAACCTGTAAGTGCGTTTTTCTGCATGATGGGTTTTTTCCCCATTTCTTGTTTTTAAATTGTTATAAGTCAAGAATCGTTAAAGATAAATGATTGAAACTTGGAACATGTCTTTTTAAACTATTTTACTTTAATTTCGATTCAGCAAATTTGAAAAAAATATTTACTTTTGAAAATATGTTTTTTTTAAATAGGTTACATAATTTTTTTCGTAATTTTTACTCTAAATATTTTTAATTTTTTAAAAAATTAATATTTAAAAAAATGGTGAATCATAATTAAAACTTAAATATTCCTCTTTAATTAAATGAAAATAAAATTGAAATTCGACAAATAATATTTCGAGTTATAACGATTTTATATTACCCCACTTTTATTAAAAATCTGAAATTTTAAAATTTTTTAAAAACCTTTTGAGAAGTTTTATGATGTGATTTTGTTTAAAAATTATATGGTTAACCATCACGAAAAGATTCAAAATTTTAACTGAATAAATAAAAAAATTTTCAAAATGTGCCCCTGACCCCCTTAAGGCAGGACACTAGCAAGCGGAGCGTCGTCATTTCCTACCTGTATTAGGTAGGAAAGAGGGGTGGCCAGAACCGGTAGGCCGTATACCCGAAGCCAGGTCACCCTGAAGCAGGTAGGTTTACTAGGCTCTTTCAGGATTTCGTTTTTAGTGTGTATGACTTTCTTTTATACTGAATTGGTTTCAACATTTGTGTGTAAAATCTTGAGTTTACTCGGTACCGGCCAACAATGTGTTAAGGTCAATTAAATTCGTCAGCTTACCTGCTCACAGCTGAAGAATTTTTATTCAGTTTAAATTTTCTAAATAGCTGATGATTTCAGTATGTTGCTAAAACAAATAACGTAATTGCTTACAGGAGAACTAGGTATTTATTTCTTAATTTGCAGTTCATAATAACTATTAAA
>OU015495.1:62438207-62520707 GCA_907164885.2 Dolomedes plantarius | reverse complement strand
TTCTTTATCTTGATTAGTGTGATGTAACTGCCCTATAATATACGTATTTTTCAGTAAAAATGAATTTTTTAATATAAAAATATTAATTATTTAAAAGTCAAATTTATATCTTGAAATTCTTTTAGATCCAAAAAGTATTTTTAAAACTGTCCTCCAAAGTCCCGAGCGTAAACAACGAAATGACTGAACTAACAAAGGTTTCGAGGATCCTGTTTAGAAATGTAAACAAAAGATCATCACATCGATTCTTGAAACAGATACACATAAGGACTCAGTAGCGTTCCTATCGCTTCAGGTCACTTTTCTCTAGAAACACGTCTTTCGCATCCAGGAAATTCAGTTATTTTCATCGTTTTTAGGAGGGCAAGCATTAGGGCATTTTCCAATCACTTCGCTAGAGTCTGAATGGCCGAAAGATGAATCTGATTTGTGGTTGTATAGGAAGCTATAGGCCGTTGACAGGAAGACAATTATAGTTTTAATAAGTAAACATGATCATCAAAGCATGAGTGTTAAACACAGAATAACAATACTGATAATTTCATTTAATATTTTTGAGATGTTGACATCATGAATAGTCGAAATAAATGTTACTAGACGTTTGTTTAAGATATAAAAGTTATAATTTAATTAAAGAAATAACAGAAAAACTAAAGAAAAATGTAAATTTTTCTAAGTGCTATATTAATAGATTTCGTCTAACAACAAAATATTCCTTAAAAATTAACCTCAAATCCTTGAGCTGAAAGTTTATAAGTTCAAAGTCTAAGGAGAGATGGATTGGTTTCTGAAATGATATTCAATAGTCTTAAATATTTGAGAATTTATCACTTTTTTTCTTTTCTTTTATCTTTTTTTTTTAAACATAAAATACCCTACTTGAAAAGCGGGGTCCAAAGCATTGCATGTTAAGGCTATAAGTAAATCGGATAATTTTGTAAATGATTCGTTTAACGAATCATTTACAAAAATCTTAGTAATTTTTCATCGAATTTTCTCAGAATATAAACTGGAATAGATATACCTTTCAAAACCTTGATTATAATTTCATTTGGTTGATATACTCATTAGAAAAAAAAAAAAAAAAAGAAAACCTTAAAAGTTCTCATTTTTAAAATAGAGAAAATGTTTATTACAGAATAAACATTTTGAAGAAACTATTCTAGACGTCAAAATATTTTTGCTATTTTTATAAGCTAAAGGGATCAGGTTAAAGATAATTCATAAAATTGCCTTGATTTCTAAATTAGTTGAACTTAGGGAAGAATTATGATTCTCTAAAAAGCATTAAATTCAAAATAGACAGAGATAATGAAACGTAAACCATTTTCATATTATTTTTATCGTTCCCATACAAAAATTTGAAAAACTCTTCATTCACTGTTTGCAAAAATAGCATAAAAAAGCAAACAAACCATGCTGCTTTGACGAAAGACACTTACCGAGATGTCTGTGACCGAAGTGAGGCTAGAGTCGCGGTCTAGCCCTGAGGCTGCGCGCGAATCCACATGGGGCTGTGAGGCCTCCTGGAACGTCGAAAGCTTGGACACTGAGCCGGCTGCGGCTCTTTCAGTGGAGGTGCCATCTGTCGGCGAATAATGCAACGATCCTGAACAGAGGAGAGGGAAAACTATAGTTTAAAATTATGACATGTCAAATGCACAGTCAAAATTTAAAGTAAAATTACTGAGAAAATACTTGCAGAAAACTTGAAGCAGTAATCGTATCAAATGACAAAGAATATATATTTAAGAAAACTTTGTATTAAAATTCTAATTGAATAAATTTCAGTTTCAAACAAAATTTTATTTTATCCCCAAAACGTTCAGAAGTTTATGCACGTGGAAAAGGGAATATTTATGAAAGTCACATTTCTTAAGAACTTAAAGAAGGTCAATATTTAATGACATTTGCGAACATTTTTGATGTACAGTGTCCAAAATAATTAGAAATTTTGGTTAGGAAAGGGATAAAATCAAGGTTATCCCTTTGTCAAACAGTGGACGGTTGATTTAATTTTTGACTGATTTCTTTTTTTCAATTCAAAAAAAGACATTTTCAGTAAGGCAGAAGAAAGTCCTTAGACTCGTTCTGTCTTAAATTGACTGTATTACACGAATTGGATAGAAGAGAAACTTCTATTGCACAATAACTCGTTACTCGTTCATATCTAATCAAATATACTTTATTTCTGTGAGACTGTTCTCCTACCTGAAGAGAAAAGGTATAATCATTATAAAGTCGAACTATCAATCATTAAATCTAATTGAAGCTCTGACTATTTTAAACAGAATGTGTGTATATTAGGGTGGAGCGAAATTTTTTTTTTCTCGGATCAAAAAGCTTGGGTGCGGGAAAGTTGCTACTAGTTGACAGTAACACCTGTTCAAAAAAGTTTTTAATTCCGATAATATCTTCAAGTGCCACAACGCCCTTGAAAATCTAAAAATTTGAACTAAAATTGGAAAATCATTGAATTTAAGTATCTATTATAACTTAACGCATAGTAAATGCCAAGATTGGCAAGAGATGGCAGCACCATTCAGTTGAAATTTAACTTTATTTTCCCTTCCTTTCTGCAAGCATTCAGGGAGGGTGAAAGGAAATACGAAAGGCGCCATTTTCCCAACGTTATCAAAATCTCTAGCTCTAAAGCAAAATACATTTTTTAACGTGTGTATTAGAGACTCGTTAGTGACAATTTCTTTCTTTTCAGTGTTGTGGACTATTTTAATGAAGAAGAGGTAAGCGGATTTATTGTTATTTATTAGAATGTCAGATTACAAGTCTACGTTATCACGAACAACACGTGCTAGCTTTAATAATTGCCCAGTGTTTGGAGCTTATGCTGCATTTAATAAAAGTGCTCTGCCCATATACGAGGATGTCATGAAACATTATTTGTTCGTTCGTTTAGAGATTAAAATAGGAGGTCAAGCTAAGAAACCTACTTTTTCTGAAATTTCTGAAATCGTTATAGAGGATATTGAAGAAATTTGGAAGAGAGCATCTATACCAACTATTTCAAACGCTCGAATTTATACTAAGATTCATGAATATTATAGCAAATATCGTAAGCTTCTTAAACCTTATAAACAGAGATCTAGTTGTGAGAGTTATAAAAGTCAGGTAAAAGCATTTAAGGAAACTGCAAAAAAGTTATTTGATATTGCAGCTTGCAAATGTAAGTCATTTGAGTATTGTTCATGTGAAAAGTCGAGAAAAGTGCCCGTGAAGGAGAGAGACTTTCTTACTGACCAGCGGACTAACAGGAAGATGATGATTGGTAGTATTGATCAGAAGGTTACAAAGCAGATACAACAAAGGGAGAAACGAAAGCAGAAACAGGAAGCAGTATCGAAAATTTCTAAATTATCAAGATCAGATGATTGTACTGATAAACGTAGCACAAATGTTTACGATGTTGGTAAAACAAGGTTCAAGTGTTGGTACAACAAGGTAATTGCAATTTTATACCCTCTTTAAGAGAAACAAAGTATACTTCAGAATGCGTATGCGTAGTCGATTCAACAGAAACGAAGGTCGGAGAATTGCCCTCTAGTAGTCAAATGCGTGAGTCTCTCCCAACATTGGCTCGTGAATGCGATAGATGGGGGCTATCAGATCGCAGTGCTGCAGCTGTTTCATCGGCTTTACTCCAAGATATGGGCCTTGTGAGTGAAGGTGACACATCCTTAGTTATAGATCACAGTAAACTGCGAAGAGAGAGGCAAAAGCTTCGAAAGGAACTTCAATTTAATGTACAGCAAAATAAAATGATGCTGCAAGCAATTTATTTTGATGGTAGAAAGGACAGAACCAGAAAGACAATGCTAAAAGGTGGAAAACCCCATCCTATCAATGTCCTGGAAGAACATGTGGTTTTGTTAAAAGAGCCAAATTCTGAATATCTGGGTCATATCATACCTTTATCAGGGACTTCTTTGAATATTAAAAACAGTATTACAACCTTTTTGCCTAAAGATATGTTTATGACAGATGATTTAGCTGCAGTAGGATCCGATGGAACAAATGTAAATACTGGTTGTGAAAGAGGTGTAATTCGTTTATTAGAGGTGCATTATAATAAGCCTCTTCATTGGTTTGTGTGCCTCCTCCACACAAATGAACTTCCACTGAGGCACCTGTTAATCAACCTTGATGGCGAAACCCATGGTCCAAACTCTTTCTCGGGACCAATTGGAAAGGCTCTGAAAAATTGTGTTTTACCAGTTCAAAAATATAACAGGATTGAGGGTAGTGTATTGCCAGAAGTTGATGTAAAATAATTAAGTAATGATCAAAAATATTTATATAACATCGCCACAGCTGTTATGTCGGGTTGTTGCAGCCAAGAGTTAGCCAATATACAACCTGGACCAATGTCCCATTCAAGGTGGCTGACTACTGCAAGCCGAATACTCCGTTTGTACATTCAATCAATTGATCCGTCTGTAAATCTTGTAACTCTGGTCACATACATAATTAATGTTTATGTACCAGTTTGGTTTGCAATCAAAACCAAATCAGATTGCTGTGAAGGTCCTCGACATTTATGGAAAATGGTAGCATTCAGCAGATATCTTCCTCAGAATATAAAGAAAGTAGTTGATAATGTAATACAGAGGAATGCATTTTTCGCTCACCCAGAGAACATGTTATTAGCCATGATGACTGATGAAAATGCTACTATTAGACAACTAGCTCTAAGACGTGTGCTGAAAGCCAAGAATCAGCAGAGGTCAATGGAAGGCATTCGATACTTCATGGTCCCCAAATTGAACTTTGAAGCCAAAGATTATTATCAAATGATAAGTCACGAGAACTATGTTAATGTTGAACCGCCTTTGACATGATCGTTTAGCCGAGACGAGATCATGATGTGTATTAATGAAGATAAAGTTCTAACTTTTCCAAAATTACCATGTCACACTCAACATGTGGAACGGTCTGTTCGATTAGTAACAGAAGCTTCTGCAGCTGTTTTTGAAAATGAAAGGGATGGATACATTCGATCAAGACTGAAATCACGATCCATAATGAAAAAGTTTAACACAAAGGCTGATTATGATAATAATTTTTTCAAATAGTTTCATAGAATCTTATCTGTTCTTCCACTTAAATGTTATTCAAAGCATAAATAATGCGAATTATCATGTCATTTGAATTGCGCTTTCCTTATGTAAAAATTAAATGTTTTGTAAAAAAATCTGATTTTCCTTGAAATTCTGGATTTTCAGTCTCATTGTGATACATCTAGATATTTATGTATGCTAATAATTTTTTTTTATGCTCATATTGATAGAAATGAGCAATTCTTTTAAACCCAAGCTAAAAGATTTCTAAAGATTTTAACGAAGGGCAATTTTTGACGCATATCTGTTTTTTCAGTTCTTCAAGGTCATTGTGGCACATCAAAATATTATCAGATTTCAAATTCCTTTTAGCATGTTGTTATTGATCCAGAGTAACAACTTTCCTGCACCCAAGCTAAGAGTAATTTACAAAAAAGTCAAAATCGACACTTTTTCACTCCACCCTAGTGTATATTCAGTGGTATTTAAATACTTTCTTTTTGCATTCTACAAGTTACGTATTGCCGTATAGGAGCAACGTATAACAACACATGCCTAGAGAGTAAGAGGGGCAGGAGTATAATGAGAGTAATCAACGTTCTTGAGTTATCTCTAATTATATCTATGGTGCCCGGTATAAAGGGCTTAAGTAAAAAAAAAGTGTTTTTTAGATTTTGTTTTTATTGATAAAAAAATCTTTTGACTTGTATAAAAGGCTTGAGTCAATCAATTTTGTATACAAAAGTAAATTTCTTTGCACAAAAGACTCAATTCGAAATTATATTTCTGCGACTGGTATAAAAGCCAATAACTTGGTATATTTAAATCACTGTTTTTGACTCAAGCCCTTTATACCGGGCACCATAGATATATAATGCACAACCTCAACGTATCACGTATGTCTGGTGCCCTTTTGGACTTGTACCCCGTATAGCCCCCAGCGTCCTTTCTTTCTCGCTACGCCTCTGGGTAAGAGTAATGAAGAGCAACAGGACTTGCCAAAAAATGTATATACTTTTACAACGCTTGAATAATTTTCTTTCTTCTACATATTATCTTAACTGCATGGGAGAGCTGCAACACTACAAGAACCCCATTCAGGACCTCCAGCTGTACAGGTGCGCACGTTAAAGAATTTTTAACGGGAGAAAGAAGTTTCAATTTGTTGGGTTCTGCCTAATATAAACGCTGCAAAGGTAATCAATATTAGAAATAATTTATGCTTTATCCTTATTTTTTAGACTCAATTTAGATATACTTAAACGCAAATGTGTATAGGTAGTATCTCGTTCTCAAAGTCATGTTTCGAGAAAGAGAAATTACACACGCAACACAGAAAAACTACATTCAGAAACAAATAAGAGTTTTGTCGTTCCTAATAGATGCAGTGGCGATCTTAAAACGCGTAGTTTGCATCTTGCGATTACAGAGTACTTCGTATTAATCTAGTATGTTGAGTTTGTCTTAAATTATCTACTAATATTTTGCATATGTACAATATCTAGTAATAATAATTAGTTTAGTTTATTCAACACCTGCTCTTAGCAGCAAGACCATTCAGCACCGTGCAGACTAGTATAGCTTTGATTTCTGTTGATAGTCGAAAAAAATTTGCTAATATTTAAGAAAAGCACACTTAAATAATGTATAAGTATCTACTTATACTGGTAATTATTTACTGATCCTCATTCGCACTGACAAAAGTATATTTTTACCAATTGTTTGTGACTGTATTTACCTAAACATAAGACGTAACAAAAGATAAAAAATTAGATACTTCATTAAACAAAAGTAGAGGAGCTGAGAAATGAAGCTTAAAAATGCAAATACTTGAATATCTCTCAGAAAAGTAAGGTAACGTGTAAGACGTAATCAAAAAATTACTGAGTAAAATTTTCCTTGCCCAACCTATTACAACGCACTGCACCTGTAAAACCATCAGTCTCTATTTCATTAAAGTGTCTTTAGCAAAAAAATTTTCCACGCATATATCAAGCTGTAATATTTTTATGACAAACATTTGCATAGTAGTTTGTTTTCTCTCGCTGTAATAAACATATTCGGCTGCCGGAGAAGTTCAGATACTTCACAAAACCTTCACTTGCATATTTTAAGCTCTAAGCAGTTACGCACTGTTGGGGAGGCTCTGCATTTTTGGCATCTCTACAAAATAAACGTGAGAATGTGTTCAATGTAAAATTCTTTTCAATTCTCATACCTCTTTGACAAAGGGATTTGCGACTGACTGATAGTCATATTTCCTATTTTAGAAAACGCAGAGTTGACATTTGGAGCTGGATTAAATATAATGCTACAAACTCCTTATTTGAACGATAACAACGTTTTTATTTCTTATATCCAAAGCAATTACAAATAACTGAATTAATTTTCTAAAAAATCTGAATAAATATTCGTAGAATACTTTCATTAGCCAATCGAAAAATTTTGTAAACATGATGAAAAAAATAGATTGAATTAATTGGGAACAAACTAAAACGCACACTTTAAAAAACCCTAGAACGCTTTTCTTAAGCAAAATAAGACTGGGATACGTTGTCATGTGCGTTGACAGACGTTGTCCAAAGCAGCTTTTGCAGAGAGATTCTCCATGCTCGAAATTTGTATTTTTGTAAAAAATCCGAAGCTTTTGTTTCATTCAAATTTAAAAATTGTTTATAATGGTATTCTATAAATTATTTTAATCAGATAATGTATTATCAGTGGATAAATACCGTGCTTGCACGTATGCCGAACGGTAGCGATGACAATTTTATTTATTATTTCCAAGCATCTCTAAAGATTTCTTATTTTTGTTATTAAGGATTGACAATTGTATATTTCAAGGACTATATAAATCACATCGTTTATATAATATAAATCAATCCCAAAAGTTTGAAAAGTAATTTGCAGTGACTGCTCTGTTCATTTTTATCTGAGAACAGATGTGATAAAAATCAAAAATGGCTCCATAGTTTAGTAATGTGCATTTTCATATTGTTGCTTGAGTATTAAAAAGTGTTTTTTCAAATTATTGTTTCTACCATATAAGACGGCCGCTGCTATATATTTCAATTTGAATTGTATGAGTGAGAAAATGGTATTTACCAGCATCCCTTGAGCTACTTGCGTCCACTGCTTCTTCGGTGATGTCGGCGACGTCGAAAGGGGTTTCTGCTCCAGCACATCTCGCACTGCTTTTGACAGCCTCTTCCTCTTCAGTGCTGGTCCCTCTCGCGAATGGAAGCTCCACAGAAGCTGTAAGCGTGTCCGCGGTCGGAAGGTCGAAAGTGACCAGGGAAGCCTCCGGCGGCCAGATTGCCTCCTCCTACGAGAGATCAGTCAATTTATCATAAACTATGTTCACCGTACATTACTACTAATTACAAAGGACAACCGTGTTCGATCGATCGCAAAACTAGTTCCCACAATGTAGAATGATACGAGGAACAACTTTGTAAAATAAATACTCCGATTTTTGCATTCAACAATACAATAGAAGGATTATTACTCGAAACTTATGTTTTGAAGCATACTTCCAGGCATTTTTCGTATTGACTAAATCCATAAATTTCATGCATGTATACAAATACATAAATATTTCTTTATAAATACATAAACGTGTTAAGCTTAGTATCATTATCAAATAAAATAATTACACCAACAGAGAAAAAGTGACCAGAAAAGAAGAGAGAAGGCTATTTGAATGGTGGTGTCATCTCTTATAATTTAGCTTGAAATCTTCATACATGATCTCCCTTTCGGATGTATACTGGAGAAAATTTTAATACAAGAAAATTATTTTGTATAAATAGATTTCATTGTAAACGAAACAACCATAGCGAGACAGAAAACACTACCAGCCGATAAGGATGTTCGTAGTACTCAATTAACCAGGATTTAACTGTCAATCCAGTTTATTACAATATAACGGCATTTTCTTTTTCCGGAATTCATAAATGCTGGTATTGTTTTAACTTTTGGTACCTACAAATAAGTTTCCTCAATTTTTTTTTTTTAGTTATCTATCCAGTCTCAATTCTTGCAATCCATTTGGAAAGCCCTATTTCACACAAAACTGTGCATAGGAAGATGAAACAAAGTATAAAATTTATTTAAGTTTAGGAATGTGGGAATAGAATGCAGGCAACGAGAAAAGGGACTCTTCAAAAGTGAGAACCAGCTTTTCCGCAATAAAAGCAAGTTCAAATCTTACTACAAAGACGCTGTAAGTGAGGCCTAGGAGATGACCAAGCTTATGAAGTAAAATACCCAAGTTACTCCCAAGCTGTGTTTCGCAGATTAGTTTGTGGCAACGATTTTATAATAAGCTCAATCCGAGCCCCCAATCAAACGTTTGTTTTATCTTAAGGCTAGTGTTTGAATATTAAAACAGGCTGGAGCAGAGAGCACTGCTAAGTGTTGCCACCATATACATTTTACTTCCTGCGATCTTAAAATCAACATTTTCTACAAAAGGCGTATTATTACTAAGTTTCATGGCATTTCATATTTACGAGTATATACACAACCTTTTGTTCTCTCTCGTTTTTAGTCTTCCTTTTCTTAACATGGTTAGGGTTGGAGCTCCATTTGTGAGGACGCACGGCAGTTGTTGAAGGCCCATAAGGTCCTGTTGCACCTTCAGAAACGGCGACATCAACTGCTAGATCAGGAGAAGGCATTTCAGGAACCAACGTGTCCTCGCTGGCCGTCTTCTGAGCAGCCATGCCGAGAATGTTCTGCAAAAATAACGTAAATTTATGATAGGCACGCTTCACATATTTGTGCTAGGTGTTTGGAAAATCCTTTCTTTGAATGCAAATACATTTCTCAGGGAATAATACTGTACTCTAAATATGTTCTCTTTGGCATTTAATTGCATGGCCTTACGTCTTGTCTTTGTTTCTCCAACCAACGTTCTCTGTTATTATACAGATGCGGTGATGCAAAATATCGTTTAAAGTGTACATACGTACGTACGTGTATACACACGCACGTACACGTACACGTACGTACACACACACACACACACACACACACACACACACACACACACACACACACACACATACACACACACACACACACATATATATATATATATATATATATATATATATATATATATATATATATATATATATATATAAAAGAAAGAGGGAGAAAGGAAAAGATTAAGTAATAGCTTCATAAGAATCAAACTATAAGTTTAAATAATTTTAAATTTACATACGAAGGAGGACACTAAGTGCAGCATAAAACAACGTAATACGTTCAAAATGAATACAATAATTATATTAAACATTTTAAGAAATCATTAATTAAAGAAAGATACAGCAAACTCAAGGTGAAAATATAAGGTGCATGGAAGCATCTTTTAGAAATAATTATTTGTTCTGTCTCCTTTTTCGAGAACGACAATTAATTACAATTAGTCTGAAAGGCGTGTTCCTGAATAAACCGATCTTTAAGATAGAGACTATAGTGCTATACACACCCCTAAAATGAATTTAAATTTAACTGGATTCGTTTCAAACTAGTTTTGTGACCGTGTTTTTGGCTTACGCTTCCATGTACCTTACAGATCAGGTCTCAAACATGGTTAACTTGTTCGAGTGGGTAATTTTGAGTTTAGAAAAACTTTTGGGGGTTGTATATAAATCCCCTGTTTCTATTTACCTTAAAGATCAGACTATTCTGGAAAACACCTTTCAATCTATTGGTAATTCCCGTTTGACATAATGGGAAACACATATTAAAAAAAACATTTTTCCAACATTTCCTTCCATCTTAAATTTATTATATATATATATATAGAGAGAGAGAGAATTAATAAAATTATTCAGTTTTATGAAACTAGCGCATAAAGCAGCTTTAGCACCATAGAAACAGTAAATATTAATTAAAAAGTGACTATATAACTAAGCAACTACAAATGAGTTGACATTTTAATAAGACAATTGTTAATAGCTAACTAAAGCCTCGCTTCACCAGAAAATAAATAAAATGCATTAAAAAAATAATATAATAATAAAATTTACATTAGTTTGCCTTTTAAAGTTATATATATATATATATATATATATATATATATATATATATATACACACACACACGGAACAGCCAAAAATAACCTGGTACAAATATCGTGTAGGACCCCAGGAGCACGCAGAAGTGCCACAACACGACGCGGCATGGACTCGACTAATGTCTGAAGATATCCTGGAGGGTATTCATACCATGAATCCTGCAGGGCAGTCCCCAAATCCATAGGAGTGTCAGGGGGATGGAGATCTCTTCTGAACAGCACGTTGCAAGGCATCCCAGATATTCTCAATAATGTTCATGTCTTGGGATTTAGGAGGCCAAAAGAAATGTCTAAAGTCAGAAGAGTGATCCTGGAGCCACTCAGTAGCAACTCTCGACGTGTGGGGTGTCACGATGTCCTGCTGGAATTGTTCAAGTCAGTCAGAATGCACAATGGACATAAATGGGTGTAAATGATCGGACAGCATGCTTATATACCCGTCACCTGTCAGAGTCGTCTCTAGACGTATCAGGGGTCTCATATCCCGTCAACTGAAAACGCACCATACCATCACAGAGGCTCCACCAGCTTGAACGGTCCCTTATTAACATGTACGATTCATGTATTCATGAGGTTGTCTCCATACGTACGCGTCCCTCCACCCGATACAATTGGAAACGAGATTCGTCAGACCAGGCAACGTGTTTCCAGTCATCAACAGTCCAATGGATGTGTTGGCGGGCACAGGCGAGACGTAAAGCTTTGTGCTGTGCAGTCAACAACAGTAGACAAGTGGACCTGCGGCTCCGAAAACCCATAGGAAGGACGGTCCGTTGAACAGTTCGCACGGTAACACTTGTTGATGACCCAGCATTGAAATCCGCAGCATTAGCATTTGAGGAAGTGTTGCACGTCTATCTCGTTTAAGGATTCTCGTCAGTCGTCGATGGTCCTGTCCTTTCAAATTCTTTTTCCGGTCGCACCGCTGTCGGATATTTGATGTTTCACCGAATACTTGATATTCACGGTACACTCGTGAAATGGTCGTGCGCGAAAATCCAAATTGCATCGCTACCTCAGAGATGCTATGCCCCATCTCTCGTGCGCCGACTATAACACTACGTCCAAAGTCCCACAAATCGTGATAAACTGCCATTGTAGCAGCAAGAACCGATTTAACAGTTTCACCAGACACCTGTTGTCTTATATAGGCGCTGCTGACCGCATCACTTACGCTGATTATTGCATATCTCCGTTATTTGCATACATACGCCTTTAGCAGGTTTTTTTGTTTTTGGCTCTTCAGTGTGTGTATATATATATATATATATATATATATATATATATATATATATATATATATATATATATATATATAATACATGGAAATTATTCAGTGCTGCATTAAACCTTATTAGTTTTCATTCAGATCAGTATCACTGCAGTATTATTAATTCGTACGCTCGATCTTTCATTATTTTACATTGTGAAATTTCTAGAATATTATTCTAAATGGATAGCAATGGTCCTATTCCTTTGAGTTTGGCTGCCTCTATGTAAATCCTTCCCTCAAGATATATATGTGTCTCCCTCTGCCCTTCATCCCACTGATGAGCTTGGGGGACATTAAAATTATATTGTATTTCTTACGAGGGTGTTTCAAAAAGTGACATAAATTGAATATTTTGAGTTATATGATTCATTGAGAGATACAACTGACATGTGATTTTTCTACGTAATCGCCATCTTTTTCAATAATACACTTCTCCCATCGTTGCTCTAACCTCTTTATTCCAAAGGGGAAAAAAACGTTATGGGTTGTGTTTACAGCCAGGACTATATCGATTCTTTAAATTGGCCATCCCTCCTAAAACGTCCTCTCAAAGCGTCCTTCAGGGGTCCAAACCAGTGGCGTATGCAGGGGGGGGGTTTATGGGGGCTAACCCTCCCCCATTGGTTCTGATTACATATATTATTTAATTAGTTTTAAGCTTTGCACTGATTGCTCAAAACTACTCTTTCATAGTAACCCCCCCCCCCCTTTTAGAAAATTTCTGCGTACGCTGCTGGTCCAAACGGGTGAAAATCTGAGGGAGTCAAATCAGGGATGTACGGGGGATGTTGTAAGATCTGAAATCTCAATTTCAGAATGGTTTCAAAAATAGCAGTAACCATGTGAGAGCGTGCGTTATCATGAAAGAGAAAAACGCCTTTAGCCAAGTCCCCTCTGCGGCGACTCTTTTGTTGGTTTCAACTCCTCCTCCAACGTAGCACTCTTCTGGGAACTATTCACTCTCTCACTTATGCAATCATCTCCATACTGTTGCAGCATTATTCTGTGAATTTCACGAGGTTTCACACCCTCCGACCACAAAAATCTGATGATTGCTTGCTGCTCCTCTACGGTGCAAACTTCTAAGGGCGATAAAGTTTTGTTTATGTTGCCTTTCCGATTCGGAACGTCGTGCATAAATATACAATTATATTTCATCAATATATAGAAAGAGAACCATCGATTCTATTTGATTTTCTGTAAATGCTCTTTTCTTTAAACTTTTTTTCCCCAAGGAGCAGTACTTTGACGTAAGGACGTTGACATATCCACACCGAATTCGTTGGCTGCTTTATTATGGGGGTAGCTTATAAGTGAGCAAACATTGCTTCCTATGAGGGGACAACACAGGAACGTTCATGCCTTATCCGCAATTCGATCCCGAGCCCACGCCGTGAATGTGCGAAGCACTAACCACTATGAAATGCGGGTGGCTTTTTTTTCAAACTTTGAAATATTAAAAAAGGAATGAAAACTACGCATTGAATATGCATAAAAAATTACAATCTTTTAAAAAATGCTAGAGCATTTTAAAAATAGTCTATATGGCGATACTTTTTTTGCTGTAAGTTTGCAGGATTTATTGACTCCACAGTCTAACGCTTTTACAACATTATCTTCAATAAACGTAAAAGACAAATTATTTAAATGGGATGGTTTATGAATAACGTTAAAAAATGTCAACATAATTTGCTACAGATCGTTAACCTATTGTGTAACGGCTATATGTATGTATGCATGTGTGTGTGTGTGTTTGTTCAGTTGAAAACTAATCTAAAAACCTAAGAGCCTTATTATACAGAGCCACTCGAGAGGCGAACGCACGCCACAGTAAAGATGCCCGGGCTGGCCACAGCAGTGGCGCATCCAAGCCACAGCTGTGGCCCGGCCTAGCTTCCGTGTGGCTTTGTCATGATTTTCATTTATTTATTGAGTTAAAATTTTGAATTATTCTGTGATGGTAAACTATATAATTTGTAAACAAAATCACATAATAAAACTTCTCATAAAGTTTTTAAAAAATTTTAAATTTAAAAAATTTTAAAAAGTGGGATAATTTAAAATTGTTATAACTCGAAATATTATATGTCGAATTTCAAAATTTTTTCATTTAATCAAACAGAAATATATAAGTTTTAATTTTGATTCAGCGTTTTTTAAAATATTAATTTTTTAAAAAATTTTAAATATTTAGAGTAAAAATTTCAAAAAAATTATATAACTTATTTTTAAAAAATCATATTTTCAAAAGTAAATATCGTTTCAAATTTGCTGAATGAAAATTAAAGTAAAATAATTGAAAAAGACTTGTTCTAATTTTGAACCATTTATCTTTAACCGTTCGTCACGCCGTTGGGCAGAGTCAACATCTTCTGTTAGAATGAATATTCCGTGCGCGGAGTTTAATTCAGGAACTACAGCAAATTGGCTGTTATTTTTTAAACCACCCGCGTATAAATGTTTATGTCCTTCATTTGTTCTTTGGTGCAGTAAGACCTCTTTTGTTTACTAACATTTTTTTAAACTTTTTTCAAGTTTTAATTCATTTTTTCATAGCTTAAATTTTTTTTCTTCATATATGTACTTTATATGATTTTAAATTTTTTAATGTTTTCATTAGTAGACAATTAACTAAAAAAAAATTGTTACTTTTTTTTTTCTTGCCGATAAACTTTTACAAACTTCAATCTACTTTTTCACTGGCGAAATTTAGAAAAAAATATAAGTAAGGTATACCATTTGCTCTGAAATATGAGGTCTCTCTACAGGGTGGCTAATAAATACTGTAACACTCCAAAAAATAAGAGTTAATTTTAATCGTTTGGAAAAACAATTTATCTATCTATTTGTGTGATTGGCAACTCTTTGTAAACGCAGACGATTTTTGTTTAAAGTAAAACATGTAGAATATTTTGAAAGATGGAAGCCAAAAGGTTAATGGTTAAACAGCTTTTAGATCGCGGATTTTCTACAAGTAAAATATTTAAGCAATTAAAATGCCTTGGTTTTAATAGGACGTTTATATATAGGACTATAAATCGATTATTGGATACCAATACCTGTGAAGATCGACCAAGGTCCGGTCGTCCACGCACTGTTCGTACAAAAGAACGCATCAAAAGAATTCGTGAAAAGATACGAAGAAATCCACAACGTTCTGCAAATAAAATGGCTGCAGAAGAGAACATCAGTCGCAGAACTATGCAACTTATCATAAATGAAGACCTGGGTTTTCGCCCTTATCGCAAAAGAAAAGTTCAAGGTCTGACTACTGCACAAATAGTAAAAAGGTTACAAAGATGTAAGAAATTGCTGAACCGGCACGGTAGCAAAAGTGTTGAAAAAATAATTTTCTCTGATGAGAAGCTGTTTTGTACAGAACAAAGTTATAATGCTAAAAATGATGTTGTATATTCAGCAACCTTCGAGGATATACCTGAAAATCTTCGAACTGTTAAACGCTTTCAGAACAAGAATTCTGTTATGGTTTGGGCTGCAGTGTCACACAATGGAAAACTGCCTCTGAAATTCATCGATAAAGGGGTAAAAATCAATCCTGAATATTACAAACAGCAAGTATTGGCTACACGTTTATTACCACATGCTAACAGATTGTATCCCAAAAATAATTGGATATTTCAGCAAGATTCTGCACCGTCCCACCGATCCAAAACAACACAGGAATGGCTCCATGCCAATTGCCCGAAGTTTATCAAGCAAGAAGATTGGCCACCTTCTTCACCAGATCTAAATCCTTTAGACTATTGCAATTGGGGGATTTTAGAGTCTAAAGTAAATGCTAAGCAGCACAGAAGTTTGGACTCCCTCAAAGCTTCCATACGGAGTGAATGGGACAAATTACCTCATAAAATGATTCGTGCCGCAATAGGACAGTGGCGTAAGAGATTATCTTTAGTAATCGATAAAGATGGCGGTCGATTCGAGTAAAATTATTTCATGGTAAACTTTCATGTATAATGTTCATATTATTGTTGTATTTTCCATTTTCTATTTCATCTGTGTGTAATTAAATGATTCGATATTTGTCACAGTATTTATTAGCCACCCTGTATATAATACATTTTAAAACGTATTTAGGAACGAGCATTTTTACTCGAATTATAGATGGCCATTTTCAACAGAAATTGTTAATATATGTATTGAAAGGCAAGATCAACGTACCTGTATGAAATTATTTTCCAAATCATCATCATTTAGGTCCTCTATGTCGGAATTGAACTGATCATCATCTTTTTCCAATGTTATGCTGCCTGTATTTTCACCTTGTGTGCTTTGAGTCAGATCTTCAATGATGCCCTTTAGGGAAATATATGAAATTAATTTTATTTGACCGAAACAATTGATAAATTGTGGTTTCTTTAAAGCCTAAATGAAGCGAACATCCAGTGCTCATTTAAGGCAGTCTATTTAGCTGAAACAATGTTATGATGCCAGCCGCAGTATTCTTAAAAAAACTCAATCCGGGGGAAGTAAGTATGCCTGAAATCAATTTCATTCAGTTTTTAGTTCCTGTAATTTTCATTTTAGTTTTTGATTTGCTTGCGATTTTTTTTTTCTGGGTTGGGGGAGTGTACTGATATTTTGCTGTTTGTAATCTAATCCCTTGTCTTTGAAATTAGTACTGTTTGTATAAAAGAAATATGCATAAATGCCAAATTACTGTATGCATGTTTAATTAAAGACACTGTAAAGTTGGATTAGCTAACAGGGAAGTACAGGTTATTAAAATGCAATTTTTTTTACTGTATCAAAGCAGTCAACAATGAACATAGGACAGTTAGCTAGAGGTATTCCACCAATAATAATTTCAGTTTATAAGAATGCAATATCACTCTCTCTTTATCAGAGCTAAGAGACACAAAACATCTGCGGGAAGAATATGATTCAGGCCATATCGTCTGTATGAAATTAAAGACATTAGCACAAAATGGATAATAGAATATAAATATAGAATGGATAATAAGCTTAATAGAAGCCAAAGTTGAACATAAAACTAAAACTGAAAGAAAATTGCAACACCCATAAGATAAAAATTTGTATTCTGGCAATAACTGCTTAGCAACCACACTGCTCTCTTTATATATGAGCCTTAGTTAAGTACCGATTAATCCTTTCTCCTCAAAATGTCCGCACATGAAATACAAAGTAAGAAATAGAGTACTGATTTTCCTTTGTTTTTCCCATTTCATTTCTTTACCTGACATTAGAAAAAAGAATAACTTTTTGAAAACATCGATTTAAATAATGATAATTATTGTTTTATACATAAAGATTCTTTTACAGTATTGTTTTCAAGAGAGGAAATATTATATTTTCAATTAACCATTATCTTATTATGGATGATAAAAGAAATAATTTCATTATATTCAGAAAAAAAGAAAAATAGAAAATGTTATTTGTATTCGATGAAGACATATGTGATAAAAATGGTAATGATTATTAGTTTTAACATAAAGACGCTAATATAAACATTTTTAAGTAAATTAACAAGATCATTTTGCAAAGAGTATCACTTAATTATTTTAGCTTTTATAAAAGAAACGAAGAAGTTGTTAAAAAAGCATTAGCAAAAATTTGCTGTTTTAAAATTATTTTTTGTCAAAAAAAGTAATAAAGATAACATGTATAAAAATAAGTTTAAAAGCAGTTTAGTCAATAAATATTTTCATAAATAAAATTCTAAGAAACTTTTTTCTCGACACATCCACAGACCAATAATTTTAAATAATGCTTTCACAGTTTATATCAGAGCTCCTTATATTTATTTTTGTTAGAACAAACTTGAAAAAAATGGAGATATTTAATCTACGTATCTAAGATTATTCAAACGTGTAAACAATTGATGAAAAAAGGGGTTAACATTAGAATTTAGAAGAAAAAAAAAATTAAAAGACGATAAATGAGATAAAACTTTTACGGGCTTGGCCGGGATTTGAACCCGGGACCTCTCGCACCCTAAGCGAGAATCATACCCCTAGACCACCAAGCCGCGCATTCCGATTGAAAAGGATATAATAACAATAAGGACAAATTTCAAATTATTTGATGAATTAAAAGTATGTCATTAAAGCAATTTTATGAAAAGCGATTTGAAACTTTAAATTTCTAACATTAGCCTCATATTGAACAATCATTAATGTGTTAAGTTAATAGTTCCACAGATAACTGAAATACAGTCGGACCCCTATTTAACGAACCTCTATTTTGCGAATTTTTCCTTTGAACCAAGAACATTTTGCGAATTTCTTCGTAATATAACCTCCAAATAGCGAAGTGCATTCTCTGATTAACGAACTTTTTCTTGTGATCCAATATTTTTTTCTCCATCTTTCTCAAAATATTTCTGATCATTTCAAACTTATTCTTCCATTCAGTGGCGCACCCAGGGGGGGGGGGAAGGGCCCTAGCCCCCCCCCAAAAAGAAGTAGAAATATTGATTTAGCATTATAAATATTTGTATTCGTTCATCTCGGCCCCCCCCCCCCATGCATTATAAATATTTTTATCCATTCATCTCGGCCCCCCCAAGAAAAAATCCTGGGTGCGCCACTGCTTCCATTTAACAAAGGTGATCATTGACATTTAACTGTGGCTATTATTTGTAGGGTCGGTAGATTTAGGGCTCAGGAAGCCAAACCACACCTGAATTCGGACATATAGGGTAGGTGGGGGCAAAGGTTCGCATGGGGCAAAGGTTCGCACATACATTTTAAAATGACCGGGAAGAGTTTTAGGAAGATTAGGGTAGGCAATACATTCCTCTACTTCCAGTCAGTTGCGTCGTAAAAAATGTTGGAGTTAAGACCCCCTTTTGCAGAGAAAATGAGGTAAGTTTATTTTCCTCTCTTTTAATGTAATTTTTTGCAACTTTTGAGTAATTTTGAGCATCACTCAAACTCACGAACTGTTTTGGGCTTATTTTCGCATGTTAGGGTGGTAAATAACCTTTCAAATCCTACCTTAAGTTTTGGGTTAACTCAAATACAGTGGCGTCCATTCTGCAGAAACAGAACCAGCACGAAATGGGGTAAAGGTTTGCAGGAGTCATGGGGTAAAGGTTCGCAGTGCAAACCTTTGTCCCATCTGCAAACCTTTGCCGCTCTAACTATTAACATTTGTTTCATGTCCTCTTTTCATTAGGAATCCTTATTAACAACGTCTTTTATTATTAATGGAAATTCACATTTTTGTAATTTGAAAAAAAATTATGGTTTTTGATAAAAACTACCTGTTTTTAATCAGAAAATTTTTTGTAAAATGCTTGAAAATCCATAAATTAAAAATAAAATAAATTAGTACAACACAAAAATAAAATAGCTCTGAACAAAGACTTATTTTACGAGATAAAGGAATTAAATGTCGTTACAAGACATTATAAGCTTCGAAGGTCTGGTTAGGGAAAAAAACTCTAAATGAGTAATTTCTAGATTTGCAAGTCTTTGAAAGGCTCCTTGCGTCACAATTTTTGACGAAATTTTATAAAATTTATTACAAAGACTCCTCTTATACATTAAAATAAAGTTATGTATCCATTTCAGGTTTCGACATCATTCAGATTATCAAAGTTTAACTTAAGCGTGGAAAAGTACAAAAATTTCACGAGAATTCAGAGTACAAGCATAAAAATATTTCCTAAAAATTAATTATTCAACGAAAGCACAAATCAAAACATAACCCTGATCAAAATGTATAAGCAATCTAAATGCAAAATTAAGGATAAGGTTAAAAATTGGATCGCAAGGAGCATTTTAAAAAACATAATAAAAATTTCAATTTTTTAAATATAAAAAATAAAATTTTAAATATTTATAAAATTTTATAAGGTGTTTGAAATAGTTTTACTTTAATGAATATTTATGCCCAATTTCATATCTCTGAGGTAAAAATTTCAAAAATTGCTTTGTAATGTCCCCCATCCCCTTAATTTGCTTAATTTTTACGGGTTTTAAAAGAATGAGTAAAGCCTAAGATATAATATAACGATAGTGTTAATAGTTGATATTTTAATTGGAAATTCTTTAGTTTAAGAAAAAAATTATTGAGATTAACCCCTTTTCATTTTGGGAATTTCTTTGTTAGATTCAACTTTTTGTGTTAATAGTTGATATTTCATTTTGAAGTTATTTAGTTTAAGAAAAAATTTATTGAGATTAACCTGTTCAATTTGTGATTTTCTATATATGTAACACCTTTAAAAAGATTACAAATGTGAAATAAAATTATTTAGACAACTCTTTTTGTGATTTTTGATGCCTATCCAGTAAGAAACCAACGAGTGGGGTAAAGGTTTGCAGTGCGAACCTTTGCCCCACCGATTGGGGCAAAGGTTCGCAAACAGGTCATTTGGTAAAATTAAAAATTCGGTGACTAAATATTTCGGGAAAAAATTCATTATTTTATAGAAGGTAGAGGGGATACCCAACTACAATAAAGTGACTTTTTGGGGCGATAGGATCTAACGGAGGCCCTTAAGAAACCCAAAACTCAAAACTGCAAACCTTTGCCCCCACCTACCCTACACGTGTAGAAATGCAAAGGCATTCGATTCATGGGAAGTTCTGTGGCTAAGGGTTTTAAAGCGATAAATTAATATTACTGGGGATTGAATTTAGGTAAGGGAGATTAAATGCTAGAATGAAGGGAATAATTTTTTACCAGTCTTCTAACTCAATTTCATTAAAATTCATTAATTTTAATATAAAATTATTTTTTAAATTGAAAATACAGTGTATTCCTGGTCAATGTTTTGTTTTATTCTCGTTTTCCTTCCAGATTTCTTTTTTTATGGGTAAGATATATAAAACAAATAGATATAAATTTACAAAATAAAGGTGCGATTAATTACTTTTTTTAATAATATTTTGTGTTTATGAATTTACAATCAGCCGGGCCCCTGCCCGGGGCGGCAAACTTATGTAG
Organism: Dolomedes plantarius; assembly: GCA_907164885.2. Taxonomy (NCBI): domain Eukaryota; kingdom Metazoa; phylum Arthropoda; class Arachnida; order Araneae; family Dolomedidae; genus Dolomedes; species Dolomedes plantarius. The sequence goes on along the minus strand of OU015495.1, from coordinate 62,499,331 downwards.
GAGGCGGCAAATAGGCTGTAAAATTAACTAGTTTATGAAGAAAATGATTAAACCAAGATTCGTTTGAATACTTATGAAAAATTAAAAGGTGGAATTTTAATAAAATTTGCTTTTAATATGTTTTACGAACTTTTAAGTATAGGTACCCACTCACTTCAAAAATCCTCAAGCATGAGAACGACATAAGAAGGTTGAGGTATGTAGTTTTTAAATAAAAACGCGTTTTGAAAGATGAGTAGAGATTTCGTGTATTAAAGACCAAATCCAAAACCGAACCAAAAATACAGAGCATTATAGATAAAATATCAAAATATTTTAAGGAAACCGCTCACAAGCATAATAAACTCCCGCTTAAAAATGTATAAAATTAAAAATGACCCTTTTTATTATAATTTAAATAAATGGACACACATACAAAGTGCTGTAAAAGAATTTTGTACCGAGTGTTTTAATTTGTCGGAACATGTATAGGGTCGCGAAAAACCAGTCATGACAAGCTGTGACACGATTTTTACGCTACTATTATAAAAGGAAAAGAGGCAATTCGATTGTTTCATTTATGCAATAATTGCCTTACAGGTTGGTTACTAGTGAAGTAGAGTGCGTTACATACAATTATTATTTGCCATGAGTTTTTGAAAATTGTGTCATAAAGTGTGTTGTAAAAGTAAGGTGAGTAGGTAATAATTAAAAAATAGACAGCTTTTCTAAACAAATATTTTTATAGCTTCTACAGGATGTTTTTAGAAAAACGCTCAAATCCGCCAATTTTTTGGTCACTTTGGTGTTTCATGCAGTAGGATACACCTCCTATGAGGGGTAATTTTTTCCACTCTTATTTAGATAGGGAATATGGGCCGAGTGGCACCTTGTTTTTAAGGGGTCTTAATTCTTACTACGGTCGATTTTTTTTAAAAAATCGTTGAATAGTTTTTGATATATATTTAATTTTAAATTTGCTATGAGCCATCTAAAAGTTATTTTTTAAGCATGTTATCTTTAAATTTTGACGTTTTGCTCGGACACGTCGATTTTGTTTTGAAGGAAGTCACTTTTCTTTTTCTTTTGTTTTTTTATATTTATCAACCCATATGAAGGGCAATTTTTACCCCTATTATTTGAATAAAGAAAGTGAGTCAAGTGGCACCTCGTTTTGAAAGGTTTATAATTCTTCTTACAACGACGTATTTTTTCGAAAATAATATGAGCCAAATAAAAATTATTTCGTTGAGCATGTTACCTAACAGAAATAAACAAAAGTGCCTTTTTTAAAAATAAAATCGATGGGTCCAAGCAAAAAGTAGTTGTTCAGAAAAATATTTTTTCGGCAAATGGTAACTTTGACAGTAAATATTCTAAATCTAATTAAACGATTTTCAAAAAAAAAAATAAATAAATAAAGAAATAAAATAATAATAATAATAATAATAATAATAATAATACATATATATGTAATACATAAGAAGAATCAAAAGGTAAGTAAGAACAGACAAGGTAATGCTCAACTCATGTTCGCAATAAATAAAAAATGTCAGGGGTAAAAATTAACCCTCGTATGGGAGCATATTTCCAAAAACATTCGAAAAATCTTTTGTTTTTTCGTACCCTTATATACTTATTTCAAGGCAAGATTTTGTTGGCTTTGTTTAGGATAAATTGCTAAAAAAAAAAAAAAAACACTTTCTAGTCCATGGGGGACGTTTCGGTTTTAATCAAACCTTGAATCTCTGAATAAGGTTTGATTAAAACCAAAACGTCAGCAATGGAATAAAAAGTGTTTTTTTTTTAACAATTTACCCTAAACAAAGCCAACAAAATCTTGCCTTGAAACATTCGAAAATGCCTCTGTTTCGTTCAAAAAAAACACAATTATTTTTTATTGAAACATTTTCTTAATTGTTTTTAGAATGTCTGATGGACGTAAAAGATTATCGGGTGCTCAGTACAAAAGAAAAAGGGTCTAAAAGCAAGTTCAAATTTAAAAACAGGCTGGAAGTCTGTTAAGTTACCTACAAGGCATGAAAAAGAACGATGACAACACAGAGATATTAGAAGCTGATTAAAATCTTAATTATGAAGCCATTACCAATCAAGCTACCGATATTGCTCAAGTGGAGCCTACTCCAGGGACATCCAAAGAACCTACTCCAGGGACGTCCACTGAACCTACTCCAGGGAAATCCAAAGAAGAGACATTTGCTACGATAATAAATTCAGATCCGGGTTCCTGGCCAACTAGCTAATCAGAAGCCGAAATATATTTTTTGGTAAAAGAAGGAGAACCTCAACCATTAAAGGAATACAGTTTTCAGTATAATGATACCGGTCGAAGATTTAGCGCTGTTCATTACTTGAGAAACATGAAAAATGGTGGAAAAGTCAATAAATGTGTTTATTGATTTTGCTGCAAACTTTTTGGTTCTATTTTAAGTTCCCTTTCTACTGAAGGTTTTAAAGATTGGAATGATACCGGTCGAAGATTTAGCGCTGTTCATTACTTGAGAAACATGAAAAATGGTGGAAAAGTCAATAAATGTGTTTATTGATTTTGCTGCAAACTTTTTGGTTCTATTTTAAGTTCTCTTTCTACTGAAGGTTTTAAAGATTGGAAGTACCTCGCTGAGACTTTAAAACAACATGAAACCCCTAAAAACCATATCCAAAGTCAAAAATCTTGGATTGAATTTAGTCAAAGAATACAGTACTCTAAAACGATTGACAGTCACTCACAAAGACTCATTATTGCACAGATAAATTATTGGTACGAGGTCCTTCTACGAATTGTTTCAACAATAAAAATGCTTGCTCAAAGTTGTTTAGCCCTCCGAGGTACAAATGACTAACTTTTCGGTAATGGTAATTTTTTACAAATTATTCAATTACTTGCTCAGTTTGATCCAGTAATGGATGAGTATATCCGCAGAGTGCTCAAAAAAGAGGAAGTTAAAGTTCACTATCTCGGAAAAGATATTCAAAATGAAATAATTATTCTTTTAAGTTAAAATATAACATCTCACATTATTAGCGAGATTAAAAAAGCTAAATATTATTCAATAATTCTAGATTGTACTCCTGGTGTCAGCAAGGTCGAGCAAATGACAGTCTTAGTAAGGAAATCCATTGACAAATCCAATCCCATTAAGGTTTTCATTAAAATTAATGAAAGCTTTTTAGGCTTTCTTCCGGTTGAAAGATCGACGGGCTCTGAACTTTCCACTCTAATACTAAAAAGACTTGAAACATAGGGATTGAATTTGCAGGATACGAGGGGACAGGCTTACGATAATGGGGCCAACATGAGAGGCGATAAATCGGGAGTACAATCTAGAATAAAAGCGTTAAATCCACGAGCATTTTACCTCCCATGTAGTAGCCACTCATTAAACTTGGTCATTAATAACATGGCAAAGGCATCCTCCGAAGCCGCCAATTTTTTTAATATGGTCCAAAAAGTATATTTTTTTTCTCATCAACTTTTCGATTGACCATGTTCAGGGACTAACTTTGAAACCCCTAAGTGATACTAGTTGGGAAAGCCGAATAGACGCATTAAAAACACTGAGGTATCAATTAGGAGGGATATACGATGCTTTATTTGCTGTTTGTAATAATTCGGAGATTGACAACTCTATAAGAGTTGAGGCTTCTGGACTATTAAGTTGTGTTTAAACAATTTAAGTTCTTATGCTCCATTGTAATTTGGTACAAAATCTTAAATTGTATCAATCCAATAAGTAAGCTCTTGCAGACAAAAGACTAACCATCTGCTATGGGACTCTTGGAAAGATTTTTTCAAGGATCTTAGATCGCCTATGATGAAAGGCTTTGCGATGCTCGAGAACTCGCCGACGAAATTGACATACCGGCTAATTTTGAGCTTAGCCAGACACGTCATACAGTTTGAAGAAGGAATGTTAATTTTGACTATGAGGTACGAGATGATCCGATAGAAGATCCTACTTTAAAATATAAGGCAGAGTTTTTTTGTTTTTTTTTCACATTAGACCAAGCTATCAATGCACTTGAATCCAGGTTTGATTTGATCAGTACCCACACCAACTATTTCCAGTTTTTATACAATACTTATGATTTAAAAGATACCCCTCAAAACGACTTACTACAATATTGTAAAAATCTAGAAATAGTGTTAACTGGTGGGAATTCGTCAGATATAAACTCGCTGGACCTCGCAGACGAGATAGTATCGGTTTTGGCCTTATTAAATAAAAAAGAAAGCCCAATCGAGATTTTAAAATTCATTTCAAAGCTGGATTTTTCTCCAAATCTCGGTATAGTTTTAAGAATCTTGCTTACTCTCCCAATAAGTGTGGCAAGTGGAGAAAGAAGTTTCTCCAAATTAAAGTTAATTAAAAAATTTTTACGCTCTACTACTACCGAGGATCGGCTAAATGGCTTGACAACATTAGTCATTGGACATGAGCTAGCTGAAGAAATTGATGTCAAAAAAATTATCAAAAAATTCTCAAAATTAAAAGCGAGAAAAAAACTCTTTTAAGTTTAACTTTTTTTTAAATAACTAGGTTTTTATTTTTAGTGGTTCTATAATTTGTTTTACTATCTTTTTAATATATGCATTTTATAATTATATACTAGATTTGTGTCTTTTCATTTTTTCTGTGCAACCTTAATTTCAATTTAGTGCCAAAATCATAAATCAAGAAATTTGTATTTTTGGCAAATCAAAACTTCAACATTTTTAATACCAATTTTTTTTTTTTTTTTTTAATTTTTTTTTTTTTTTTTTTTTTTTGGGGGGGGGGGGGGGCTGCTCACGTTTTATTTTACTACTAAGCGTGGGAAAGGTTTAGGTTATCTCTTTTAATTTTTGTTATAAAGGGACGGCATTTTACCTTTTTGCCCGGGGCGGTGAAACTGCTAGCGCCGGCCCTGCAATCAGTTTTGTGTAGTTTAAAGTATTTTAAAAGGAGAATCTCTATTTAACGAATTTTCCATATAGCGAATTTTTTTCGGGATTTAGCGACTTCGTTAAATAGAGGTCCGACTGTAGTTTCATTTCGCGGGTTACTACTTATTTTTTTTTTTTTTTTTTTTAACTTTACTCCCTACTTTAAAAAATTATCAGAAACTGTTTCCTCCAGATCATCAACAGGATTAAAGAATAAAATGAATGTCTGAATAAATTTTTAAAAAAAAAACGAAGTTTTGAAACATTGATGCTGTGAAAATTATAAAATTACTATTATGGTAATTTCATTGTTCGAGTTAATCGTTAGCCCAAGCCCGTGTAACAAGAAAAGCTAAAATTAAAATTGAAAGTTCAGTAATTTATAAACCCAGTTCACATGTGATTACAGATCAAGTAGAAAAACTGCATGGCGCTTACAGATAGCAGCTGAGTTTCATTTTTGGGTTCACTAAAAAAACTTTTTGGAAGATGTAACGCGCAGGTACTTTTCTTACAATTCGAAATACTCTATTCACATTTCTAATTAGGTAATAATTCGAAAATCTCCGTATATATTAACAATTTAATAGGTATATATTAGTTAGGGTTGCAGAGCGAATTTCTCTTAATAATATTCTTTTATACGAAAGAAAATAACTAATGACCTCATTCAATATCGAAAATATCGTCTTTTCAAAATTTTTTTGAAAAGTTAATTTAAAAAAAGGAATTTTTAAAAGTGCATTCAGAGATGTATATTCAGATGTAATAAAGAATTAATATGCATATAATGTTTGATTAGAAAATTACGGATAAAAAAATATCGGAGACGATATTTGATTCCGAAAATATCTTACATATTTTCGAAAAAGTATAAAATCACGGGCTCGGCCGGGATTTGAACCCGGGACCTCTCGCACCCAAAGCGAGAATCATACCCCTAGACCACCGAGCCACATCTTTCGTAAGTTATAATAGATTGATTTAATAATTATAGTACAAATATTATTACTTTAATATAACGTTTGTTTCAAATGGTTAATTATTTATTTATTAATTTAAATACGTGAATTTTTAAATTCATACTTTTCCTCTGCGGAAATAACAACTTTGAAAATCAAGAAAGTCCAAGATAGTATAGCAGTTGCAGGGGTTTTTGATTTGATCACCTTAAAAACAATTTTTTTTTTGCATAAGAGAAAAAAAATAAAACCTGTTAAATAGTGGATTAGAAATTTTCCGTGGAGTTTTTTTTTCTGTTCTTATTCAGTAATGCTATGAGAGGACAAATTCTGAAGCAGTTAACTGTCTTTAAAACGTCACGCTTCACAGTACAAGAATAATTATATTTAACAGAATGCGAAGAAAGTTATAAGAAATTTTCAGTTAATTTTAACGGAAAACTTTACCAGACCCAATTTTAAAAGAATTTTCCTAAAATAAATAACAGTATTAGCGGTTAGCGGAAAACGTTAAAAAAATAAAAGCGAAAAAATATAATCGATAATATTTAGGATTAAAAATGCTTATGTAGCACAAAAGTTCTTCGTTAAAGAGATAATACTATTGTTTTTTCTATCAGCTCATAAAATTCTTAACACCGTATATTCGCCTCCATTTTGTCCCGATAGCTATCAATTACCTCCTATAGTATCAAGCGTGAAACAATGGCCATTAGTGACTAATATAGATTTCTTGTACTACATCAATGTAATACGTTCTTTACTGAAACTTTATAAAGGAGACGATTGTCATAAAAATAACCGTCAAGGTCAAGGTACTAGTTTTCTTAGAGTACCTAGCGGCGCGATAGCGCCGCTTTAAACTCTTATGGAAAGTGAGATGATAAAATCATACATTAGGAAATTTTCGAACTTAAAAAAAGCCGTAGCAACGAAATAAGAAGTAACGAAGTGACAACTGTCGTGATCCGACAAGCGGACAACGACAAATGTCGGCGCGAAAGTTACCTAAAAAGCACCAAAATGATGGTTGATAAGAGCAAAAACGAAATGTTCAAGAAGAACTAAGCCTTGACGATGACAATATAAGAAAATTTGAAGCAGAAACTTCGAAAAGGGGCTAAAAAAAAAAACAAATTTTAAGTTAGAGCGAACGCTCAAAGCGACAAAAGAGAGACTTGCTCTCTGGCGCCATCTATTGGCGGAGGGCAAAAGCAAAAGCGAGTTCCCGAGAAAAAGGGGGAAATTAAAATAACGAAGAGAATAAATTAAAATTTTAGGAAAAAGGAAATAAAAGGAGTCTGGCAAGAAAAGGAGGAAGGTCGACAAAGACGCGAGTCCAGAAAAGGACAGGAGGAAATAACATAAAGTAAGAATTTAAATAAACCGTAGAAGACCCTAGGAGAATTGACTAAAGTAAAAAAAACGAAATTCGGAAAAAGGGGATAGAAATTATTCCTGAGCAAATAAAAATAACCGATCAAAAACAACGTTTATATAATGGATTCGTTATCCCCCAACATGTCATCTATACTGTGGTGCCATCTATTGTACATTCATGAAATAAATTAATATAAAGTGGTGCCATCTGTTACATTTTAAGGGAAGCATAATATCGTCACCAGAGTGCAAGAACTAGGTAACTCCAAAAAAATTCATTTTTGAGATACCTGACTATTTATAGCTAAATTACATAAGAATTCAATGCAATAACTAGACAACTCTGTTAACGTAATGCCATCTGTTTCCTAGTGTAATAATTAGATAAACAGAATGACGCGTATTTTCTCATTGCAAGAAGTAGACATCTTGAGATCTTGAAGAACTTGAAGAATCGAGTTACCTAGGTCTTGCACTCAGGTGATGATATATGCACTTAAATATATCTCAGCATTCATATGTAAAATTCAGTTATAGCAAGCAAGAATATAAAAAAAATTATGAAAAGCAGAGAAAGAACAAAAATTTTCATTAATATAAAAACTAATTTATAATTTCATTAAAAGTATATAATTGGATATTTTCTTTCTCTTTTGTTTCACTTCGGATAACTGGGTAAATAAAATTTTTAACAAATATATAAATAGAAATGTCACTGAACACAGAAAGGAATGAAAAATACAGATCATCTATGAAAAAAGTGGTTTTCATAATTCACTACGTCATGCTCACAATTTATAATTTAAGGCAGTGCATCATTTGACCTCGCGGATCTGTAGTACCCAAATTATTTTATGCGGATTTTTTTCCATCTGTAATTTTCTAATTAAACATTATACGCATATGTTTTAATTCTTTATTACATCTGAATATAGATCTCTGAATGCACTTTTAAAAATTCATCTTTATTTAATTAACTTTCCAAAAAATTATTAAAAATTTTAAAAACTTCACGTTTTTTATTAAGGGTGAAAAAATCAGAATTCAAAAATATGCATCTACTAGCGTGTGATTAGAAAAGTACTGAGGCAAATTTCTCATAATTTAAAGGGGAGGGTGAAGATTTGTGAGATCAACTGACCCGTCTTAAGCAACCAGAATATTTGACGGAGAATTTCATATTTTATGGTGACGCCATCAGGGCCGGATTTCTGAAGGTGCAATTAGTATATTTGCCCGGTGTAGCAAAGTTGACCTAAACTTTGTGAAAAATAAATATGAAAAACTATACGAAAAAAAGTCATTTATTCCTTCTCTGTTGAAACGAGACTTCAGGATGTTGTTAGTTGAATTTTTACCCCCCTCCCCCCCCCCCAAAAAAAAAACATCATTGCACGATATATATATATATATTTTTAAATCATAACCAGATTTTTTTTCTTTGTTATTGAGCATAAAATACTGAATTGCATTATGTTGCCTTTAACATAGCCCTGTCAGTCAATGTCAATATCAGACAACGAGACAGTAGGAGTAATCCTAACGCATTTATTTCCGATTCAATTGTTAGCGATGAGTTGACCTTAACCTGAGGTTAAAATCCTTAGATATTTATCAAAATTGAGTAATGAAGTCGGCTAACATATTTGTTGTGAATGTAGCATTACAAGATTAGATTATGTATAAAATTTTAGAATGAATTAATATGAAATTTTGTACGACGTGACAAGGCCGTTATTCTGTCTTCTACATTCAATTTCTGTTGTTTCTAATTTGCGAACGAGAATCCGACCAGTCCGTAGTATACTGTTTAACAGTGATATGATGACTGGTTTCGGTATTTTACATTGGCGTGAGCCAAAGGGATGCAGTGATTATTAAAAATACTTTTTTTTTTAAATACACTTATAAGAATTTATCTGTTTAAATAATTTTAACACCCCTATATGTCTGATAAAAGAAAAAAACAAACGTGCACAGAATATCGCAACGAAAATTGGAAAAAGATCGCGACATTCAGAAACAAACCGTGGATTTGCAGAAATATCTAACAGCTGAAACAGCTAATGTGGTAGAAGAGAAAATAAACGAAAGGACTGAAACGAAAATTTCTGCACTCATGGCATGAGCTCTTTCAATCCGAGTAATGTCGATATAAATTAGTGAGGGTGAATACGAAACTTATCTGACATCTTCTTCAAAAAAATTGAGTGGTGAACTTGAAATGAACATTGATCCCGCAAGATGGAATCCCGCTGTAAGTGATGCTGAAAGAATGGAAATCGTAAAGGTCCGCAATGATTCAGAGGCTCGGCAGTAGAACATGATAAAACGCATAATTGCCCCTGTTCAATTTTTTAAGCTCGACAATGTTTGTCCTTTCAAGGAGCATCTGATAAATTGTATATTTATAGCAACGTTAATACTTGGAAGCTTATTGAATTATTTGCCAGATTCGATATAATGCTATGTCGAAACATTTTCTGAGTATATACCTACACATTATCTTCGGAAAAACTCTCAAAATGAGTTGATTTCTCTTCTCTTTAGGACCATAAAAAAGAAATTTTCTGTGGTGTTGAATGGTAAATATGAAAGTAAAGTTATAGAAGGTACTCCCGGCGTCAGTCATATTGAACAATTACCATTAATTGAAAGATTTGTCATCATGGATCCAGGTGATACATCATTATCTATGATAATTTTGTTGGTTTCATTCCTGTAAAAGCCACTACAGGTTCACTTTTAACTGAATGTATTCTTAAAAATTGTCAAATATGAATATTCTTATCGCAAATGTCCAGGGTTACGACAATGAATCAAGCATGAAAGAAAACATTCAGAAGTTTATCAACGCATTACGGATTTGAACGTGAGAGATTTTATATTTTGCTTTTCTAAGTTGTCAATAATACTATGTCCTTTTTTTTGGGGGGGGGGGATTACATTCTTTGAAACAATTCAGAAATCGTACGCGTTTTTCTTAGCTCTAACACTGCGTAGGGGAATCCTTAAAACACATATTACAATTCCGATGTCTCTAGGTATACCCCGCTGGAAATTTCAATTCAAAGTCATATGCCCTTTAAGTTAGAACGAATTTTATGGTGCTTTGATAGAAACTGCCGATGACGAGTCAGTGGACAAAATGTTGAGACAGAAGGCTGAATCTCCTGCCCTAAAAGATTTAAATTTTTATGTAGTTTGGATTGGCTATTTTTTAAATCAAATTAATGATGGTAGTAAATTATTGCAAGCATAATATTGGAATTGTCTATTACCATATCTACTACACGAAAACTTATCCAAAGCCTTGGGAATATCAGAAATGACGAATCATTTCAAAATTTTCTTGTAAGTACAACAATGTTAGCTGAAAAAGTTGAATCTAATCTTGATTTGAAATAAACGTTTAAGTACTAAGTGCGTAGAAAAGAAAAAGTTATCAAAGAAAAGGGTGGGCTTATTTCTGATTCCAAACTAAATTTAAAATGAGTTTTACTTTCTTATCACTAATGTAGCAACAAGTTCTGTCCATGAAAGAATTGAGCAATTGGAATACCAGAATTCACGTTTATGTTTTATATAATATCCCTAAATTGAAATGAAGCGTTAAATGAGCTTTTAAACAAATATGAACATCTAGAAAGTATTCTAACACATCACGAAAATAGAGATATTGATGCTCTTGAACTATTTGATGAATTGAGAGTTGGTTCCAATTTAGAACAAGAAAAAAAGCCACCAATTAAAGTTCTATGTCCTGCATTTGAAAATAACTTAGCTCTTAATGTTGAAGTAACCTTAAGAATATAGTGATACCTCGGCTAGCGAGTGAACAAATTTTTCGGCTAACGAAGATTTTTTTTCGCTGTTTTTAAGACCCGGCTAACGAATATGGATTCAGCTAACTAATGTATTAGTGAATGCGTGTATAAAGTAGCAAACATTAACGGTCAGGCCATAGGAGGACAACAATAAAAAGAGAAGAATGCCAACAGGTGACCTTAAAAAAACACTGTACTACTGGGATGAGTTTCAGTCTTTGGCTACAAAGTGGTATCTCAACAAAGCTGAAATAAACAGACTTTGTGCCTTGGTTGAAGACAAGTGTCTGAATCACTTTAAAAACATCCTGAAATGAAAGTTCAATCAACTATGGACATATTTTTGACTTCTCCTCCAGCAAAGAGACAGAGGCTAGCTACTGAAGAGTAGGAGACTTATCTTGAATGAACTTCGAAACATTAGAAGAAGAATGGTAAAAACGCTGTGTATATATTTTCAGTTTCATAGTATAAAGTGAATAATATATTTTCAGTATAATAGTGAAAAGATCGCCAGTTTTTCATTCTACTTTTCATTCTCCTTCATCCATTGGGTAGCTGTTTATTTTAGCCTTTAGCGAGTTTCTGCCCTTATATAGTGTGTTTTTTACTATTTTGTAAAACTTATCTTTAAATAGTGAGCAGCATACAGAACGATTTAAATGATTTTCTATAAAAACCTACTGAAAATCACGTTTCGGCTCACGCAGATTTTAAGCTACCGAATGTGATTCCGGAACGAATTATCTTCGTTAGCCGATGTATCACATCACTGTTTTATTGTCTTGGTACACTGATACCATGTACCTTACCACTTACCTAATTGTTTCAAGCGTCGAGCATAGTCTTTCAAAAGTAAAACTTATTAAAACTTTATTACGTTCTGCAATGGTCGAAATTCAATGGGAAGGTCTTGCCATGATTTCAAATGAACATGAAATCGGTTAAAAATTAGACTACACTAACCTTATTGGTGGTTTTGTGAATACGAAAGCAAGAAAAATATGTTTACGCATTTTAACAGTGACAAAGCAACTTATCTTAAGACATGAAACATGTTATAAAATCTGAATAAATTATTTACACCGTTAGTTAACGTGTTTCTGATTTAGCAATTCTTAATTCTACATGAAATGAAATGCATTTGATGTAAGTTAATAGTAATACATTATCATCTTTTTTTAATCCTTTACCGCAGTTCGACGAGTATACTTGTCTTTTATAAAAACTCTTATGGGGTAACGATGAGTATACTCGTCCATAATAAATTACCCTTTTAGACGATAATTAAATTTTAGTAAAAATTAAATGTTTTTATAAAGGAATCTAATGATGAATGATTTTTTGCCTTTTTTACTAAAATAATGTTGTATGCGATGCAAATAAGAAACAATTGCATGCAATTCAAATCATTACTTGTGAGAACTGGGCAAATTCGCCCAATTTTTCCCAGATAATTATTTTTAAAAAACTGTACGAAATACTTTTTAAAAGATCGCGCAATGCACGCCTAATTTTTAGTGTTATTTAGCAAGTCGAATCCGATTTTTCATTAACTAATCGCACCACGAATTGTTATATTTTTTTCCATGTTTGTGGATTTTTCATGGTAAGAAAAAAAATTAAGTTGCATTGATAATATTTGCGATAGTAATCAATTTCGGAGCAACAAAATTATTGATTTTTCGAATAAACTAACGTTGAATAGTTGTCACTTTGTTATATGTTATTAAGTTTACAGAAGGTATAAAATTCGACCATTAAAGGGTTTGTTGTCTCTGTCTGTAAAAAAATATAGGATATAATAATTTTTATAATCTTTAATTTTCAAGTTTATTGCTACTATTTAGAATTTATCATCAGACATGTTGAAGCCTAGCTTAACATTATGGCTTTCAAGACATCATTGAAAGAATTTTTTGAGGGGAGAGTGGCAGTATATTTCCTAGGACCGACCTTGTGATGCTGTATTTCTAAACTTCACACAAAACAAAAGCATATATCATGATTTGTTTCCGATGCCTTTTATGAGATTGGCTAAATAAAAAAGGTGACATCTGCGATATTATTAGCCCTAGAACTCTGTTGTTTGGTGGTAAAAGTGTAGGGACACTGATTAGAAGAACATAACACACCAATCCAAAATAGTTAAAAAAATCGGTGAATTCGGCAAAGAGAAACAAGGATTGCACTCTTCCACAACAGAGAGGTATCTTCTGCAGCAGAAGCACGTATGTATTTTAGTTTGTTTTGTTTTTGTTGTTGTTGTTTGGGGGGGGGGGACTTAGCAAATGATGTATTTACCTTACCTGCGATCAAACAACGGTAGATTTAACATTTTCACATTGATCGTGCTTCGAGACATCTATCGCAACACTGTAACATGTATGATATCAGATCATTAATGCGAGGCCTTTTTCCCCAAACTTTTTAACCCCCTCCCATTTTCACAGGATAATTTATTTTTTTCAGCTCTATATATCCATCATTAATCTACCCTATATATAAAATAATTAACTCAAATCTGTAACGCTTTTATGTAATATTTTTTCGTTGCATTTTTACGCAACGTTTAATTTTCTCTGTAATCTTTCATTACAACTTTCGTATGCACAAAATAGAAACAGTTAGGGAAGTGATCCGTCCACGAGGGAGAGGCGATATCGGCGGCTAGGATGGTGCCCCAACGTCTTTAGTTCAAATATATATTCATTGCCATGCTACGGGATGCAACCACACTCCACAGATATTTTTATCACGTACTCGTATTATTCAAGTGTTTTTAGTGAAAAAACAGACCCCGAATGTATCATGGCCATGACATATCAACTTTTTTTTCTTTTTATCGTTAATATGATAAAAACACCTTTCACACTAATTCGGCCAAGTTACAAAAATTGATATGGATTCTATTTAGTAATAACAGATGGGGCAATTTAGGTTTTACTGTTTTTCAAACCCGGTTTTAAAAAACCGGTTTTTAAAATAAATTTGTCACATTTGAAAACCGGTTTTTAATTAAGAAAACCGGTTTAAAAGAATTCAAATTATTATGTAAAAATTTATTTTTAACTTATTTGATTTGCTATTCATTCTATACAACGGGCAGCAGGCACATTTTTTCTACGTTGCGAGTTGCGTTGGCCAGTGCTTGTGCATTGTGCAGTGGCGCACGTGGAAAAGACGTGCCTAACCGACTTATTTTATGTTAGTACATATGTGCAATCCGTCACGAGTCCCGACAGGTCCGCTTAATCTTGTAAAGTGAAAACTGGAAACAAAAATATAAAGTTGCTATAGTTGGAAAAAATAACGTAAGTATTAAGTATGTTTCTAATTTCTGTGTTTGTATTTTCTATTTTACATTTAAAAACTTTAATTATATAAATTTCTTCTCTCAAAAATTAATGTAAAATAAAAAGTTCTGGCTTCTGTCTAATGGGATTTTAAGTAAAACACAGGGTGTTTAAATAATCCATATTTCAAAAACCGAAATTATTAAGTTATCTGGAAAGATATTGTCTAGAATATTTCCAAATTCTTATGTGGAAACCGATTCTGACGAAGAGCAAATCGAAGAAACTACTCATCAGAGTAATGCTTTTTTAAAGGGAGCCATGGAAAAATCAATTCATAAGTTTCTTGAAGACCCTAAAAAAAAACTTAAAAATCCAAAAACACTGAAAGCTGAATTTTCATTATTTGAGGCAACGAATAAAAGAATCAAAAATTAGATTTGTTATTTGATGCCCTGAAAACTATAAAACCAAGCTCAGTAGCTAGTGAACGAGTATTTTCAATTTCAGGTAATATTGAGCCCAAAATAAGAACCCATTTCTTAACATCTTTAATAATTCTATGATGCCCGGTATAAGGTGCTTAAGTCAAAAACAGTGATTTTTAGATACTTGTTAGTATTTTGACTGGAATGAAAATCTGATTATGAAGAAATGTAATATTGTATACAAAATTTATAGACCCAAGCCTTTTATACCAGTCGAAATATTTTAGGTTTTTTTTATCAATACTAACAAGTATCTAAAAATCCCAGTTTTTGACTTAAGCCCTTTATACCGGGCATCATAGAATTAATTCCTGTTTCAGATATTCAAAAGTACATTTGCCTTATTCCCTCCCATAGTTCAAAATGGAAGACTGATGAATAAAATATTTTACTAAGATTTCCACAAAATTGTTTCATGAAAAGAGAAAATAACAGTTTAAAATCAATATTGTTAAAAGCAAAAATTAACAAACACAATAATATTTTGAATGATATGAAATCGGCATTTTTAAGCATAAAATAAAATTTTTACATGATAAAATAATCACGTTACCTGCATTTGTTCGGACACTGTCATTGACTTTCGGTTCGATTTTTCTGAAAATGCATACTGACTATTACGAAACTTTGAAAAATTATTTTTCACATAGATAAACTTGCATATAAAATTAAAGTGCAATTACAAAATTATGCACGTTAATAAATTCATCAATAAGGACATTTTAAAATGTTTAATAGGATTGAAAATTTTGCGAAAAGAAAAGTTTTTTTTTTTTTTAAGAAATGCAGGAGGTTATCTATAAACAGTGATAAAAAACAAAAACATAAATAATAATGCTAAATCTGTATGGCAAATTGTGCTCAATCAAAGAGGAGATCTGCATGGGACAAGGCCTATTTTAGCTTTTGTCTTACTTTTCTTGCATTTAGGAGCAGTCGGTCTGAACAAGTTAAGCTTTGAAAATCTAACCATTCGGTGCCTAACAGAGGCATTTGCAATCAGTTTGAGAAAAAAAAACTAAAGAAAACCCTATAATTTGATGTTTTAAGGGACGTATCTGGCTATAATCCTCTTGCGCAAATTGTTTATGCAAATGGCTTGTACAGATTTACGTTCCCTTGGAAAAGAAAAAGAAAATACAACATATTTCCGACAGTAGAATTTTTAGGATTTTAAATTTGACATTAATGTAGTCGAAAATCCATGGTATTTATTTTATTTTGA
The DNA here is from genome assembly GCA_907164885.2 of Dolomedes plantarius. Lineage (NCBI taxonomy): Eukaryota > Metazoa > Arthropoda > Arachnida > Araneae > Dolomedidae > Dolomedes > Dolomedes plantarius. The sequence goes on along the minus strand of OU015495.1, from coordinate 62,483,226 downwards.
GTTTTTGCAAAATGCAATGATACTTGAAAAAATATTGATTTTCAAAGGATAGCTGTATATTCAACAGCTGACACTTTTATTCCAATTTATCGGCTGTGTCAGCATAAATAATTCTTAGTCTAGAGGAAATTCAATTTAGATGATGATCTCATTTTCTGCACCCCCGATAACTAGCGAAGAAAACACAGCACCAATTTTTCGGTTTGGAATTAGTAACAGTGAACTCACTAAAATTACTCTTGTACACAGTATTATAAAATTAAAGTCTTCGGTTTCTGCAGCGTACAAACGTTCATTTGTCAAAATAGACATCCATCTCTCCAAAGGTGACTCACACTGAATGTAAAGTTTATAGATAGAATGTTTTGAATAAAATAGTATGGGAAGATCTGAGGGGCTATGGGAAAAATTTCCTATTATGCAATGTTGCGATTATCTTATTTTGGGAGAATGAAGATAAACGGCTAGAGATCGACAGTCTCCAAAAACGATATAGGCCATTAAAAAATTAATTAATTAATTAATTAAAAATTTTAATTTCATGGTCATGCGTCTACCCGAATAAGCCCGAGAGCATTTACAAGTTAACAACGCACAAACAAGTTAACAACGACACAAACAAAGCACACACACACTACTATACAGAAGCAATTTATTTAGCAGTATACGTATATCAGTCAAAAATATTTACTTTGAAAAATTTCCCTATTAGCATTACTACTGCGAATAAAATTTACCTGATCCACTCTCCTCTGTTTGAGATCCATCATCGATCAGAATCAACAGACCCGACTGCCTACCATCACCTGCACAAAATATACAAAATATAATTACTAATTATTGTAAATAATTATCTGATATTACACATAGCATGTAACTTCAATAAATACAACTTTAAATATATATTTTGAACGAATAGATTATTCGAAATCAAATCAAAACAAAAATAAATAGTGCTAAATATAATTCGCGTTTATACATCATTTATATTTGACTTCTGTAATTAAAATTTGAATATCTAAAAATGATATTGATCGGTATGAAGAGAGAGAGAGAGAGAGAGAGAGAGAGAGATTTGGGCATGTCAGTCAAGCCAACGATCATACAGTCATATTCCACATTGATTATAGGCTCTTAATATTGCTGAAGAGCTCGATCAATCAGTGATTCTAAACATTTTTTTCGTCATGGTACACTTTTAATAACTTAAAAATTTGGCGGCACACTAACAATAAGATAAATTTAAAAGAATTTTACTTTGATAATTGATTGATGTACCTATAATATATTTTGTAAAAATAGCATACGAAATAATTCGAAGTGGTGGCACACTTCAAGAATCTCGCGGCACAGTGGTTGAGAATCACTGCGATAGATGCAATACAATTCCAAATGCTGGATTTCTGTGATTATTTACTAATGACTGGCACTTGAGGTGGGATGATACCATTCAAGTCCTACTGCCATCAGTTTAGGCAGATTGGTGTATCCATTCGCTTAATATGCTGGTCTAAAATTAAAATCATGGAAATTCGGAGGTCTATCGATGTGCTACATGTCAGAACTATTTTCATCAAACCATTTCTACACAAGCAGAAGCCTAGTGACAAGGGGCATTATCGTCTTAGAAGTAACAATCTCTATTTGGAAAAATGCTTACCACCATGGGATTTATACTAAGTATTATTATAAGCAGGCCACAAATATTCATAGTTTTTCCACGTGTGCCACGAACCCTAGCTCTTGCCGTATATCAGGCCACACCATTCAGCCGCATTTCCCTGGACTATACGGTTCATATTATGCAGGATGGATTTATAGCCTCCAGCCAACTTCGTACACACTATGTACAAACCGTGACTCGGCAGACTACCACACATTTTTTCAATACTCTTCGTCCAAGGTGAACGCTATTTGCATCAAGTGATTCTTGATCTGATCGAGTAGTCGTGCCCACACAAAATTATCTTTCACATTGTTCTGAAACGGTAAAGATGAGGAAGATGCGATTAGTTGTTTTACTATTTTGGCACTAGTCATGGTACATACAACAAGAATTAATCGACTAACATGGCTGTCACAGCCTAGGCGTCGAATCTGTTTATGATATGATACGCGTACCTTTGAAGCATGCTAAATGTTAGAGTACCAATAATTTCAGTGCAGAGGTGCCTTTTCTTTAATTTTCCACGGACTCATCAAAGGGTCCTCGTATCACCCCAGATACGTTAGTTGAACGAACGGATAATATACTGAATACATCAAGAAAATTTCCCTCGGCGAATCTATTTAAAAAGTTCCAGTGAGAAGAACCGTATCCCCTAATTCAACTCATCACAGAAAACCCCTCCAATTTGATTATAAATAAAACAATATATATAATACTTGTATTTTCAAACTTATTTTGACGCATTCTTCGAAATTTATGATACCTTAGCAGCATCTAAATATGATTACTCGGAAAGAAAGATATCAATTTTTTTAAAAAATGATAAAGCAAATATTTTAACGTTTAATGAATAAAATAAGTACAGCCCATCCAGAGAGCCTTTTCTCCGTCAGTGTCAGTTCGGAGACTGACATGAAAACATAAACTCACGGGTTTGCTAACGTGAAACAGTTTTCGCTTGTTTGGCACGTTTGGAGGGCTGCCCAGTTTCCATTCACTAAAACAGTTTTGACACCTTCTGGTGTGAAGTAGGATATGCACTTTCGCAGAGAAAAGCGCTCGGAAATGATTCTGGTGACACATATGGCACGATTTCCAAAATATTTCGGGTCAAAGTTTGTTCCTGAATGTTGTTTCAAAGAAGGTTTATACGCGCATCTGAAGTTCAAGATCTTAAATCTCATTTAGAGATCAGACTTAAAACCTTTCCTTTATAGCATTTTTTGCTGTCTCAGCAGCCAGTTTTTTTCTTTCAAGTTTGGTCGCAGTAATTTCATTTTATATAAAAACTCTTTTAGTTTAGCTTTCTATTTGAGAATCTAATTAAATGAAGCAGAATCGTTTACAACTACTGAAATTTTTGGAAGACAAAATAAAAAAAATCCTCTTTCAAAGCAGAATCGAATTCATTTGCAGAATTTTTTTTTTTTTTAAACACGTAAACTCTGATATGAATGTACCTCAAGAAGATATTTTTCCTTTTCTACAGATAAAAGCAAACTCTTCCTTTAGAGATGCTAGATATATAAGGGTAGCCAAGATGAAATTGAGACTTTTGATTTTTTTCTGTTATTGGTTGAAATATGTGAACATATAAGATGTAAACGTGATACATGAGCTACAGATCCACTACACATAGTTGCCTTATTGATTGAAGCAAGCATCTAAATGCTTCCCCAGATTTTAGATACTCTGCACGAAGAATGTCTCTGGCACGTACCCATTCGCCGAGTCTTCTGCTCCTCGTGGAAATGCTTGGGGACACAATGCACTCAAACTTTGCTGAATCGCAGTCGTTCAGGAATAATGGTGTCCACAGTTCCCTTATTCACGGACGTATTCGCAGTCTCACAAGTGTTGATTCAGCGATTTTCCTCCACAAGCTTGAGCCGGACGATGGTCGAATGGCTAGGGTGCTGGCATTCGGTACCAGAGTCTGTGGGTGCGAATCCTACTCTCGGCATAGATGTTTGTAGCCGTTCGGAATCGGCTTTAAGCAGTAGGTCCCGGTCTAATTAGCCCTCGTGTAGCAAAAGTTGACCGTAGCGCTCAAAACCAAACCAAACCTCCATAAGCTTGTGTACGTCAGCAACCGATTCCATGGTAAAAGCCAAGTGTGCTTGACCATGTCTCGGTATGTCCTCCGTAATCCCACGTCCTTTACGAAATTCATTAAACCATCTGAACCCTATACATCGTGACAGACACTCATTCCCATACACATCCTTTAACAATAAATATTGGCTCAATTAACACCTTCTGCCGTCAAAAATTGAAAAACCGCTCGCTCGGCCTACTTCAACGATTCCACGGCTGTACATATTGCTTAGACACGTATGAACGACACTCTGACACTTTCCGACAATAACAATTTCGCTTCGTGACATAACACGCTATGTACGGGAGAAAACGTAAGACAAGACTCTATTTATTTAAACACTGCCACTAATATAAGTCTCACTTTCATTTGGGCCACCCTTATATAAAAAACTCTCAGATAATAAAAATCAACAGCTTATTTTCAATGCGATTTGCCGATCACAAGTTTTTAAAACGAATACGGGAATATAATATTCAACGAAAAAGTAGAGATATTGTTAAATAAATAAGTCGATTAATTCCTTGGACCTTTATCCAAGTAAATTATTCTAAAAAACTATTCGTTCTTACTTATATACGATACGTGTCTTAACTTATTAAAATATGTATCAGGACATTTGTTCCAGTAAACCAAACTCCTCTTGATAGGAAAAAGAATTAATATCGAACTGATTCGGTCTTCGCAGTTGTATATCCGTCACGTGGAAAGAGCCACTACATTTTTATTAAACTATAAAGCTAGTCTAAATTCTTCTGAGAGATCATTAGTCGTCACTACGTGAAGCTCTGTGGCCATTACGGAAAGCTTGCCTAGTAGTGGAACTGAGGAGCCATCTGAACCCAGCTCATAATTTCTCCTTTCCCAAACTTCAGATCTGGCTCGACGCATTCTGAAAAGCACTATGAACCCAAACTCATCATTCGACTACAAGACGGTGCTCGCGTACGTTAGAACATTGAATCATTAGAATGTTCTAACGATACCCTTGGTTAGAGCATTCGACATTGTACAGTTTGAATATTCTAACAATACCCTACATTTGAACATTCGACATGTAAAAATAAAGTCTATACTCTTGATCTTTCAGAATAATTAAAATCACTCACTCAAAACACTTATACCGCTGTTTCTAGGCTTGCTTCGTTCGACAGTTCAAACATCATCAGTGATTTTCATCGCACAGGGTATTTCAAGATTTGCAGGTGAGAGTTGGTTGATTGGTTTGGAGCGCTACGGTCAACTTTTTGCTACACGAGGGTTAATTAGACCGTGACCTACAGTTTAAAGCCAATTCCGAACATCCATACCACAGTGGGACTCGAACCGACAGGATCTGAACCGAATGTCAGCGGCCTAGCCATTCGGCCATCACCTTGCTACTGGTGAGAGTTAAAATCAAGTATTTAATAGCTGCCCTGACCAGTTGTCTCTTACACATACATGTCTCTTATGCATTCGGTCATCTCATGTGTATCTCACAGCTTATCCACTTCTTTGAGGTGGGGTTTAGAATTCTTTATGCCAGACAGTGTTTGTGTATAATGAGAATAACTAGCATTTATAATTAGTTCTTCAGAGATCTATAAGGTAGACATATAGATAGGGAATGTTCACACTTATTTTTACTGCTCATGTAATATTACATCTATGTGCATGAGTAAGAGAAAGAAAGCATTGGATTATCAGGTAAACAACATTTTAAACAGCGGCTTGTGGTGGCCCTGTGGTACAGCGCGCTGGCTTTCGGTGCTGAGGGTGCTCGGATCGAATCCTGGCGTCGCGCCACTAAAATACATCCGTTTCTGTCGTCCCTTCATGGGTGGCACCCTCATATGGTGCCCCCCATAATAAAATGGCCAGCAAACTGCGGTGAATTATAGGAGAATGTCTACACAACAACTGCCTCCTCTAAAAAGAAAAAAAAGCACTTTAAACAGCTGAAACGACGCGCAATGAAACGACTTTTGTTGCACATGACCTGGAACGGATTGTAACAACTTCTCAGTGCCACGTCCTAATGCAGTCGTTTAATTTTCTGCGAGTGTTAAATTCACGAATGAACTGGCGTACCTGTGAGGTGTTTGTATTTCGTTTCGCCCTCTTACGGAATCAGTCTCCTCCCTCCAAAAAGCCAGGTTTTGTGCGCCTGCTCACGTGGTTTCTATTTTGGTCGTATCGCAGTTATCGAAGTCGGACGGAGCACTCGAACGCGTCCCACATCTCTGAGGGAAAAGAGAATACTTCCTCCGTACCTTGAGAGATGAATAATACGGCGTTTTTGTTTCCGGAAATGCATCCTTTGGGCTCCATATTATAAGTGTGTGAATAAATAGCACCAAGTGGTTTAGTGCATGCGTGATATACAGCTGCTTTTAACCGGGGGGCTCCCTACTTAGATAATGGATGCTGATGTTAGAAACGGGGAAATTTTGTTTATAGGTGCAACTGTCAGGAAATATTAAACTTTAAGCTTGAAACACAACTACATTGATACAATTACTACCACTGATACATTGATACAATTTTACTACAATTTCATATGCTTAGAATGTAATAAATAATAGAATTAATTTTAACATTCATAAATTCTATTAAAATTCTCCAAATTTAGCAACCTCCAGCAGTTTCTAAAGTTGTCAATGAAATATGGACGCTTAAAGGCAGTCCACCTGATAATGACCGGGCCATGAGAAAACAGAGAGAACTAGGTAAAACAGGTCGCTTTAGGATCAGTAATAGATGAAACACCTTCTCTGTATATGACATTTAAGATCCAAAACCTAATTTTTCACCTCAGTTTTATGTGTTATACCTGACAGATAATTTTTAGCATAAATTAATCTTCTTCAGGGTTTCTAAAGATACAAAGTTTGAAACTCTAAATTTCATCTGTGGAAGTACACTGCTGGCTATTAAAATTGCAACACCATGATGGAGGGATGATGCAAACGTCAAATTCGCATGAAAGGAAGAAGATGCTGGGATATGAAAATGATTAACATTTAAGCGCAATCAAACGACGCAGGAGGGAGAAACGGCAACTCAAACTCTGTACAAAAGGAAAGTTACGCAGCGGGTTTCTCATTCGGAAATTGCATTTGAATGTTGCTTGGTTGTGAGAAGATCGTGTTATGCCTCGTAAAAGAAGGAGAAACGGCTACCAGAAAGTGTCAGAATTCAATAGCGGCAGGATCGTGGTCTATCGAGAGTGCGGTTTATCGTTCCATGATATTGCTGCTCGCATTGGTCGGAGTCATGGGAATATGAAATCCATGGGTTCAGGAGGGTCATACTGAACGCCATGCAGTATCTCAACGGCCTCCCGCCACTAACGCCCGAGAAGACAGACATGTTGTCAGGTCGGCCTTGCAGGGTTGTACAGCCACATCACGGACTTTGAGTCAGTAAATGGGCTTGTTTGCTGTACGACAAGTATCCGCAGGGACAGTGCGACGACGTCTGGAGCAGCACGGACTGTCTGCAAGAGGATCATTAGCTGCGTTTACATGGACAACAATAATACCCGGGATTTACCCGCTAATAGGGAAAACCTTCGAAGCCCGTTTACATGGGACCACATTTTCACCCTGCTTTTACCCGGCTTACCGGAAGTAAAGGCCGTCACATGATTCGGCGGAAGTGATCCTCATACACCATCATTCCTTGTAAATCACGTTATGGGTTCGATCCCAGCCGGTGTCATACTTTTCCGAATTCACTGTATTGCTATTTTTAGCTTTCCATCTTCGAACTCCGCATTTATCTCGTTACGAAGTGTATGGTCCTGGGGAAGGCCTTTTTTTTCCCAATTGCTGTTCTTTTGACCTCGAATTCTTAAATTTTAAAAATAACAACAACAAAAAAATCATAAAACTTTAAAAATCCAAAAAGATTGAAAAACTTACAAAAATATTTTTTGTATTCTTATGATATCTGCTTTTCTGGGCCTCTTAATATTATTACTTTTTTGTTTTCCGTGGATTATTATTCTTATCTAATTTTTCTTCTAAATTTTCTTAACTTGTAAGTCTATATTTTTTCTGTTAAAATTAACTTTTTTGTTTTAATTTAACTGTACTATTAATTTTTTTTCTTTTACCCGCGTTATTCTTACCTTAATATTTTAATTCATTACTTAAAATTTTAACTACTGAGCACTCCCACCTTGATTACATATATCTTGCTTACAGGAGATAAAGTCGACACGACCAATGCACTCCTCTTCTAAAACACAATTACGTCTGCGTCTATTTGTTATTTAAATGCAGTATATGTCAGTCGCTGTTGATAATTATAGAACGTTTACGATTGCTACTGTTGTTTTTAAAAATAAATTTAGAAAATAGATAGGAAAAAAGGAATATAAGAACTAGAAGATTGATGCGGATATTAGATATAATCGTACGATCTATGGCTTCATCGCTAAATTTAGTTTTTCCACAACAAAGAATGTGGGCAAAATTACGAAGCTCTGTTTGGTGGGAAGAAATTATTTTAAATTCCTGAAGTAATAAAGACTGGAAAGAAAATTTTCCAATCGATAGGTGCATTTTTTTTAAATTATAAGATTAATTGTAAGATACTTATTGTTTTAATAAATCATTTTATAAAATCAAAATGTAATTTTGATTTCAATTTTGTTTCAGTAATTTTTAGTCATGTATAAATAAAAAAATCATAAATAGATATAAATACATTTTTATCTGTGAATTCTAAAATAATTAATTTATAAGTAAATTTTAATGTTACGTTTAATTATTGATTATACTTATTAAATTTATTAATTTTACCATAACACTTTAAATGAAAATGTTACTGAAATTTTATTGAAATGAAATTTTATTTCTTATTTTACATACCAGATGGCAGTACCATTCTATTTATAATGTAATTGGAGATGGTTCAGATCAAGAAATAAATGAAATCCTCCGGGAAAAAATAGGCACTTTTCTACTGTTTTCTTGAAAATTATGCGATCGTTAAGGGGTTCCAGATCCTTCCATCGATCATTTAGCTGCATTTTCATGGATTCACACAAGTTCAAATCCGCCATGTTATTTACTCCCAGCTTCGAAATGCATCATGGGTAATTAGCGGGTTTTATCCTGGGTCGAAGCAGGATCGAAAATCCACCCTGCATTTTCCCCTATCGTAGGGAAAAAGTAAAAAACGACCCTGCTTTTACCCGGGTTTTTGGCACATGTAAACGGCACTACTATTGCGGTTTCCCTTGACACTGTAGCATAGAGACGCGCGGCGACAGTGGTGCGCCCAACGACAAAACTGGATATAGGAGTGGCACCACGTCTTCTTTTCAGAAGAGTCCTGGGTCTGCGTGCAGTATCATGATGGACTGGAGGCACTGAAGAAAACGCACGTGGCCTGCCTGCACTCCATATCGTCATAGGGTCGCTGTACCTGGTGTGATGGTAAAGGCAGCCATTGGGTACACGACACGAACAACTCTTGTTCGCGTCGTCGGTAATCTGAACAGCCAGCGTTACATTCCTCAGATCTTAAGACCGGTGGCTGTGCCTTATCTTCAAGGCCTCGGAGACGTCGTCTTTCAACAGGATAACGCAAGACCGCATGTTGCCCGGTCATGTCCTGACCTACCTCGAAACAGGGTGTGTTAGGCTGTTGCCCTGGCCAACACGTTCTCCAGATCTCTCACCCATTGAAAACATCTGGTCATAGGTTGCTGAGAGACTGGGCCGCCACAGCTCTCCAGCCACTACGATTGATGAACTGTGGCATAGACTGGAAGCAGCATGAAATGACTTGCCCGTATCTGGCATCCAAGCCCAGTTTGACTTGATGCCTAACCGAGTTAGAGCCATTTTAGCTGCCAGAGGCGGCAGCTGTGTGTACTAATTTCGGACCATGTATACACCCTAATTGCCTACTATGCTTACCCCTATTGCCTACCCCTATTGCCCCTAATTTAATCATGATTTCTTTCCTACTATGTTGTATACGTACAATAAGTAAAGTTTTGTTATTTGCTTTCCTTCCCGATGTTGCAATTTTAATGGCCAGCAGTGTATTTGCATTGAATCCCGTTGCTGACAGTTCTATATTTTGTAATTTGGTGGTATTCTTTAATAAATTTCAGCTATGCAATACTTTTCACAAATTTCCATCACGTAATTATGTACATAAATCTATGAACTGTGTACATAAATCTATAGCAAAAGCGAATTTACGTGGGGCTAATACTTTAAGCCTGTGAGTTCCGATAAATCACACTCCATCTCTAGAAAACCATTTCCCTATCCTTCATTTATTACTTATTTCATAATACACGTAGCAATAGTGGAAGGTGCACTTAAAATGATGGCTATCCTTCGTTGAAGATAACATGTTTTTCCAAAAGAAAAAAAATTATTTTTTGAATATTATATCTGAGTTTCCTGATCCATTACTATATTAAAATATAATTTTATAAAAATCAGCTCACCTTCTGGAACATCACCTTCCATCGTAACATCGGTTAATGTAACAGCTCCACCTAAAAGCAAGATATCCAGCTAAGAAAGATTTATATTTTGTAAAGATATCTCGCAGTATTATAAAGACAATGGAGATTAAACGTTTATACACTGGTGAAATAAATTAAGAGAATTTGTTTATCGAATTCCATGAAAAGAAATGAACTGAATGTAAAACCACTGCTTCTAGACAAAAATGCAAATCTTGTACGTCAAATACGTAAGCGTAGACGTGTGTGTAGGCGGAGCCAGTAGAGAAACAGGCTTTATAAGCGCGCGTAGCATTTCGTTCGCTAGCACACCTCGGCGAATTTCTTGGTGTTATTTTGCAGCAATCGGTTAATTTCAAATTGTAACAGTAAAAATGAGTAACTCATCCACCAACGTTTAGATGATGGAATGAGGTAGTGAATTGTGGGGAGGCTAGAAGCAGGCCAATCTCAAGTCCAAATTTGTAGAGAGTTCAATTTAACGCCCAGCGTCGTGTGTAACTTATGGGAACAGTTCCAGGATACCGGATTCATCGAGAGAAAGCCTGGGCAAGGTCGTCCAAGAGCCACGACGGCCAGAGAAGATCGCCATTTGTCGATTATAGCGAGGCATAACAGGAGTGCGGTTAATTCCTAATATACGGTGCCCCTTGTATTTCACTGTATTGGAACCGCCATCTTGGTTCCGTCTCCTGTCGCCAATTTGGCGATGGGAGACGGAACCAAGATGGCGGTTCCAATGCAGTGAAATAATATAAATGACAACATGCAGAACTTTCATTGAAAATTTATCCAGAAAATAAAAAAATGAAGTTAAATACGGGCAGTCGATTTTATTTTTTTTAATTTTTTGTCGCCCAAGCAAAACGCGTATTTTTGGAACGGGAAAGTCCGAAAAGTCCCAAAAGTATGCATTTTTTAAACTGTACAACCACAATAAAGCACAAAAACACACAAATACAAAAAATGAAAGCTGAAAAATAATGAGAAATTTGTTATGTGTGGGGGGGCTGCAGCCCCCCCCCAACCCCCCCGCTAAAAAAAGTCAGTATATTGCAAATAATTCATTTAAATAAATATAAAATACATCTTGGTTAAATATATCAGCAAGTAAAAAAATGAAAGTTCTGCATGTTGTCATTTATATTATTTCATGTTAAAATTTAAAAAAAAAAACCACTTACCGGTTATTCACTTTCGGTTTAGCTTCTTTTACGTTTTGTTGATTTTTAGGTGTTTTTGGATACCCCCAATTCGTCTGTAATCCAAGAACACGGCGTTTTTTAACCCATAAAATAAGTTAATTTTAAAACCGTAATTAAATCCAATTTACTCGCTTCGAACCGGGAACCACATCTAATGGATCTTTTAACGCAATGTTCAGATCTTTCCTCTCAGTTATAGTCATTTGCAAATTACAATTAAGACAATAATAAATATTAGCTATTAACTAAACATAAATACAATAATCTATAATAGTTCTCTTACCCGCATTTTGTAAATCCCGAAAAAAATCCAAATCAACCCTCCCATTCGTAAAAGAAGCCATACCTCGCAAATAAAAGTACGTCCGAGCGCTGGAACTGCAATCCCGAAAAGAACATTCAACGTTTTAATTTTTGAAACAGGCGTGTTATATAAAATCCAGATAACCCTCGTTTACAAGTAAATCACAAGCTCTGATTGGCTGCTAATTATTCAAATCGGAAGCTATACTAAACGGAACTATACTATCGGAAGCTTTAACTTAAAAGTATTTAACAACACAAACCACATTTGGCATTTTATCGTCAACTAGGCAAAAATCTAAAAAATATCGCCATCTTATTGAAATCGAGAGCAATAAATGGTTACCTTAAAAGTATTTTACAAACACAAACCACATTTGGCGTTTCATCGCCAAATTGGCAAAAATCTAAAAAAATCTAAAAAACTTATCGCCAAGCTGCGGCACCGTGTATTGGGAATGAGCCCAGGAGTGCTACAGCTTCTCAGCTCTCTCGCGATTTCTATGCAGCCACAAGAACCCGTGTATCAAGGGTGACTGCTTCCAAAAGACTTCATGAGAGGGTTGTTTGCAAGAAGACCTACTGTTTGCGTCCCGCTCACTTCTACGAACAGGAGAATCCGTTTATTATGGTGCAGAGAGCATAGAGATTGGAGTAGGGATCAATGGGCGACCGTTCTCTTCACTGATGAGTCCCGGTTCAGCCTAAACACCGATTCTCGCCGTACGTTCATATGGAGAGAACTAGGGACCCGCTACCTACCCTCCAATGACCGCGAAATCGACCATCATGGCGGAGGAGGTTTAATGGTCTGGGCAGGCATCATGTTGGATGGCCGCACACCTCTCCATGTCTTTGAAAGAGGCACTGTGACTGGTGTGAGGTATAGGGATGAGGTCTTGGAGCCTTATGTTCGCCTTTTCATGGGTGCAGTTGGCCCTGAGTTCATTTTAATGGGCGATAACGCGAGGCCCCCATAGAGCTCTTCTGGTCGACGAATTTCTAGAGAGTGAGTATATTCGCCGGATGGATTGGCCAGCCAGATCTCCAGACCTTAACCCTATAGAGCATGTCTGGGACGCTCTGGGGAGGGCAATTGCAACTCGCAACCCTCCCTCCGAGAACCATCCAGGGAATGAAAACAGCGTTGCTGAACGAGTGGGACCAATTGCCACAGGAAATGATAAACTGTCAGTATTTGAAGTATGGAATCACGCTGCGAGACCTGTATATCTGCAAGAGGGGACCATACCCCCTATTAACCCATCTATTAACCAATTTTTTTGTTTATTCTGCAACCGCTGTTTCATACCTTCCGACTCCAACGAGTGTTACGCACGATCATGCGTGTGTATTACAATTATTGAATGGTTATTTGTTTTGTATTGTATCAATGTAAGTACATATCAAATTTCATTAAAATCGGTACAATAGTTCTAGAGATAATCAACCAAGTCTGCAAATTCTCTTAATTTCTTACACCAGTGTACAATAAGGCGGAATTCGATTCGAAATAAATAAATTGTAAAATTCGAGACTATGTTTTTAAATGTATAGACAATCAGGGATCACACTGCTCTGTTTCGAAAATAACTCACGCCAACTTTAACATCTAATTTCACAATCTTAAAAGCTGTCAGTAGCTTCATATATTTCTGAACGTAATTACACTGAATTTTAATTAATTTCTTGCAATCATTATCATAAAAAATCAAACTACATATTACAGTGTATTCCCAATTTGCATTCCGCGACATTACAACTAAATTACAGCAAACACCCTTTAATCTGATGTGCGTTTCAGAAATTACCTATAAAAGGTCTCTTATAGTTAGATAAATGAATAATTTTCTGAACAGTAATGTAGTTTTTGTCAAGAGTATTAAAGATTTTAATATCATATTATTCCTGTGTAGAAGAGATGGATATGGAGACAGAGCTAAAAACCTCCTTTAAAGCAAAAACATTATTGAAAAATTTAATTCCAGTATTATAATATTAAATTTAATCTGAAAGATTCCGTTGTTCTTTATTAACTCCCATTCATACATTTATTTCAGAAACGGATTCAGATTGTGTTACTGCCGAAATATCTCTTAGTTTGGGGGTCAAAAACTGAGCAAAATATACTAAAAATCCAAGTTTCAGCATCTTCATAGATTGTAATATCAAAATCAAACTGAGGCGATTAGCAGTAAAACTCAAATCTAATTATCAGTTTCGTACCTTCTCGGTAGTAATAAAGTGAACCGAACGAGGAATTGTGTCCTCTGTCGTTCTCAGCTCTGCATTCGTACTCTCCTTCATCGTCCTCGGTTATATTACTCAGTATAAGCTCGTGCCAGCCGTCCTCGTGAGAAATTATATCTCTGTGTCCAGGAATGGGACGCAAAGATTCGCCACAACGCCACCAGGAGATAACTGTTGGATCGGCAGGGTCGTTGCTAACTTTTACCTGCATAAAAGAGGGAGGAAAGTATGTATGGAATTAAGTGCGAAATATAATCACGACATTAATATGAATAACGAGTAGATAAGCAATAGGTACCAATAAGTTTTCCCCATTAGTATTTATCGTCCTCAAATATCGAGTATCAGATCACTAAAAACAAAAGGTTTTGACAGAAAGAAGACTGATATCCAGGAGTTAAAACTTTTTGAGATCAGTTAAGAACTTAAGAGGTTTATCATTGTTATGGATTTTGTGAGATTTTTAGCAGCGTTGTAAAAGATTAGAAATCGAAAATTTTCTTTAAAATTATCCATTTATAATCGAAGAGAGATAAGGCTTAGTTAGAAACAATGATGAATAGCAATCATTCTGCATCATGTTACATTTGTTAAATATTTGTTTGATATTGATGTAATTATTTTGTTGAATCATTGAGGAGACGAATGACCGACATTATCAACTATACGTTTTATTGAAGAACATCAACAACAGGAACATAACGAACACAAAAAGTGGGTAGAAGTGGAAGTAGAAAAATAGTGGTAGTGGAAGTAGCAGTAGTTAATACATAACAATTCTCCGATGCTTATTTAAAACGTTAAATATTTACCTATATACAAGTTGTAAATTAGTGAAGGAAATTGAAATAAAGATTAAATTACATCGATTTTTTTTGTTTGTTAGAGATTTAGCTTCACGACTGGTTTTCGTTGATCTTCTCAATGGGACTGGATGATTTGTAATGCTGGAGACAGATGTTGTTTTAACACTGTTCTTTTGTGGTACTGTAGAACTTGAGGGTAACTGGAGCAAAGAATTCGGATCATTGAATTTTACACTTCGGGAAGTAACATTCATTGGAGGTTGATGTGCAGGAACTTGGCCGCGCTGTTGCGAGGAAATACCATTGTGATGACCGGAGATTGAAGGACTGGATGCTGGCAACGAGAAGTGAACTCTCTTGGGCCAAGAAAAATCTAAAGAAGGGGTTAATGCCTTTTAAACTTGACAGGATCTTAGCTGGTTGAAGTGCCGTTTAAGCACATATCCGTCATCCAACTCTATTCAAGTCGTCCAAGTTTCTCAACGACGGTGCCATATTTCCATTTGTTAGATGATATATAATTTCGAAATTGAACCCTTTCTCCGAGCCTGTAACTTTTGTTAAAATCTGGCTGTGAGGCATTATTCTTCAATCTTGATGTTGGTTTAATTAGATCAAGTTCTGATCGTAAATTTCTCCCCAATAACAGTTCCGATGGAGTTTTACCATTGTTGAGTGGAGTTATTCTGAATCGAAAAAGGAGTTTACACAACTTACTATGAAGCGTGCCTGGGTATAATTTCATACATTTCAATTTTGTTTTAAGAATTTGGACGTATCTTTCTGCCTGTCAATTAGTTGCTGGGTAGCCTGGGTCAATGAGACGTTGTTGGATACCATTAGTTTTACAATAATCCTTGAACTCTTTGGATTTGAAAATTGAAGCATTATCGGACACTAGGATTTCGGGTAGTCCATGTCGGCAGAAAATTTCTTCAAGGAAGAAAATAGTGCTAGAAGTAGTTGGAGATTCCTTTGTTGCAAATATTTCTGGCCATTTTGAAAGTGCATCCACAACAATTAAAAAATAGTGTTCCATGAATAGGCCGGCATAGTCAATACGTATTCTTTGCCAGTTTTTCTCTGGTGATTCCCAAATGTGGAAGGGTGCCTTAGCTGGATTCTTTTTGATATTGCAACATTCTCGGCAACTCTTTACGGTATTTTCAATATCGGAATCGATGTTCTTCCAATAGCAGTAATTTCGAGAAAGAGCCTTCATCTTAACAATGCCTATGTGTGTTGAATGTAGTTGATTGAGCATTTCTGGTAGAAGAGATTTTGGGATGATAACTCGATTTCCTCTAAACAGGATTCCATCTTGAAGAGTTATGGTAGGATCGAATACGTTTCCAAGAACAATGTCATACTTCATCTTTCTCAATTCTGGATCAAGCTCTGTTTCTTCTTTAATTTTCTGTGCTGTTAAGGTTTCTGTTGAAATGTAGTTGATTATAAATTGTTGGTATGCTTGTGATTCGTCAATACAATTAATTTGGTTAGTTGATATCGGTAATGGATATCTGGAAAGGTAATCTGCATTTAAATGTTTCTCAGATTTTCGATGTATAATTGTGTAATCAAAGCTAGAAAGAAAATGGGCATATCGAAGCATTCTTGATGCAGACATGGCTGGGAAACTTTTCTCAGGATGGAAGAT
Organism: Dolomedes plantarius; assembly: GCA_907164885.2. NCBI lineage: Eukaryota > Metazoa > Arthropoda > Arachnida > Araneae > Dolomedidae > Dolomedes > Dolomedes plantarius. The sequence continues at coordinate 62,466,751 of OU015495.1, read as the reverse complement.
TGTGCATATGGCTTTGTTATCGAGAATTAAGGTAAATTTCCTTCCAAAAATGTAGTCGTAGAATTTACAAGCCCACACCACTGCAGTTGCCTCGCGATCAAGTTGACTATAATTTTTCTCAGCAGCAGTCAGACTTCTAGATGTGAAAGCGATCGGGCGTTCAGTTCCATCAGGCATTGTATGGGACAGAACCCCTGAGAGTCCAAAGGGACTAGCATCTGTGGCTAAAGTAACTGGGAGATCTGGATTGTAAGGTACAAGGACTTGATTGTTAGTGATAACTGATTTTGCGTTTAAGAAAGAAGCTGCACACGGTGCAGTCCATTTGAAAAGAATGTTTTTACATAGGAGGTTATTTAATGGATGAAGAAGACTGGAGGCATCGGGAATAAATTTGGAATAATACATTACCAGACCAATGAATTTACGGACATCCTCAACATTTCTAGGTCGAGGTGTTTCAGAGATGGCTTTGATTTTGTCTGGTGATTTGTTGAGTCCAGCAGAGCTAATAATGTGTCCTAAGTACTGAACTTTTTCTTCAAAAAATTTACATTTGGTAAGATTTAGATGCAAGTTAAATTCACGTAACTTTTCAAGTACTTTGATTAAACGTTGTTGACATTCTTGTTTGTCTTTACCTTGAATAATTATGTCATCAAAATATGCAATTATACCATCCAAATCTTGTACGAACTGGTCAATAAATTTGTGGAACTCATTAGTAGCAGTTTTTATACCAAAGAATAGCCTTTTGGCTAAATATGTACCACGATGGGTTGAAAGAGTTTGAAATTTAGCACTTTCGTCATCGACCTTCAGGTGTAAGTATGCTTTGTAAATGTCTAGGGTACAGAAAAATTTTCCATCGGGCAATTTATTAAAAATGTCCTCAATTCTAGGAATTGGGTGTCGTGCATTTTGGAGCTGATTATTAACTGTGACTTTAAAATCTGCACAAATGCGTACGGAGCCATCGAATTTTGAAACAACCACGATGGGTGTTCCCCATTCAGAAAAGTCAGTTTTTTCAATCATGCCTTCTGCCTCTAATTTATCTTACTATAATTTATAAGTTCTTGGTCAACTTTTTGTTTTAAAAAATATGGAACCGTACGGACTTTAATAAAAACTGGTTTAGCATCTGGGATTAGTTTTAGAGAACATGTGTGTGTAATCAAGAATACAACCAATCTTAGATTCAAATACATCAGAATATAAATCAATAATTTTGGAAATAGAAATATCAACACAAGAAACATTTGAAATTTTGTTAAGATCATGTAAATTTATGTTCAATTTTCGAATCCAATCACGTCCTAAAATAGAGCATATTTTGACTTGACACAGCAAATAAATCTTCATAACTCAAATTATTTTGATACGAAACGTTTAACTTTACAACACCAAGTGGTTTGAAAAGCTGGCCTGTGTAACTTCGAAAACATACATTGATCTCTGAATTGGAACGTTAAGCTTTAATTTTTTGAATTCATCAGCATTCATTATGCTTACTTTGCTTCCTGAATCGCATTCGAATCGATGTTCAAAACCATTCAATTTAACAGTAGCGTACATCTTATCATCAGTTGCATAATCATTAGAAAACACATCATATATTTGATTCACAGCTAAGTCATCTGAGTTATTCATTATGTGGTTAACGTTTCGATTGTTCATTTTGTTTTTTATTAAGCTGGAAATGCAAACTGAAACTAAATGACCTTGTTTTTTACACGATTTACAGCGTAATTTATTCGTTAGAAAGCAATTTTGAGTTCTATGATTGGATTTTCCACAACGTAAACATAATCCTTCTAATCCAAGCTGTTTTAGATTAGCACGTTTCGATTTCATGGGTGATTTAGATCTACTTCTGGTTTTGGAATTTTCATTTCTGGTTTGAAAATGACGCCTATTCTTGTCACTATTGTGCAATATTTTGTTAACAGAAGTTGAAAATTGACTCTTATAAATTTCTTTGTTTTCAATTTTTGCAGCTTCAATAGCTAAAGCAATTTCGATAGTTTTTTCAAATGTTATATCACCTTGTTGTAATAATTTTTCACGTATATCAGAATCAGACAAACCTCGAATAAACTGAGAACGTAATAATAAGTTTAACATAGATTAGAGGAATCACTTGAATTACATTCAGATATAAATTCAGCATTTCTTGTAAGATCTTTCAATGAAGAAATGAAAGTAGATATCGACTCACCTTGATTTTGAAGTCTAGAGAAAAATTTATGTTCCGTAAAAACGTTGGGTTTTGGCGATAAATGTTGTTTAAGTAATGACAAAAGTTCTTTAAATGTCTTTGTTGAGGGTAGATCAGGAGCAGTAAGACTTGAAAGGAGCTGGTATTGCTGTGATCCAAGACAATTTATTAGAACAAGGACTTTTAATTCTTCGGTTTTCTTGTCATCGGTCGATAGTCCTTTTAACTTAAAGTAATTTTCCAGTCTCTGGGTATAACAGTCAAAAGATTCTGATGTCTCATCATATTGGTCGAAAGTTAGATTTTGTATAGCGAGAACATCCTTGGCACTACGTTTCGATTCTGAAGTAACATTAAGTTTTGTTACGAATTCTTGAAGAGTCGCTATCAACTGGGTAAGTTCAGCCATTTCGTTTTATCTCGTCGCCACTTTGTTAAATATTTGTTTGATATTGATGTAATTATTTTGTTGAATCATTGAGGAGACGAATGACCGACATTATCAACTATACGTTTTATTGAAGAACATCAACAACAGGAACAGAACGAACACCAAAAAGTGGGTAGAAGTGGAAGTAGAAAAATAGTGGTAGTGGAAGTAGCAGTAGTTAATACATAACACATTTATCGGTTGAAATCGACTGTCCGTGTGCATTCTTTTGCAAAGAATGTACAGACATCTTGTTTTACCCTATACGATGGATTTTCTCCTGATAATAGTATATCACTCTAAAAATGCGTAAAAATAAGAAGTATTCTTCTTTTACATGATATACGAGTTTTTAGATCAAATGTTATTTAAGAAATATTTTAAAAATTCTTATTTTATAAAGAAATCATGCGAATGAAAGTTTGTCTTAACTAATGAAGGAGAAGATCATTGTATTATTACGACAAAAATGAAAAATTTATGTACTGTCAATAATTATTTCAAGCGATTCCCGTTTACTCTTTATACAAGAGGCGATTAAATACTTTAAAGTGTTTTGTGAAAACTAAATAAACCGCTTGTTAGAATTTCATCACCGTTCAGGAGTAAGATGCATCCAAACCAAAGAAATTACCGAATTAGGACAGTTAAATATTTTTCTCATGAAATACTCGCATAAAAAATTTTAATTGATAATGTATTAACATCGTCTTTCTGTCTCCTATAAATAGTCAGTTGTTCTGCCACTTTTTCTGTTACGTTTTTATATAATGATTAATATTCTTGTTAATACACTAGTTATCAAAAATTAAGGAAAAATCCCAGAAAGAGGGATAACACGTTCAAAACTAGGCCAATCTGCTTAAAATTTGAATATGTTGTTAAGTAAAAGGTGCTGAACAATACTACATTATGCAAAATAGTGGCGCTGCAGTCGGAATACGTCATTTGCGAGGAGCATAAAAGTGCATGCTTCAGAGAAAGGCGGCAATTATCGCTGCGAGGCTGAGATTAGACATCTGACATAACCAAATTGTAACAGTGACCTCCAGGCATCATTTGACCGAAGAACTGGGATGGCGAGGTATTGGGAGACTAGAGGCTGGACAAAGTCAGACAGATGTGGCCACATGGCTAAATGTGAGTCCGTCTGTGGTTCATAGACATTGGCAACAATTTCTAACCACGGATTCGGCCTCCAGGAGGTTCAGCCAAGGACGGCCATACGCTACGACGAGTGCCGATGACCGATATTTGTCATTATGCGCCCGAAGGAATAGAACCGCAACTCCGTCTGAACTCAAATCCTCCCTCGCTGCAAGCTCCGAAAGGTTGGTATCAACGTCAACCGGGCGTAGAAGGCTTCATGAAGGTGGTCTTTTTGTGAAGCGACCAGTCATTTGCGTCCCGCTCACGTCACGCCATAGGCGGGAACGTTTGCAGTGGGCACATCAACATGTCCACTGGAGGCGTGATCAATGGAGGGCTGTTCTCTTTACGGATGAGTCCAGGTTTAGCTTCCAAAGTGATAGTAGGCGTATTTTGATTTGGAGAGAACCTGGAACTCGTTTTCATCCATCACACATCCTTGAAAAAGATGCATACGGATCAGGCAGTGACTGTGTTTGGGGTGGTATCTCTTTGGGTGGACGCACAGACCTCCATGTCTTTCCCCGTGGAAATGTGAATGCTCACGCCTATAGAGATGACATCCTTGGGGCTTATGTGCGCCTTTGTGCCGGGGCAATAGGTGATGCTTTCGTTCTACAGGACAACAACGCAAGACCGCACAGGGCTCGCATCGTGGATGCTTATCTTGAGCAGGAAACAATGCAGCGCATGGCGTGGCCAGCTCGATCACCGGACCTGAATCCTATCGAGCATGTTTGGGACGCTTTAGGACGACGTATAGCTGCTCTCAATCCTACTCCTAGGACCCTAGCCACAATTTCAACTGCTTTGCAAGAGCAATGGCTCTCACTTCCTACCGAACTCATAGACCGCATAATTGACAGCATCACACATCGCTGTATGTGCAGTATTGCTTCTCGGGGGGATCATACGCCATATTAAAGGTACTTTTCCTATACCAAACTGACACATCTGATTTGTTCATTGTATACATATGCTAGTTTCTATAACACCATAATTGTCTGGCGATTTCGTTTTATGCTATTTTATACCTACCTGTGTGTTGTATAATGTGTATAAGTTTCATTAAATTCTACGCGTAACTTTTTGAGTAATCGCTATTTTTGTGACTTTTCCTTAATTTTTGATAACCAGAGTATTTCATTATTTCTTTCACATGCACAAAAAAAATAATAAATTGAAAGGGGGGAATCTGCAAACTCCCACCCCACCACCTTCGTGTGTGTCTGTGTGTGTAAATAGACAGATATAAAATATAAATATAACTGAATCATTAGCTAATAGGTTTAATACTGTAGATGAGCTCAATAACGCTGGATTTGACTACATTTCCTCCAATTTACTTTTATTATTATTATTCTATTTTACGTAACACAGTGTTTAGATACAGCGATATTACTTATGAAATCGTTTCAAAAACACTGTGCTTTTGTTTCATTTATTTACTATGTAGTAACTATTTAAGATGATAAAAAATAAGTTTAAATCACTCATTTAACTCACAATACTAAGCCTAATGACTGGTAATTCAAGAATATTTCCTATCGGGCTTCATTTCTCGATTCATTTGCATTAGCTGAAACTACTCGGTTTTACTTTTTTCCTTTTAAGTCTCGATTGCCTATTTTGTTGTTTTTGATTTGTTATGTGTATAGTTACGTATGACTTACTTTCTTTTATGTGATTTCTAACTGAAAGAAATAACATAATGTATACGGATAACATACGGATGATCATGATGCAACAATTAAAGAAAAAGAAATCCCTAAAACAAGCATTTTAATCCTCTAAAAAGACAGTTAAAAAAAATTTCTGATAGTTTTCAGCTGCCAGATTTACCTTACGTCTTTCAATGGCGTCAAAGAAACTTATGAATTACAGAAAACATAAGGACGAAAGCGTAATGACCAGAAGTAGCTGTAATACACAGCAAAAAATGAAAACGAGTTAAATTAGTTTAAGAAGTAATTGCTGACTTATTGATTGAGAGTATTACAGACACTGTGGACGCTTCTTTTCTCTTTGGGGGACATATTAAACTCGTTCTGCGGTTAAAATTCTTCAAGAATCAAAGACCATGAGCAAGAACTACAGTATCTGTCTAATGATGGGTGCATCGGGTAGTTAACGTTTTGACTGGACTGTATATGAACAAACTTTGAAGTAAATATATTTGAAGATCTGTTATGACATAAACTGAATGATTGTTTTGAATATCTCCTTCCCCGTCATTTTCAATACAAGTTCAATTAATATGGCCATGAAAAGATCTAAACGCTTTGAAGAGACCTTTTTTCATAAAAAAGAAATGAAGACAATATTTTACTTTACCTGGAATGTTACAATATCACCATCTGTAGCATCTGTTTCTGGGGGAAGAGACTGTAAGAAACTTGGCGGAGCTGCCATCTTAATTTCAGCACCCTATAAATCCGGAAACAGATAAAGTAAAGATATCATTCAATAAAATTTAAAATAATATTTGTTGCAGGTCGTCAATTAATTGCAGAGTAAAACTTTATTGTATTATGACTCGTTAAAAATGTTCCATACGTAGTTTGCGAACCAAAAGCACACAAACAAGACTATGGTCGTCATATACGACGTCATGACGAAGAAGATTTATCCTCTTATTCCATTAAGCTATTATGTCCAGTTCAAACATTTGTGAAAATTCATGTAACAGAGTTACTTGAGTACATTTTTAGGGTAATGTATTGAAAAATGTATTTATTCGTCATGTTACTGATGAAAATAACGAATTTTTAAATAGTGTAGAGTCAATGGCTCAAACGAGGTACGTAGGGGCACGTGTAACTAAGGAGCTATCAAATGAAAAGAAGCCAAGATCCGGAAAAGAAAGCAGGCTGGAAATTTTGTGGCCTAAGTTACAGGAAAGAAAATGGTAACCCTGACTGCGGTGTACTCCCTCAAATGGCCATTTGTTGATATGCAACAACGAACGTACATTTCGTTATTATCAGTTGTCAGTGGTATAGGTTCATCCAGATTGAATATGGAAGCCAGTGAAGAAAAAACAGTAAATTCTTCCCGATTCCTCAAGGTGTCATAAAATCGGAAATTTATAGAGACAAGAGACATGTGAACGGGCAGATGTACATTCATTACCCTATCTTGCGAGAAGGATAGCAGACAAAATAAATGGTCTTTCTCTTTCGTTATTATCATTATTAATTTTTGTTTGTTTGTTGAAAACATCAGTCTAAATTGCTGTTAAATTGCGGATCAACTAATAACAAACTTAATGCCTTTTCATGATAGATATTCGGCTTGAGATACTCGAAAAGGGAAAAAAAGACATAAATATCCTTTTGAACAACTTTACCAACTGTCCAGACAAAATGAAAGTAAATTCTGGTAAATGGCGAAAGATACCGATTCTGTATTTTACCTCCCGGGACATAAGCTGCCCATGACTTATTGGAGCAAGAGATTTTTTAGGATGACGAACGTAGCTTCAAGATTAAGCGCGGCGGAGGCAAGTAAACCGCTCTATTGCTCATGACACTATAGTCGTGGGTATAAGAGGTTGAAGGGGTTAATTACTGTGCGTCTCACACGGAAAGAAACCGCTATCAATTTCGGTAGTGCACAATACACCGTTGGGGAAATATTTAGTGTGCAGGAAAATCTGCGCCCACTGAGTCCCTTGTCATTTGACACCCCTTCGAAACCTAGGTTGAAACTACTTTTTGTACATTTTTGTTACTGGGTACGAGACATAGTGCTCCCATTTCGAACTGGAGAGGCAAACGTCAAAACAGCTACAGTTTTAAAAAAATTATTTTTTTAACCGTAGATATTTTGTTTACATGCGGTTTCGAAGTGTATTTATAAAGTGTATAGTGATGGAAACCTTAGTTCCATTTTGATCAAGATAGTCACCCATGGTAAAATATCTACAGGGTGGCTAATAAATACTGTGACAAATATCGAATCATTTAATTACACACGGATGAAATAGAAAATGGAAAATACAACAATATTATGAACATTATACATGAAAGTTTACCATGAAATAATTTTACTCGAATCGACCGCCATCTTTATCGATTACTAAAGATAATCTCTTACGCCACTGTCCTATTGCGGCACGAATCATTTTATGAGGTAATTTGTCCCATTCACTCCGTATGGAAGCTTTGAGGGAGTCCAAACTTCTGTGCTGCTTAGCATTTACTTTAGACTCTAAAATCCCCCAAATGCAATAGTCTAAAGGATTTAGATCTGGTGAAGAAGGTGGCCAATCTTCTTACTTGATAAACTTCGGGCAATTGGCATGGAGCCATTCCTGTGTTGTTTTGGATCGGTGGGACGGTGCAGAATCTTGCTGAAATATCCAATTCTTTTTGGGATACAATCTGTCAGCATGTGGTAATAAACGTGTAGCCAATACTTCCTGTTTGTAATATTCAGCATTGATTTTTACCCCTTTATCGATGAATTTCAGAGGCAGTTTTCCATTGTGTGACACTGCAGCCCAAACCATAACAGAATTCTTGTTCTGAAAGCGTTTAACAGTTCGAAGATTTTCAGGTATATCCTCGAAGGTTGCTGAATATACAACATCATTTTTAGCATTATAACTTTGTTCTGTACAAAACAGCTTCTCATCAGAGAAAATTATCTTTTCAACACTTTTGCTACCGTGCCGGTTCAGCAATTTCTTACATCTTTGTAACCTTTTTACTATTTGTGCAGTAGTCAAACCTTGAACTTTTCTTTTGCGATAAGGGCGAAAACCCAGGTCTTCATTTATGATAAGTTGCATAGTTCTGCGACTGATGTTCTCTTCTGCAGCCATTTTATTTGCAGAACGTTGTGGATTTCTTCGTATCTTTTCACGAATTCTTTTGATACGTTCTTTTGTACGAACAGTGCGTGGACGACCAGACCTTGGTCGATCTTTACAGCTATTGGTATCCAATAATCGATTTATAGTCGTATATATAAACGTCCTATTAAAACCAAGGCATTTTAATTGCTTAAATATTTTACCTGCAGAAAATCCGCGATCAAAAAGCTGTTTAACCATTAACCTTTTGGCTTCCAGCTTTAAAAATATTCTACATGTTTTACTTTAAACAAAAATCGTCTGCGTTTACAAAAAGTTGCCAATCCCACAAATAGATAGATAAATTGTTTTTCCAAATGATTAAAATTAACTCTTATTTTTTGGAGTGTTACAGTATTTATTAGCCACCCTGTAGATCGTGCAATTAAAAATACCCTGACGACAAGAATTTTGTGAAATATGACCGTAGCTCTCTAAATCAACCGCAAAAACATCAGTGATTCTATTCTAATGATTCGATGGGTATTTTTGATATCGTTTCACCAAAAATCTTGCATTCACTGGCGAATTCAAAACAACAATGTGATATGTGTGACTTGTGAATTGATATATAATACAGAGGCTGTTCGCACATTTTTTAGACGATTTTGGTAAGCGGTAATAAAAAATCGTTTGCTGCAAAAGAAATAATTGCAATTGTACTATGTTTTTAAAAGTCAAAATTATCGTCTGCGGCTTGAAAGTTTTGTTTTTATTCAAAATGGCGTTCTTAACAAAGCAGTGGTTCGAAGGCTACATTTATGCTCTTTCCGAAGAGAAATATGCATACTCCGTTATCCAAGAACGATGTGAGAGTCATGGTTTTGTGTTATCTAAAGCGTCGATAGGTAATATCGTCAACAAGAAAGGAAAAAAACGTCAAATTGGTGCCTCAAGTGGGACAAAAATTCCAAACAAGTATCCAAGGGAAAAACGGACATCTTCGACTATTGCAAAGGTACGTTGTTTAATGTTAAAAGAAAATCCCCCTAGTCAAAGGACAGTTGCAAAATCATTAAAATACTCGGTGTCCACTGTAAACAAAATGATAAACGTTGATTTAAATCTTAAGAAAGCGAAAAAACGCAATGTGCATCGTCTTCTTCCAAATCATATCGCTGAACGCAGGACACGCTGCAGAATTCAATATGAGAAACACTTATCAGAAAAATGGAAAACAATTGTCGCAATAGATGAATCATGGGTGTATTTAAATGATTGGAACAAAAAAAGAGCCATGTATTATCATAAAAGGGGAGAAACAAATTTAAGTACATGGTTCAAAGAATCGAAAGAAAGTTTTTCTAAGGGATTCATGATTGTTGCTGGTTTTTCTTATAATGGCAAGTTAAAAATAAAGAGAGTGGAAAATAATGTCAAGATTAACTCCAAATACTATCAGGAACATATTTTATCGCCAATTTTTCTGAATGAAATACCATCGCTTTACCCACAGTGCCATCAATCTGTGAGACTCCATCAGGACAAAGCTAGCAGTCACACATCAAAATCCACTGTAAATTTCCTAAAAGAAATGGAACAAAAAACTGGTATCAAGGCCATACCCTTCACTGATATCCCTACTAAATCTCCCGATGTATCACCTATGGATTTTTGTGCTTTCGGACTTTTAAAATCTGCATTATCCAAACGTCGTCCCAAAACCCTTACAGGACTCTGGAAAGCTGTTCAGGAGGAATAGGATAGAATACCTCTTCTGACACTTCAAAAGGCATTATTATCTTGGAAATTGCGGTGTCGAAAGATAGTTCAGAATAAGGGATGTCAAATAGAACATTTAAAACACAAGAATTTTATGTAATTTAGTTTTGTGAGTACAATATACATCGTCTAAAAAATGTGTGAACAGCCTCTGTATTCTAAATGACGAAGAAGATGTTTACACTTCTAAAATTCCATTTATTAAAATTTATGGCACGGCCTTGTTCTAAAATGGCATTTTTACCTTTCTGGGTCTCTTTGCACCTATATGAGTCTTAAATGTTTGAAAGATTATTTTTGCCAGCGTCTTTTAAAGGAATGATTCAAGTGCCATTCCAATTAATTTCAAAATTCTTGATGGTTACCTAGAAGTCAATAAAGGAAGTTCGAAAAAGAAAGTTATCTGTTTATGCTCTTCAGAGCTCGCTAAGCCGGTATCTAATTCCAAAGCCTATGAGAACAGGAAAGGAAATATATTGAGTCATCTGAGACTGGCAGAGAATTCAAGAGAAACAGCGAGAATGAGATGCTTTTCTTATAGAAAAGGTGTTAAACCAGAGAGAAAAGAAAAAAGTTAAGTTGGAGAACATTCTATAAATGTAACAGTGACCCTGAATGAAAAGAAAGTAAAAAGGGAAAATTTTAAATTAAAAAGTGTTCCTAAAGGAAATGTTATTGAAAATAATTTAAAAGGGGACTTTTAGAACTATAAATCGTACATATATTTTTCCCCTTTTCCCAAAACATAGAAGTGGGATACAACCATATATACGTAGCCAGTAATATGAAGAGAAATTCAAAGGTTGAAACTTGTTTAGTGGGATCCTTTAACATAGACATCCATAATTATAATCCCTCTGTAAAATTTATACAAATTATTAAATGATTATTTCGTACACTTTTTTATCTAACGACAACAAATTCTAAGTAATGTTATGTTTGAATCACATCAGCACACTCTGTTTGCGTTGTCTGTTTCTCGTACGAATACCGTACCTCCTTCAACGTGACGCACGGAGAGAAGAAAAAATGTGACACTTTGTCGGCTGTTTTCTCTGCGTTACGCAAAACAGAGACGATCTACTCGTTTGGCAAAGAGTCTGGTGCCTTGTCACGTCAACAGCGAGACAAGGTATGCATGTTCGCAATCTATGTGAGTCATGGGAAATTTACTGAAATAAACTCTTAATGATGTGTTCAAAAGCTTCTGAAAATTAGCAAGATGAATATTGTACAGTATTGAGAATGACAACATAATTTAGAGAGAGTTATGCTGATTATAAAGTATTCATCGCAAACAAGAGACTTTTAAAATCTGCATGTAATACCTTATCTAGAGAAAAGAAATAATATAATTTAAAGGTTTTACATATTGATACTCTCATTTTAACTACACCCTAGAACGGTGCTCCGCAACCGCTGTGCCGTGGCACACTAGTGTGCCGCGAGGTGATCTTGACTGTGCCGCGGTGATTTTATAAATTATGATAATAAAAAAATTAACCACCGCATTAAATAAAAATTTTTCTAAGTAAAATATTCCTCTAACTTTTTGTTAATATGTAATTTTTCTAGGTCGAAATTATACACAAAAGAAAAACATGTTGTTAGCCATACATTGTATGTATTCTCGAGCGTCATATTTCTGGATTTCAGTTAAGAAAGAATATCCACAAATTTCTGACAAGGACATTGCAATTTTTCTCCCATTTTCTACGACATACTTATGCGAACAAAGTTTTTCGACACTGGTTCTAATTGAAAATGACAAACGATCATATTTAAAGGGCCTTGACCATGAACTGTAGCTCTTTCTATTATAGAGCCAAATATAAAACGTGCAAATATAAAACGCAAATTTATCAAAACAATCTCAAATATCTCATTAATAAATTAGTTATGTTTAAATTAACTTTGATTTATTAGGCTTAAGTAAAGACCAAAAAACAAATTTTAATATAAAAATTTAAAGAGAAAATTTTTTTTACTTGTAAACTATAATTTTATATTTTTGTTCTTGCGTTGGTGTACAGTTCAAAATGATTTATAAAAAACTTAAACGATTATAATTATCTTGATACATAGAGCTATTTTGTTGTGTTTTTTTATTTAATAAAAACGTACACGTATTTATTGTAATTTATATATTTGCAAGCTTTTTCTTGTGGTGTGCCGCGGAATTATCGAAAAAAACGTTGCTGTGCCGTGGAAGATAAAAGGTTGCGGAGCTCTGCCCTAGAAGAGTATTTCCGTAAAGCATGAACATAAGCAAGATATAAAAGGTTATAAATTTTAATGCGATAGGTGTTATCTAAACATTGAGCCAACATATGCCAAATGATTTAGTAACTATCTATACTTTTCTATTCGTTAATTTTGACTTATTTAACATGAAGATGCATTATTTACTGCCATAATCAATTATTGACCTTATTAAAAATCCCGTATAGTTATACGTCCCAGAACTGAAGTGAACTGCTTGAGCTTCGTCTAAACCAGGTTTGTCCAACTCGCGGCCCTTGACAGCTAACAATGTAGCCCCACAAGATCGTAAACTTAATAAGATCTATCTTCCCTGAGAAAAATATTCCTCTCTTCGCCATCACATCCTATTCACGTCATCACTTTTTGGCACTAGCTACATTTGTGAACTACTATTTTCAAAGATGAACCACTCAAAGAATAAAATTAGATAAAAAATTTTGATGCGAAACCTTGAGGACTCGCGAAGAATTGCAACCACTTCCATCGAACCGTACATTGAAGCATTAGTTTCACAAAATGAAGGTCAAATATTCCACTAGTTTTAAGTTTATCTTGTTTTCTTTTTTTATGCTATGATAAAAAATAAAGAAAGCTTTGTTATTCATATAAATTAACTATTATACAATTTATAAGCATCCTGGGGCTATTCCTCCGCACAATGCGCCCCTGGACAAACTATAAGGTTTGGAAACCCCTGGTCTAAACTGTAACTTAGGGAGTAAAAAAGAGCCTTTAAATTACTAACGCATGCATACTTTATGTTACGCAGACACTCCATGCAAGATCTCATCTGGGAAAAAGCATTATCATGCATAACTAAAGACTGTGCGTTTGCCGAATAGTGCACGTTTGCTGGCATTCAACACCAGTCGCATCGCGTTAAAATCCTGCAGTTGGCTTGTGAATTTCTAACCGTTTGTAACCGACGATAAACGTTAGGTCCCGGTGTGTTAATTTCTCGTATGTGAAAATTAATCTATTTAACCCAAACCCACGCTTTGATAAGGAATGTCAATGGCGCAGTACTTTTGTTACTGAAAGCAACAAAATTACATTTTCCTCCCCTCCATCTAATAAAGATAATTACAAATCTTAACAAACAGAAAAAGTTCAAACATATCTCCGTCATTAATTTTAGTCCTCTAAAACATCAAAGATATGTGTTTTTATGTATGCTAGTTGATGCTTAAGACGTAATTTATTATCCCTTTTGACTAGTTAAATCTTCAACTTCCTGTATAATATACATATAATAAATTTATATAAAAGTGGGTGCGGTAGCCAGTTGGCAAGAGCAGCGGGCCAGTGATCTGAACGTCCCTGGTTCGATGCTCGTCGCTGCGAATCTACCGCGGTGTTCACTAATGGTGGCCGGGGCACATAAAATAGGGCGTGGCTACAATGTCCTCCAAGTTCTCAAATTTACCTCTGAAGGTGCGGGATCAAGTGTTCCGGTCTCGTCACTTGACACGGTTCAAAATTACGGGACCGGTCATTTAGCCAAGTCGGACTCCGACCCTTGTGGTGCTAATTCAAAACAGGAGCCTCATCTTCATCGCTCATAGCCTTCGGGACTTGATCTGATGTCTACTGTCGGTCAAGGGGCATAAGCAACAACAGCAACAACAAATTTATATAATTCACAAGTAACAATATATAATTAGCCCCGTTGTACAAATTAATATTTCCTCAAAAGTCCTTACTCTCCGAAAACTTTAAAAAAAATCTTCTTAAAATTTCAAGAAATACAAATAATTCCTAAACTTAAGGTACATACCGCTTACGTCTGGGAATTTAACTGTTTGGTTCAATTTTTGCCCTCATTCGTAAGACATACTGCGCAAAACATATTGTGTTAAAAACAATATATAATGTTAAGTATACAATCAAGTTGTAGAGCTACAACACTGACCGCATATAATAAACTAGCTGAATCCCCGTGCTTCGCTACGGAGTACATTCAAATTAAACACAACGGTCAATGTATGCAGTTAATGCAAAAAATATATTATATATATTATATATATAAAACATTATATATATTTATAATTAATACAACGGTCAATGTATGCAATTAATGTCCCCCCCCCCCAAAAAAAAATAAATAAAAAATTATATTTATAAAAAAATCGTAACGGATATTTTTATGGACAAAATAATGTAGAAGAAAATATTGAAATTAAATCTAATAGAACATACTAAAGAATATAGTACTGTTAATATAGTACAGTTTGAGGAACATTTCTTTTACTGTATTTTAATATTTTTTTGGATAATGTCCAATTGTCTCCAGCATTAGAAAGAAAAAAAATAATTTTTTTGTCAATTTATTTCGTTGTTATGCACGTGACGCAAAATTAGTTTAAAGTATCACAAAAAGAAACCACGTGATCAGTATTTAATAAATTAAATTCTAAAATTTAATCTTTAAAAATTCACTAAAAATCAGAAAATGGAGGTAAAGATTCGAAAAAGATTTCCTTTAAAAGGAATTTTTATGATCTTTCTCGTGATATAAATTTTATAACCCTCAGATTATTATTTTAAATGCAAACTTTAAAGAATGTTATAAAAACAGCTTAAAATTTAATTTTAAAAAATCTAAGAATTTTTCAAAAATCTTTCTTAGTGCACCCCTATAGTATAATAAGAATCGCCATGCAAAATTTCAACCCTTTAGGTCCAGTGGTTTGGTCTGTGCGTTATCTATCTGTCAGTCAGTCAGTCAGTCAGTTACGGAACTGTTTTATATAGTATATAGATTATAACACTCATAAGTGTAGTTATAAGATTGGCAGTCACTCATTGGGATCACACAAAAGGATTAAATGAGAAATCAGCTCATGAATTTCGAGTGTGAGAATAAAGCAGAACAAAAAGGTGATGAAACCAAATTTCAGAATTTAAATAAAGGGGGGAGGGGGCTGAGAAGCGTATAAAACTTCCAAGACCTGAAAAGGAATGCCCACTGACCAAGTTCTTCAAATTGGTGATGAATTGTTAAAATATTTAATCTCTAAAAATTTAGAAGAAGAACGTGCTTTGAGAATTTATGAAGGTTAATGGGGTCACATTCGGGAGCAGTTTCTTTAAAAAACGGAAAGTAAATGATTTAGGTGCGGCAGTCAAAATCCATTCTCTACTCACAAAGGATTCTGGTTATAAAGAGCAGAGTTCTTACAAAGCATCAAGTATCTGAATCGTTCACCAAGCATTTTCAAATCGTGGATCTTGTGTTTTGTCTGAGACTCGATGCAATAAAACGACAGGATGAGGTGAGGTGAGGCGAGGAGAAGCGAAACAACTACAGCCTTGAACGCTGACAAGGGGATGCACTGTCTGCTAAGTCGCCATACATAGTTACCCTCTGGCACCACTCCATGTGCTCACTGACTCATTTTCAATTTTCCACTTTAGCAATAGGAGCCGACACCTGCGTGCAATACTGGAACGAGATTGAGGCCATGAGGTTTAAATATGCAGCTAAAACTCACGTTCATGGATAATAACTAAAAGAAGGTACTTCCACAAAACACATATGTTGAATGAAATGGCATTGATTCCAAGTAAGACATGAGTGTGTTACCCACAATATTCGTCGGAAAAATGGTTGAAATTTATACTGAACGTGTAAAGATAACAAAGGAAAATTGTAATGCTTGTACTTTAGACAAATGAATAGTTAAAAAATTTTAGCTTGAAGTTTGCGCTAAAGATTTTAAGACGTATTTATTTAAATTCGAGTTTTATTTAATTATCAGTTTTCTACAGTTAAAGAAAATTCTGTTCACTTGCAGATAAATGCAACACTGAAAACAAAGAAATTAACTTTCTGTACACTTCTAAGATTCGTATTGTGAGAAAAGAAGGGACACGCAGATAGATGCTAGTTCACTCCTTTCATGGGTAAAAAAGACCGCGTTGTATGAAATTTTAGAAGAATGTATCAAGATGCAGCAATACGATTGAAAGCAAAGATGTACGTATATCTGGACACACACAGATATGCGTAGTACATCTTTAAAAGTTGGCACTAAAATCTAGCAAATAATGATAACGTTTTTGATTTTAGCATAAACTTTCAATACTTCTAAATGTAAACGTCAGTCCAGTAAAATATTAAAATAAAGGGAACAATTTCCCAAGTGAATAATATTTAATATTTTTGAACTCACGTAATAAAGCGAAATGTAATCTGCAATTATATACAAGCCAATTCAAAAAATAAGTAGGTCATCAGATTTCGCTATCTACATATACCGCAGTCTAACCTGTGAATGGCTATATTTCTATTGATTTATGTGACTTCGTGTTTAGTCGTTCGGCTATAAAATGAAATGGGGAAAAATTTTTAGCACTACAAAACGCGAAATTTTTACCACAAATTGAAAGATTTTACTGAAAATTTAGGCCAAATAATTAATCTCTCATCACGTTTATCAATCAGAAAATGTACTTTTTATGCATAGTATCAAATCATATGTCACCATGATGTAA
The DNA here is from genome assembly GCA_907164885.2 of Dolomedes plantarius. NCBI lineage: Eukaryota > Metazoa > Arthropoda > Arachnida > Araneae > Dolomedidae > Dolomedes > Dolomedes plantarius. The sequence continues at coordinate 62,449,609 of OU015495.1, read as the reverse complement.
TTAACACTTTGAAGAACATTTTCATCTAGAGTGTCTGGTGTTTATACATGCAAAGCAAAAAAATTTCTTTTAATACTAAATGAAATGGAATACAGTGGTATTCTTTGTTTAAAGATGCACTTGTGACAAGTATGAAGAGTCGCTTGCTCAAATCTAAAATATGCCGGCTCCGTAAAATTCTTTCGGGAAAGTATACAGAAAATTTTGAAAATATGCTGTCGTTGCTAAACGGGGTACAAGGTAGTATATTGACTGAAGTGTATATAAACGTAAAGAAATATCTGTATGCCCATTCCCTACGTTTAACTGGCATATAAATATGCTTCCATACCTGAAAGCAATTTTATGGGCCTATTACGAAATAAATTAGAGAGAGAGAGAGAACACTCTCAGAAGGTCCTTCCTGAAATGACTTTAAGTTACGCACTTGATGTCTGGTTACGAAAACTTGTTTGTAAACTATTATTGTTTGTTTACAAATAAGTTTTCTGAAAAGTAAGAATTTGCGAATACCGATCTTTTGAACAAAATTTCTGCAAATTATGCGGTGAGGAGAAAGCAAAAGACGGTTTGGCTGTTCAGAGAAAGAATAAAGTTAAGAGTCTTGTTTTGGTATGAAAATATTTTATACATGAACAAAGCTGATAAAAATAAATATTTTATAACATACGCACACTTTTCTTTTTCATGGAAAAATAAACGACTTCAAATGGAAACTTTGAAAATAAATAAAATAAAATTCATTAATGAACTTGCATGATCACAGGGTGCAAATTATTATCCTGTAAAACATCCTCATTCATATATCCTCTAAAGCAACTATTTAGTCATTATCAAGAACAAAAATAGTGAAGCACCAATCTGAGATTCAGCAGATAGCTATTAAATTCTGTAATTTTTGAAATTCTACAATAGTATTATTACAATGTTTGTTGTCAAATCTCAAATTTAAGAAAATTGCAGCTCTCATTTCGGAAAAATCTACTGAAATATATTTTGTGGGGTACAGTTTTGCCCCGCTGGTCGACAAATTATCGTGTCCCTGATATTTACACCAAACAAACACACACACACACACAATATATATATATATATTGTGATGGCTCCAAGGCGAAGACGCTTCACTGCTGTGCCCCGGGCGATCACCTGCTAACTGTCCCGGCTTTGACTGGCCGTGACTATTTCCACAACCCAAGAAAATGACTCGAGAAGCGGAGTTTAGTGTTTCAAAAACACTTTATTCTTTTCTGGAAAGGTTCACAGGGAAATGCACTGTACAGAAAATCAACATACGTCAAGGCAAACTGCCTTTCGGTTTACACGGCCCACAGCCGAAAAAAGCGCTCACGCTTCGACGGTCCTGTCGATCCACGTGGCCCGCTGACGAGATCATTTCAGTCCGCTGAAAATCCGGCGACCAACGCCTCGAAGAATCTCCCAGAAAACAGCCCCCGTCGAGGGCACGCAGTCCCTTATATAAACCTTGTTCCTTCGCTGAAACTCGTTCCTGGTGACGTCAAACCTTCCGGGGGGGAGCATTTTTCCACAGCCCGGCGACATGCCTCAGACGCTGTCAAACCTGTTCGCGCCAAAAGGGACTCGGCCAGAAAATGCCTATCCATCCTCACATACCGTTTGGGGGACAAAACCCTTTCTACACCAGTTTCACTTCTGGCACATTTTCGTAAGCGTTATTCCCACGCTATTACAGCTTTCCCCCCTAAAAAACTTTTTTATACTTCAAAAAGTTCAGAAGTTAGTCCCTTAGATGCGTCCAGCTGAAACACACTTCTAGAGAGGTATCTATATTGTCGACTTCTCTGGTCGTTAATCTTAGCAATTATACCCGCCTGTTTGAAGAACTACGCGTCTGGGACACAGTACTCAGGTTAGGACAAACTGCCTTGGGTTCCTTTTCATTTTTTTTCGCCCGGAATGCAGGACATCGTTTTGTTCCCGCAAAACCACATAAGATTCACACTGAATCTATACACATACAATCATGACATAAGACATATGGATACATACACAAAAACAAAAAACATAAATAAATTTTGCACAAATCATATACATAACACAGAAACATACATTTGCATAAAAGATAAGTACGCCCTCGACCATTACATGTCTTCTAGAGACGGCTCGAGGTGCCCTTCTTCGTCTAGACCCTCTGTCCTACTCAAACCATCCGCGTTTCCATTCAACTTTCCGGCTTTGTGTTCTATCTCAAAGTTATATTGTTGTAGGCACAAAGCCCAACGGGTCAGCCTGGCGTTTGTTCCCATCATTTTCCTCAGAAAAACGAGAGGATTATGGTCCGTTTGTATTCGAAACTTTTGGCCGTCTAGATAATGATTTAGCTTTTTAAGCCCGAATACGATGGCTGCCAATTCCCGTTCTACGGTGCTATAGTTACGCTCCGCCTTTGAGAATTTCCTACTCAGAAACACTATGGGGTGCTCCTCGCCTCCCTGATTTTGAGACAAGACCACTCCCACCCCGAATGCATCCGTTTGCACGATAAATTCCTTACTGAAATCCGGCGCATACAAAATCAGACTGGTGATTAGCCGGGATTTTAACTCTTCGTACGCCTCATTTCTCTTGGGGGTCCACTCGAGAGAAATGACCCCCGAGAGACTCTTTTCTCTCTTAATTTTCCCTTTTAGCGCGTCCGTTAGAGGGACGGCTATGGCGGCATAATTCGGGACGTATCTCGAGTAATAACCTGTCAACCCTAAAAACGCTCTCAACTGGGTCTTTGTTCTAGGGGTGGGAAATTCCTTAATTGCCCGTATTTTCACCTCACTAGGCGACCTCCTCCCCGAGCCTACCTCGTGTCCTAAAAACTTCACATGATCTTGGGCGAACTTGCACTTGGTGGGTTTCACCGTTAGTTTCGCCTCCCCAAGTCTTTTCAGCACAACATCAATATCTCTCACGTGTGTCTCCCAGTTGGGGGAGAAAATTGCGATGTCGTCAATGTACGGCAGGGCAAATTGTTCCAGACCGGTTAAAACACTCGCCATTAATTTACAAAAATAGAACGGAGCGTTCACCAGCCCAAACATCATTACCCGAGGAATAAAAGTTCCGAACGGGGTGATAAATGCCGCATACCGTTGCGCCCGTCTCGTGAGGGGTATCTGAAACCCTTCGTTAAGTCTGATAACCCTTCGTTAAGTCCATCACGGTAATTAACGACGAGGCGCTGACTCTTTCAACCACTTCCTCGATGTTTGGAAGGGGGAAAAACTGTGTACGCGTCTTGGCATTTAAACGGCGATAGTCCACGCAGGGCCTAGGGTCTTTCCCGGGACATTCTACCAGTATCATCGGCGAGGTGTAATCCGATTGCCCCACTTCGATTACCCCCAAAGCTAACAGCCTCCGGATTTCCTCCCTCAGAATTTCGACCTGGCGTGGAGACATTCGGTAGGGTTTTGCCCTAACCGGGGTCTCATCTTCCAAAATGATGTCCATTTCAGTCAAATGCGTCCTCCCTGGATCGGAAGAGAAAACCCTCCCCCGTTTTTCTATCATTTCTCTAAATTTGCCTATCTGATCAGCCGACGCACGGCTTTCTAAATCGCTTCCGCTGACGATTTCCCAGAAGTCGAGCTGGGTGGAGTCTGCGGAGGGATAAGGAATTTCGACTTCGTCCACTCCTTCCTCACTCCCCTGATCAATGATCATATTTATAAATTCGGGTCGGCGATGATATGGTTTTAGCAAGTTGACATGATATATAGTGTTTTTATCCCTTTTTCCAGGTACGTCTACCACATAATTAGTTTCGGATAAAACCCTGGTCACTCTGCCGGGTCCCACCCAATTAACCGCCATCTTATTCTTTTTTGACGTGGCCAACACCAGGACCGGGTCCCCTTCTTTAAACTTTCGTAGGACTACGTTCCTATCGTACCACACTTTACGCTTCGCCTGACTCTCTATCATACTTTTCCCCGCCAGTTCTTGACAGGTTTTCAGTCTTTCCATCAAGTTCAGCACATATTCGACCACGTTCTGATCTACCTCCTCCCGCTCTAACCAATTTTCATACACTAATGAATGAGAAGCACTCAGATTCTTACCGTGTACTAGTTCAGCAGGACTAAATCCCGTGCTCTCGTGACTAACGGACCGTAAATAAAATAAAGCCATGGGTAGCACCGCTTCCCATCCGCTTCCCGTTTCCAAACATAATGCCTTAAGGACCCTTTTTAAGGTAGAGTGCACCCTTTCCACGCTATTTGACTGAGGGTGACAGATGCTGCTATGTTTGACCCTTATTCCAAATTTGGATAAGAATTCCGACGTTAACTTGCTCGTGAATGACCTCCCCAGGTCGCACTGAACCTCTTTCGGGAAACCGGTTCGGGAGAATATCTGTAACAAAGCTTCAATTACTGAGGTGGAGCTTATGTCCCCTACCGGGATCGCATCGGGATACTTAGATGCCACACAAATTGAGGTAATCAAGTATCGGTTGTTTTTCTCTCTAATTGGTAACGGCCCCACCGCATCCACATTAATTTTAGAGAATACTTCGGTGATTATCGGGACTAATTTTAACGGCGCCTTCCGTTTGTCTTTATGCTTACCCACCCGTTGACATACATCACATGATCGAACGTACTCCTCGATTTCTTTGTAACAATTGGGCCAATAATAGCATTGCAGAATCCTGTCTTTTGTTTTAATCGAGCCGAGATGTCCGGACACGAGATTATGACACAAGTCCAAGATCTCTCTGCGAAAATCAACTGGGACGCATAATTGAGTTCGTTCTTCTCCCTGCTTAGAATTCGTAACCCTCACGAGTCTCCCATTTAACGTCACAAATTCTCCGGGCGGTTCTGCCTTCGCTTTTTCCCACAGGCTCGATACCGAGGGACACGCCTCTTGCGCTCTCACAAACCCCTCGGGGCTGATCGCCACCAACCAGGAATTCCTGGAAGGACTCGCCTGAGAAAACCTCCATTTCTTTGGCTTCCCCCACCGTTTTCCCCCCGTTCTCTGAAACCTCCTTTTCTCCTACTTTCCCCTTTATATCCGAAATCACGCTCCCTTCAGCTTCGTCCCGAGTCTTACTTCTCGTGAGAACAGCATTCACGGGGACACAATTTAATTTCTTCTCTATTAATTCCGCAGTTTTGTTACCTAACAGGTAATAACCCTGCTCTACTCCGACGGGCTTAATTGCGGCCTTCGTCACAACCCTTCCGAACTCGCCCTCAATTGACACCCATGCCAGAGGAAAACAAACACATTCGTTGTCTAGGGGTTGTGTTACCCAGGTGACTTCACCTATTAGGTCTTCGTTTTGTACCCAAGAATGATCGCATAAATCAACCCCTGCGCCTGTGTCTCTCAGGTAATGCCTGGGGACCCCATTTATTACCGCTTTCTTCAGGTAGGGCTCAAAACAACTGCTCAAGTTCCCTTCTGTCCCTACGTGGTTCACAATTTCCCCTTTGGCGATACTTTTCTGGTACTCCGGACACTCATATTTGAAATGTCCAGCCTTCGAACAGAAATAACACGTCAACGCCTTCTTTTTTTCAAAACCCTGCTCTTTGTGCCAATTTGAGCTAACGGAATCCTCCCTCTTATTTCCCATTTCTGGTCCGGCTTTAATTTCGACTTTATATTTTATGTACGACTGGCCTTTGTTTTTCTCCGGAAGGTTTTTTCCCCCTAATTTCTTCTCTGGCCTCCTAGTGCCCTGTCTTATGGTCTCGTACCGATCACACTTATCTGTTAAGATAGAAACCACTTTCAGATCATCCCACTCGTCTAGATATTTTCCCCTTATCTAAATCGGGACCCGTTTTTTTATTTGTTTGGTCACCATAAGCTCTTTAAGGGACTCGAAATTGGTCACCTCCACCGACTCCAACCAATTTTCTAGGTATCCCCTTAATTCATATGCCAGATCTAACCACAACGCCCCTGGTTTTCGCTGATGCGTCAAGAATTTCGTCCTCAAAGCGCCCGTGCCCAGTCTAAAGCGTTTTAACAGAAGACTTTTCATATAGGGATAGTCGTCGCCCTTTTCCCCTGGTTCCTTCACGATAATTTTGGCCATATCTGCCGGTAATAACGGGATCAATTGGCTAACCAAATCGTTTTCGGGTACCTTAGCCTTCTTTGCCTGTCTTTCAAAGATCATAAAAAACAAAGTGATGTCTCCCTCCTTAGGGTCAAATTTGGAGACTAGATCTTTTATGCTGTTCCTCGGACCCCTAGCCCCCTCTGTGTTAGAGCCGTTCGCAATTACCCTGCTCGTCTCCGCCGCACCCTGTATACGTAATTTCTCTAATTCAAATTTCCTCCCTTCCTGAATTTCTTTCGCTTCTCTTTCTTTCTCTTCTCTAATTTCTCTCGCTACCCTTTCCTTCTGTTCTAGAATTCCTTCTAGACACGCATTGGTCACTAGCTCACTGTAATTTTCCGCTCCCATGATTCGTTGGGTAATTACTATTTTTTTCTCATCTATCGACGCCTCAACGTCCAAATCATCGGCCAAAGCCAAAAGAACTACACTCAAGAGCCAAAACATTATGACCACCCCTACATTTTGCAATGAATTCGCCTGGATGACGTGGAACGCACGTGATCAGGTGGAAGTGGTATTTAACTGCTGCTGGAGAGTCTGAAGAATCATTCTTTCACTTACTACTGTGTGTGATGGAAAGGCTGCGGATCTAAGCGACTTTGATAGGGGGCAGATTGTAATGGCTCGAAGGCCCGGAACAAGTATTTCCGAAACTGCACGACTCGTGAGTTGTTCGCGACCTACAGTTGTTGGTACTTATGCAAAGTGGATGAATGACGGTGAAACCAGCAGTAGACGACATGGTGTTGGACGTCCACACGCTATCAAAGAAAAGGTCGTCGGAGACTGTCTCGCATGGTTTATTCAAAACCGGAGCCAGACAGTGGCTCAGCTGACAGCCCAATACAATGCAGGGCCAAGTAGAATAGTATCGCAGCACACTGTTCAGCGGACACTGTTGGATATTGGGCTACGCAGCAAGCGTCCCACTCGTGTGCCTTTTCTAACCAAGCGTCATCGCCAACTGCGCCTGTGCTGGGTCCGGGAACATCGCTACTGTTCCATTGATCAGTGGGAGAGAGTTCCCTGGTCAGATGAATCACGGTTTGTCATTCATCAAGCCGATGGCCGTGTCAGGATTCGCCGTCTTCCAGGCGAACTGTTGCTCCCTCAATATACAGTAGGTCATACACAGCCCGGTGGTGGCGGTATTATGCTTTGGGGGACGTTCTCTTCGGCGTCTCTTTGACCCGTGGTTGTGGTAGAGCAGACCATGAATGCTACAGGGTATCTGAACATCATTGCGGACCAGTTGCACCCTTACATGGCCTCTGTTTTTCCAGCTGGAAATGGAATGTTCCAACAGGACAACGCCCCGTGTCACAAGGCTAAAATTGTGTTGGAGTGGTTCCAGGAACATGATGTTGAATTCCAGTTAATGTCCTGGCCGCCTAACTCACCGGATCTCAATCTGATAGAACACATTTGGGATGTCATGGGACGGCAGCTCAGAGTTCGAAGACCACCAATTCGCAATATCTCGGATTTGCGTGACCGTTGCTTAAATATCTGGTGCAATCTGTCTCCGGCCATCTACCAAGAACTTGTGGCATCCATGCCAAAGCGGGTTGAAGTTGTGTTGCGTGCCAAAGGTGGGCCAACTCGTTATTGACAGGTGGTCATAATGTTTTGGCTCTTGAGTGTACTTTAGTCTATTTAATTAGAAGAGCTTCAATTTTCTGCAGCTAAAGACTACCCACACTAAACCCAGAAATCACAATTTCTTATTCTTAACCTAATGCCGTACACTGAATACACTCCCAGAAATACACATGTAAATTCACTTGCCCTACCTAACACGGAAATATAGGACAGGTACCAGATATAATGACACTAAAATTATTATCTTAGAATCTTCACTTATACACATAAACTGGTACAATTAATCACAAGTAATCCTATCAAATTACATAATAATAGCTCGAACATATATCACAATATATTATCAAACATTTAAAAGAAACACACATGTATCACATTATATTATAGCATACAACATTCCAAACTGAAATTGCTTATTCACTTCTAGAATTATGACACTAATACAAATATACTATTTGAAATCAGCGTTTTGTTCCAAACTGAGTACATTTCCTATCAAACCTATGTTCTTCTAGAACCTAACCTGGGAGATTTATCCCAAAAGCAAACACTTTTCTTCTATTTTTGCACAACACGTGCCCGTGAGGTTCCCTGTGGATTTCCTCACCAAATTTTTGATTACTCGAATCACTTTTTAACACCTCCCCTCAGGGATTTATAACCCAATTACAAAAACCAGAAATACATTAAAACCTCTCTTGAAAAAGTTTCAAAATGGACTCACCTGTCCTTGTGCAACAAACAGCTTCAACCGCTGGTCAATTTACACAATACGATGCCTCTGTCGAGTCACACTCGTCCGGCTCCTTTCACTGTAATCCTGTGGTATCACTCTCCTTGTGTTACAAACAGCTACAACCGCTGGTCAATTTCCACACTAGGATGCCTCTGTCGAGTCACACTCGTCCGGCTCCTTTCACTGTAATTCTGCCGTATCACTGGATCACACAAGTCCACCAAAAGAATCCTTAGCACTAATACTTGAGTCCGTGTACCTTATCTTCAGGCACAATATTCCACGAGCTGCCACCAAGCTGTGATGGCTCCAAGGCGAAGACGCTTCACTGCTGTGCCCTGGGCGATCACCTGCTAACTGTCCCGGCTTTGACTGGCCGTGACTATTTCCACAACCCAAGAAAATGACTCGAGAAGCGGAGTTTAGTGTTTCAAAAACACTTTATTCTTTTCTGGAAAGGTTCACAGGGAAATGCACTGTACAGAAAATCAACATACGTCAAGGCAAACTGCCTTTCGGTTTACACGGCCCACAGCCGAAAAAAGCGCTCACGCTTCGACGGTCCTGTCGATCCACGTGGCCCGCTGACGAGATCACTTCAGTCCGCTGAAAATCCGGCGACCAACGCCTCGAAGAATCTCCCAGAAAACAGCCCCCGTCGAGGGCACGCAGTCCCTTATATAAACCTTGTTCCTTCGCTGAAACTCGTTCCTGGTGACGTCAAACCTTCCGGGGGGGAGCATTTTTCCACAGCCCGGCGACATGCCTCAGACGCTGTCAAACCTGTTCGCGCCAAAAGGGACTCGGCCAGAAAATGCCTATTCATCCTCACATACCGTTTGGGGGACAAAACCCTTTCTACACCAGTTTCACTTCTGGCACATTTTAAGAAAACCTTTTAAGAAAAGATGGTAAATTTAGATTTAATGAAGACGAACGAAACGCTTTCAATCAACTTAAAATTTTACTATCGGAGAAGCCTGTCTAAAGAATTTATAACCCCAATTATGAAACAGAAGTCCATACGGACACCAGCCTTGAGGGGTACGGCGCAATTCTGCTGCAAAAGGCACCGGATGCTAAACATAGTCATTCGACGTATTACATGAGCCGCAAAACTACCGAAGCAGAAAAAAAAAATACTCCAGTTACGAGCTCGAAGTCCTTGCCGTGATTGAAACACTGAAGAAATTCCGAATTTCCTTACTTGGTACTCCTTTTAAGATCGTCACCGATTGCGCATCATTTAAAAAAACAATGGACAAGCGCGACCTTTGCACGCGAGTAGCTCAATGGGTACTATTTCTAGAAGAATTTAATTACGTTGTGGAACACCGTACAGGATCTAAAATGCCTCACGTGGAAGCCTTGAGTAGAGCTCCGATAAGCACGATGTGCTTTTTCTCTGAAAATGTTTCCCCAAAATTGAAATTAGAACAAGACAATGACACCGAAATCAAAGCAATAAAGGAAATACTTAAAACTTCTAATTACGAGGACTACATTCAGCGAAAGAGAATTCTGTACAAATTTATTGACGGAAAGGAAGTTATTGTAGTACCTGAAAGTATGCAGACAGAAATAATCAGAGATGCACATGAGAAAGGCCACAAGGGAGTGAACTACACAGAGAAATACCTTGAGGAATACTATTTCATTCCAAGAGTGAAGCAGAAAGTCGAGAAAATTATAGCAAATTGTGTCCATTGTATTCTCGTTAACCGTAAAAATGTAAAGAAAGAGGGGTTCCTACACCCGTTGCGTAAAGACGACCTTCCGCTATATACATATCATATAGATCACCTAGGACCTTTAGAAAGCAAGCCAAAAAAACAGATCTTTAAAATTCAGGAAGAAAACAAAAAGTCTACCACCTGTGCTGAATTCATCAAACCATGGCGACCTGGAGACAATGTAAAGTTTTAATTTCGTTTGACCTTAAAGACAGAAGAGAGAAAGAAAAAACTACCACCTGCGTTTTGGGATCATCAAAAACTATCTATGATTGTAGTGGCATTCATTTGTGTTTTTTGTTTGCTTTGCTTTGTTTCTTTTTGTTTTTTAGATGTTTTCCCGTCGTCAGGAGGACCTACCGAGAAGCAGGAATGGCCGAGTGTGGAGTGAGCCACCTTCCCCCACCTCATTATTCATAATCTATTCGCCCGTGACGTCATGCTGTTGGGAAGCTTTCGCTCCATTTAAGACTGAGCTTTGATTCGTGACGGGCAGAAGAAGAAGCAGCGAGAAGAAGAAGCAGAGAAGCAGTGGAACGAAAGCAGAACGCATGCAGAGCGAGCCGAACAGTCAGAGCCAGCAGATCGCATGCAGAACGAGCGGAACGAATGCAGAGAGAATGCAGAACGAGCGGAACGAATGCAGAGAGAATGCAGAACGAGTGCAGATAAGACGGAGGTCGAATCCAGTCAAGACGTGCTTGAGTATAATGTTAAGTGCAAGTCTAAACGACGGCTTTTATTGTTTTAAAAGAGACAAGTTTCAAGACGTAATGCTATATTAACCGATTTTGTAAATATAAATGTGTAAATGTGTCGTCCAAGAACTTTTAAATAAATATTTTGTTTCGTATTATCCCGCTCAGCCAGCTGATTCCTGACCTACACACACACACACACACATATATATATATATATATATATATATATATATACATATATATATATATATATATATATATATATATATATATATATATATACATATATATATATATATATATATATATATATATATATATATATATATATATATATATGTATATATATATATATATATATATATATATATATATATATATATATATATATATATATATATATATATATATATACATATATATATATATATATACAGTCGAACCTCCATATATCGAAGTAGCAAACTGCCGGAAAAAAATTCGATATATAGAAATTTCGATATATAGAA
>OU015495.1:62338207-62433207 GCA_907164885.2 Dolomedes plantarius | reverse complement strand
TAATATTGTTGTATTTTCCATTTTCTATTTCATCTGTGTGTAATTAAATGATTCGATATTTGTCACAGTATTTATTAGCCACCCTGTATATATATATATATATATATATATATATATATATATATATGTATATATATATATATATATATATACATATATATATATATATATATATATATATATATACACACACACACACACACACATATATATATATATATATATATATATATATATATATATATATATATATATATATATATATATATATATATATATATACACTGCTGGCCACCCAAATTGCAACACCAAGAGAGACAAGAGATATCGCAACAAAATTTATTTTGTAGATAACATGTTGACCAAGTATCAAATGATTAAATTTATAGACTTCTGTGAAGTGTGGTTCCTACCAAATCAGTAGCCAGAGTAGCCGACATTGTTGGAGATCACCGCTGCCACACGCCTCGGCATTGATTCAAAGAGACTTTGGATGAGTTCTTGGGGTACAGCAGACCAAGCAGCTTCCACACGTTGCCAAAGTTGATCTGCTGTGGCAGCTGGGGATGGAATCTGGGTCAATCGTAGAGCAACCATGGACCACGTGTTTTCTATCGGCGAAAGATCCGGAGAGCGAGGCGGCCAGGGAAGCAATTCAATCTGGCGATTGACGAAGAACCGTTGGACAATGCGTGCCACGTGTGGTCGCGCATTATCCTGTTGAAATATGGTTGTGGGCAAGCCCTGGAGGTAAGGAAGGACAACTGGCTCCAACACCTCGGAAATGTAACGCTGGCTGTTTAAAGTACCGGCAATGCGTACTAGAGGTGTGCGAGAGTGATATCCAATACCGCCCCATACCATAATACCCGGTGCAGGACCAGTGTGGCGGTGCATAACGCAGCTGTTCAGCATCCTCTCTTCACGGTGTCTCCAGACTCGAATGCGACCACCGTGGTGTTGCAGACAGAAGCGTGACTCGTCAGTAAAGACAATTTCATTCCATTCTGTCGTCCACATCCTTCTGTCATCGCACCATTGGCGGCGGAGACGTCTGTGGTTCTGCGTCAAGGGTAGACAAAGTAATGGACGTCTTGCGGACAGACCACTCTGCTGTAAACGGCGTCGAATGGTACGCGCAGACACTGGATGATGCGTTACAGACTGCATGTGCTGTGGTATGGTTCGTGATGTGACTGAGTGATCCGTCACTGCCATGCGCCCAATTTGCCTGTCATCACGTGAAGTGGTGCGCTGAGGTGGATGCGATCGAACACGCCGGTCCGTTGTACCCTCCTGCATCCAACGATCACATATCCGCATTACAGTTGTTTGGTTTCGTCCAACACGACTACCGATTTCCCTGAAAGATAATCCACAATCTCGGTAGGCCACTATCCTTCCTTTGCCGAACTCGGATACTTGATCAAAAGATGATCGCTGTTTTCGACGAGGCATAATTGATCGTTTTTTTTTTAAAAACCACAAGAAAAACACAATTGCCGAACTTGAAATCGTCGAAATCTCCAAGCCTTAAATAGCGCTTTGAAGTAGCGCCACAGGCGCACGTGATGTGCGTCTGCGCTGAAATTCTTATCATTTGCATATCTCACCTTCACTAATGCATGTTGTAAATTTCCTGTTATTTGCATGTTTCCTTCAGGGTGTTGCATTTACAGTGGCCAGCAGTGTATATATATATATATATATATATATATATATATATATATATATATATATATATATATATATAAAAATAACTGAATAATAACTGAGTAACAATCATAATAACTGAACCTGAAGTATAAATGTCTGGATTGAGCTAGAATGACGCTATAATTAAACAATGAGCAGAACATTTAAGATGCACGGTTTCGTATTTTTGTTCTCTCTTATTATATATATATATATATATATATATACACTGAAGTACCACTGAATTAGGGAGAGCAAAACCTATGCAAATTGTGTAGCGCTGCGCATCATGTATGCGCAAGTGAGGGCGCTGAGGTAACTGCATATATAGCGCGTACTGTGGTTGTTCTGAATTAGTTGTTGGAATTGCCAGTATGGGTAAACTGCCTGATTTAGACGTCTTCGATCGCGGACAAATCGTAGGTGCGCGACGCATGGGCCATTCAATTTCCGAAATCGTCAGACAGCTAGGATTTTCAATGTCGACAGTGTCAAGAGTACACCAAGAATACATGGATGGTGGAAAAAAAAACTAGCGATCGGGTAAACTGCAAAGGACAATTAGCCTTGACAGTGCGTGGTGAGAGACGGCTCAGGCGTATTGTACGTTGCCATCGAAGCCAAACATTAGCTCAAATTACCACCCAGTTTAATGACGGTGCCAGTCGTACAGTCAGTAAACGGACTGTGCAACGCTCGCTTCACCGTATGGGTTTCGGGAGCCGTCGACCTACGAGAGTACCATTGCTCTATACTCGCCATCGGGCTGCACGTTTTGCCTGGGCAAGAGAGCACAGAGACTGGAGTGTAGAGGACTGGAAACGAGTAGCATGGAGTGATGAGTCTCGATTCCGACTACTTAACGCCGACGGGAGGCTGAGAATATGGCGTCAGGCTCATGAAGCCATGGATCCTGCATGCCTGGCTGGAACTGTACAAGGGCATGGTGGCTCAATCATGGTCTGGGGTGTTTTTTCGTGGCACAGTTTGGGATCTTTGGTGCGTGTACCAACCTCCCTCAATGCAATTCGGTACGTAGAGTTGCTGGGTGATCACCTCCATCCGTTTATGCTGTTCTGTTATCCGCACGGTAATGGAGTTTTCCAGCAAGACAACTGTACCTCTCACAAGTCCCGGTTGGCTACTGGCTGGTTGGATGAGCATTTCTCTGACTTCTCTGTCATGAATTGGCCACCTAGAAGCCCCGACTTAAATCCTATTGAGCATCTTTGGGATGTTTTGGAACAAGGCGTGAAAGGCCATCACACAGCACCAAAGAACCTTACTGAACTATGGACAGTTTTAGCCAATATTTGGCAAGCCCGTGAAACGTTTCCAGAAACTTGTTGAATCTATGCCTCGTCGTGTGGCAGCCGTTATCAAGGCCAGAGGAGGCCCAACTCGTTACTAGGTAGGTATCCCTAATTCAGTGTCACTTCAGTGTGTATATATATATATATATATATATATATATATATATATATATATATATATATATATATATATATAGAGAGAGAGAGAGAGAGAGAGAGAGAGAGAGAGAGAAAGATAGATAGATAGATAGATAGATAGATAGATAGATAATGGAATCTCGATCGATCGTTCCCTGAACGATCGTTTTCCTGTATGTATCGTTTATTTCACCCAGTCCCGAATAAATTCCATAGAAAACAAGCAAAAAGGACCGCATGGATCGTTCCTCGATCCATCGTTTTCCCGCAATATTCGTTCAGAATATCGCAGCTTTACATTAATTTATCGGATCGATCGTCTTTTCATAATAACTGAACCTGAAATATAAATGTCTGGATTGAGCTATAATGACACTGTAATTAAACAATGAGCAGAACATTTGAGATGCATGTTCTCTCTTGTTCAACCTGGTTTCGCTTTATTGTACCACTCCCATTATTTGTTCGTCATTGGTGCTCCTTAATTCTTTAGCCCCTGGAGTACCCTATTTACGGCATCTCATTCCAAATTCACCGACTATTCAACATTTCTGTTCTTATCAGCAATGGCTCACAGTCAGTTTTTTTGTTGGCCTTAGAATGGAGGCACCCTGGTGTTTGGTCTAGTGTGTGATAAGTTTCTGATTACTGCAGTTCTACACTGGCCGATGAGTGTTTCACCCGGAAGCAGAACTTCCTGGTGGTGTTATGTCGGACCCCATCCAGTGCAATGGAATGGTTCTAGTTACAAACGATTCACGGCTGCGCTTCTTTATACTCTCACACAATATCCAATACCGAAAAGAATGCAATTTGCAACACAAAAAAAAATATTGTTTACTTGTGGAGAGAAAACCGACAAAAAACAAACGATGATTAAGTACTTTTATTTGAATCAAAATTCCTGTGTATCTACGTGTATTTCTTTTTTATTATTATTATCTTGGATTTCAGTACAACTTTGTAATTTTATCTTCAGTTACACTACGGATATGTATGCATTTATGTATGTGAGTAAATATATTTTAGGGATATCAAACTTTAATGTATGGTAATACTTTTTTGTATGTTCCCGCATTTATCGTTTTCCGGCATCCATCGTTTAGTTCAGTCGGTCCCTTCGAAAACGATAGATCGAGATTCCACTGTATATATAGTTAGGCAGCCATTGGGTACACGACACGAACAACTCTTGTTTGCGCCGTCGGTAATCTAAACAGCCAGTGTTACATTTCTCAGATCTTAAGGCCGGTGGCTGTGCCCTACCTTCGAGGCCTCGGAGACGTCATCTTTCGACTGTATAATGCAAGACCGCATGTGTATATATATATATACAGATGGAGTATAAAATAATACGAACACCTGTGAAAAAGTATGACGTATTTCACACCTGCAGTACAGCCGCGCCACCTGCAACAGAAGTCACCTAGTGAGCGTGAAGAGGAAGGTATCAGTCTCTCAACAGCAGTCACCTACGTTGCATGCTTCTATCGAACTGTCTGTGATAAGTTGAAATGTCAGACCTGTCAGAGTTCCAAACAGGAATGATAGTTGGAGCGCTTTTAAGTGGAGCATCGGTTACGGAAACAGCAATCCTTTTGGGGTTTGCAAGGAGTACGGTATCAGCCGTTATGACAGCGTACACGAAAGAGGGTAAGACGACGTCTTCAAAGCACAACAGTGACCGAAAGTCCAAGCTTGCTGATATGGATAGACGGTTCTTGTAGCGCATAGTAGCCCGAAAGCACAAGCTATTGTTATCCGAGATAACATCCGAAATGAACAGTCATCTCCAGGACCCCGTTTCAACAAAAACTGTCAAAAAGGAACTTCATGCTGCGAACATTTATGGCAGAGTGGCAATTCGTAAACCCTTGGTGACAGCAACTAATGCTTTCAAGCGACGCCAATGGTGCAGAGATCACAAAGGCTGGTACCCACTTCAGTGGCAACAGGTAATATAGTCAGATGAATCGTCATTCACCCTATTTCAGACGACCGGACGCGTTTATGTCTGGAGAACGCCCAAAGAAGCGTTTCATCCTGAATGCCTCTTGCCGACTGTGAAGCATGGGGGTAGCTCCATTATGGTATGGGGTGCGAATTCTTGGCGCGGTCTTGGGCCACTTGTTATTCTGCATGGGAGGATCAAATCCAATCTCTATCTAAGCGTTCTAGGGGATCATGTCCATCCTTTTGTGCAGACTGTATTCCCTAGAGAGCGACCGCTTTTTCAAGACGACAACGCCCCTATCCACACTGTTAGGTGTGTTCAAGAATGGTTCAAAGAGCATGACGATGCAGTTGAACATCTCGCTTCGCCCCCTCAGTCTTCGGACTTGAATATTATTGAACATTTATGGCAATATTTGGAGTCCAAACTTCGTTCCCGATTTCCACCTCCATCCGGACTTTCGGAATTAGAGACCGCTCTGCAGGAGGAATGTCTTAATATTCCTTTAAATATTGTCCATTACCTTTATGCATCTATCCCACGTCGCATTAAATCTGTACTTCAGTCAAAGGGTGGTCCAACCCAATATTAATAAAGATTTTCCATTATTTCACAGGTGTTCGTATTATTTTGTCCACCATCTGTATATATATATATGTATATATATATATATATATATATATATATATATATATATATATATATATATATATATATATATATATATATATATATATATATAGATAGATAGATATTCTAAAACTAAACTCAACTCATACCGCAACAGTCCGCTGTGGACCAAGGCCGTCGGTACCCATCTCCGCTTTCTTGACCGTGGGCTTGGGGTGCCATACAGCATATGTCTCAATCAGGTGGTCAACCTGATGTGGGACCCCCAGAGTTTAGTTCCCAAGTATGCTTGGTCCTCATTTTATCGACCCACTCAAGGGATGAAAGGCTGACTCGAACTTCCCCAGCCAAAGGATCGAACCCTGGACCTGCGGGATGGCAGCTTGACGCTTTTAACTACTACGCCACCGCGCGTCTTATGCTGTGCGGATATACAAGTGAGCTACCACACCTCAGTTTATATTAGATGTCTAACTGCACTCGGGCACTAAAGTTCTTTAGATCGTGCACGGGAAATCAGGATGCGTCACGATCACTTCTGCGAGACTTCAAGTCCACAGAAACTCAACAACTGTCCAAATCCTTCTGGGATCATAAAACAAGCTATGTCAGATACTGGAGGTCGACAGGAAGTCAATAAAACTCTTCGCCTATCACAAGAACTTATCGAGAATTTAAATTCTGGCTGCGAGGCCTGAGTAGCGCTTCTTAGCTTGAGATTTTAAACTCAGCCTTCAATATACTTCTGCCCGAAGTAAGCCGACGAAGTGTCGAACGATTCTTCTCCGAATCGAAAGTAAAACACTTTGCCTCACCGAGGACTTGAAACGAAGTCACGGCTGCAATTGCCGGAGTAGCAAGTCTCAGCGTGAGAACCAATAGCTAACTGAATTTTTTAACTCTCGTAGCGACGCACTTTCAATTTGGCGCTGATATCGCTCTAAATTTAAAAGGGCTCTAATTGGCGCCTTTAAAAGTGACCTCATTTCTCTGGAGTTTCATTGGTCTAGCGTCAATAGCTGTTTGGGTCTGCCCGCATGTTCACTGTTGCTTTTTCCTGGAACGTGCATGAAAAGAAGGGGGTCTTGTTCTTTAAGATTGTGAGAATCAATGGATTCTTCACAATATATATATATATATATATATATATACTATCCTACAATAATGGACCGAACGTTAGCGGATTTGCATAAAATGCGACTGTATGTCAAATTTTATGCAAATCCAATCCTCGCACGTGACCTGTTAAGGTTAAGTACGATACGCGAAGTGATAACGTTGTTAGTTTTGTGTGAAATTGTGACAATATGTCGAAAAAAAAACTTAGTGATTTTGAAAGAGGTGTCATAGTTGGTTGTCACATTAGCGGCAAGTCTATTCGCGCAATTGCGGTAGAATTATAACTGCCATGGTCAACTGTTGGTGATGTCATGAAGAAGTGGAAGACTACGGAAGTCGGGCACGAACTACACACGTTGGTCATCCCCGTAAACTGACCGAACGGGATCAGCGTGTCCTGAAGCGTGAGTTTCGTAAGAACCGCAAGAAACCACTCCAAATCATCAACAATGTGTTTCAATAGGCATCAGGGGTTACGGTGCACCTCAATACATTGCAGAAAGAACTACAAGTCAATATCCACGGATGTGTTGCCGCACACAAATCTTGTTGAAAGTATGCTCAGAAGTGTTGCTAGTGTAACTGCAGCACGTGGGGAACCATCCCCTTATTAAAGCATGTATTCTTTCCCTTATATACCATCACATCTTGCTGCCCGGTCCATTGTTGTAGGGTAGTGTGTATATATATATATCAAAGATCCGGTGAAACAAAAAACAAAAAAAATGACGGATTATACAGATAGATAAATTAAATTAATAGAAGAGAAAAGCAAGTGTAGTATTATATATTGAAAATACAACAAATCTGAATAGAAATCGGATTATCCGTTTTATCGATTATTCGTATTACTCCTCCATTAACGCGGATAATCCAATGATACAGGAGTACATTATTTATATTGAAAGTATGCTCAGAAGTGTTGCTAGTGTAACTGCAGCACGTGGGGAACCATCCCCTTATTAAAGCATGTATTCTTTCCCTTATATACCATCACATCTTGCTGCCCGGTCCATTGTTGTAGGGTAGTGTGTATATATATATATCAAAGATCCGGTGAAACAAAAAACAAAAAAAATGACGGATTATACAGATAGATAAATTAAATTAATAGAAGAGAAAAGCAAGTGTAGTATTATATATTGAAAATACAACAAATCTGAATAGAAATCGGATTATCCGTTTTATCGATTATTCGTATTACTCCTCCATTAACGCGGATAATCCAATGATACAGGAGTACATTATATATGCATGTATGTATGCATTTCTATATGTATATATACATGTATATTTATGCATGCACACACACACACATACACATATATATGCATATATATGTGTGTGTGTCAGGGCATGCGTTATAATTTTTGTTGTAACGTGAGAAACACCTGATTTTTCGACTTTCGCCTTTTCCACACCGCGAATTTGTTGACTTCTTTATTATGGGAGCATCATAAAAGTGAACCAACATCACTCCCAATGAAGGGGCAGAACAAGCCTTAAAATTCGTCCATGCCTTAAGATTCGAACCCGAGCCCACCCGAAGTGCCACCTGAAAATAGGACCTTTTCTTGAGATTCACATTGTCGTAGAACCAAATAGAAGTCTGGCGGGAGCCTGACAGCCAGAGTGATAGATTTCTACATCTTAACAAGACAATGATTAACAGCAGAACGCTTTCAAATTGATTCAGACATGTATGCACTATGAACCAAGAAGCATCTGTAACATTCGTCAGTCAAATTACAACTTTAGCAAGTTCAAAGATGTTAAAAAACGACGAACAAATAAAATTGCATGACAATAATTTTTAAAACTTGAGATCAAGAGCTTCGCGTGAGAATCTTTTTGAAACACTTTATAGAAAGCGAAGGAATATAGCTACTAAAAGGGGTAATTTATTGGATGAGGAAAATAAAATAATTGAAATGGAATAGAAAATTTTTATCTGAGTTTGAAGAAATACTGAAACATTGTTACTTTTATTTCCTCCACCTAAGTGGGGATTATTCATATAGAAAGATGTAAGAGTAAATGGCATAGTTTGGGTTTTACCTTTTATACCGCCGATTGCTTATATCGATGATAGGCTATTTCAGAGTAAAGAACTATTATAGATGTTTACTAACATGTTTTTTAAATTTGTTTGAAAGAACTCGCTCTCTCTCAATGAGGGTAAATTCAAGTTTCTGAGGGTAAGCAATAGATTTGTGCTCTAAATGGAGCTAACTCCCGACCATCAATCCAACGAATCAGCATCGTACAAGGATTGAAGTTGAATAAGAGACTTCCGGGTCGTCAGTTGAGTCCTTATTGACAGAATTATAAATAATAAGGTCTTTATAGACATTTTGAAAATTAATCTACTAGCAACCAGCAAGAAGAAAACGATTATTTTTTCCCGATAATGATCTCAATAACTCAGATGTAAATTTATAGCTGTGAATATCTACATCACACCCTGAATAACGCAAACTCCTACTCAATCTCCACGTGCCCGTTCTTGAAGCCCAAAGACCTATTCACATTTCATCCGGGCGTTGCGTTGCGTTACTGCGTTGATTCTAAGATTGTTGACATGACATATGATTGGTTTGACACATTACGTAGTCAAAGAATTAAATATAATTTTTATCTGTGACTGTTTAAAATGTTTAACGCTGACGCTACGTTACGCTCCGGATTCAGTAGGAACAGGCCACTTCAAGCATTAAATTTATATACACTGCTGGCCACTGTAAATGCAACACCCTGAAGGAAACATGCAAATAACATGAAATTTACAACATGCATTAGCGGAGGTGAGATATGCAAATGATTAGAATTTCAGCGCAGACGCACATCACGCGCGCCTGTGGCGCCACTTCAAAGCGCTATTTAAGGCTTGGAGATTTCGACGATTTCAAGTTCGGCAATTGTGTTTTTCTTGTGGTTTTTTCAAAAAAACGATCAATTATGCCTCGTCGAAAACAGCGATCATCTTTTGATCAAGTATCCGAGTTCGACAGAGGAAGGATAGTGGCCTACCGAGATTGTGGATTATCTTTCAGGGAAATCGGTAGTCGTGTTGGACGAAACCAAACAACTGTAATGCGGATATGTGATCGTTGGATGCAGGAGGGTACGACGGACCGGCGTGTTCGATCGCATCCACCTCAGCGCACCACTTCACGTGATGACAGGCAAATTGTGCGCATGGCAGTGACGGATCGCTCAGTTACATCACGAACCATAGCACAGCACATGCAGTCTGTAACGCATCATCCAGTGTCTGCGCGTACCATTCGACGCCGTTTACAGCAGAGTGGTCTGTCCGCAAGACGTCCATTACTTTGTCTACCCTTGACGCAGAACCACAGACGTCTCCGCCGCCAATGGTGCGATGACAGAAGGATGTGGACGGCAGAATGGAATGAAATTGTCTTTACTGACGAATCACCAGGGCCCGATTATGAACGCTGGGGGCCCCTGGGCAGATGCTATTTGGGGGCCCCCCTTACGGACATTTATAAAAATACATACTATTAGAAGTACTAGGTGCATACACCAAGGGGGTTTTGGGGCCCCCTAGCATCAGGGGGCCCTGGGCAAAGTCCCGATTTGCCCATGCGATAAAAAGGCCCTGCGAGTCACGCTTCTGTCTGAAACACCACGATGGTCGCATTCGAGTCTGGAGACACCGTGAAGAGAGGATGCTGAACAGCTGCGTTATGCACCGCCACACTGGTCCTGCACCGGGTATTATGGTATAGGGCGGTATTGGATATCACTCTCGCACACCTCTAGTACGCATTGCCGGTACTTTAAACAGCCAGCGCTACATCTCCGAGGTGTTGGAGCCAGTTGTCCTTCCTTACCTTCAGGGCTTGCCCATAGCCATATTTCAACAGGATAATGCGCGACCACACGTGGCACGCATTGTTCAACGGTTCTTCGTCAATCGCCAGATTGAATTGCTTCCCTGGCCGCCTCGCTCTCCGGATCTTTCGCCGATAGAAAACATGTGGTCCATGGTTGCTCTACGATTGACCCAGATTCCATCCCCAGCTGCCACAGCAGATCAACTTTGGCAACGTGTGGAAGCTGCTTGGTCTGCTGTACCCCAAGAACTCATCCAAAGTCTCTTTGAATCAATGCTGAGGCGTGTGGCAGCGGTGATCTCCAACAATGGCGGCTACTCTGGCTACTGATTTTGGCAGGAACCACACTTCACAGAAGTCTATAAATTTAATCATTTGATACTTGGTCAACATGTTATCTACAAAATAAATTTTGTTGTGATATCTCATGTCTTTCTTGGTGTTGCAATTTGGGTGGCCAGCAGTGTATATATATATATATATAAACAGTTCCGTAACTGACTGATTGACTGACTGACAGATAACGCACAGACCAAACCGCTGGACTTAAAGGGCTGAAATTTTGCATGACGATTTTTCTTATAGTGTAGGGGTGCAGTAAGAAAGATTTTTGAAAAATTCTTCTTAGCTTTTTTTAATTAAATTTTTAAGTTGTTTTTGTAACATTTTTTTAAAGTTTGCATTTAAAATAATAATTTCAGGGTTATGAAATTTATATCACGAGAATGATCATAAAATTTTCTTTAAAATGAAATCTTTTCGAATCTTTACCTCCCTTTTCTGATTTTTGGTGAATTTTTAAAGATCAAATTTTAGAATTTAATTTATTAAATGCTCATCACGTAGTTTCTTTTCTTTTTGTGATACTTGAAACTAATTTTGCGTCACGTGCATAACAACGAAATAAATTGACAAAAAAATTTTTTTTTGTTTTTTTTCTTGCTAATGCTGCAGAAGATTGGACATCTCTCTATTCTAAAAAAAAGTAGCCGCTGCCTCCGCTGTCAAAAGCTTGTCACGCAATCTTCTCCGAAACCGCTGGGGGAATGGGGTCGAGAGCGATACCAATGGATGCAGAAAAATGTGGGAAACAAAGTTAGACATGTCTCATCTTCGTCGGACTTTAAGTTTTTTTTTTATTTTATGTTTTGTGGGAAAATATTGACTTTTTCATCTTCAGATTACGATAACTCGCCAAAAATGATCGTAGAATTTTGATCTTTTTACAATCTAAGACTACAGACATTTCTCTTTCAAACTAGATCTCATTTGTTTAAAATATTTTAAAACAGACTAATATTTTCATCAAAAAATTAAACTCAGTTTTTCAAGAAATATCGTCCCCAAAGTGGATATAATATCGATGCTCCTCGAGTTTTTATCTTACAAAGAAAATATTTACATCATCTGGAAGCTGAAAGCTTTCTTATTCATATAAACCTCCTTTCAAGTCTATATCTTAAATTTTCTATTTTTAATTGAATTTTAAAGCTGAAACAGTGATGATTCAACAGTGATTTAACTTCGCATAAGGGTGACAACAGTAAATGGATGGAAGCTGTTGCATTGCCCGATAATCACCCCTATGTATCTTGCTATTAGCAACTTATTCATTCAATTTACTGTGCCATGATTGACACTGTGCTAAAGCGCGCTGCTCGTATGCGATAGTCCCCGGTTGACGCTCATTTTTACTAATTATTCTAAATATTTTAATTTTATTCTTTTAATTCTTATTATATTTTTTATTTTACTTATCTGAAGAGAGCTTAATTTTTATATTTTTATTTTGCTGCTGAGCACATATTTTCTGATGTACATATCTTGCAACTGGAGGTAAAGTCGTAAGACCATGGCACTCCAACAAACTCAATATACCTTGACCTAGACCCTAACAGAGGAGCGAGCGTAGCGAGCCGAGGGGCCAAGCCCCTAGTTATCCAAAAAAATATTAAAACTCAGTAAAAGAAATGTTCCTCAAATTGTACTACATTAACTGTACTATATTCTTTAGTATGTTCTATTATATTTAATTTGAATATTTTCTTCTACATTATTTTGTCTTTAAAAATATCCGTTACGATTTTTTTATAAATAAATAAATAAATAAATAAATAAATAAATAAATAAATATATATATATATATATATATATATATATATATATATATATATATATATATATATATATATATATATATATATATATATATATATATATATATATTAGCATTAATTGCATACATTGACCGTTGTATTTAATTTGAATGTACTCCGTAGCGAAGCACGGGTATTCAGCTAGTACAATATAAATGCAGTTCAGCAGTTTTATCTCGCCGATCTTCAGTCCCCATGTACGGGGACCCCCCTACGGGAATTACCTTTTTATTATTTAAATAAAACCACAATGGCAAATGTATATTTTTGAATTCTGTTTTTAAATTATATTTTGTCTTGAAATTTAATGTCGTATCAACAGACCATTAAATATTTCTTCAAAAAATTAATTTTTAGAAAAAAAAAAATGGAAAATGCGTGTCCTGTATTTAAAGATCTACTTTTAGATGCAAGAAAAGAAATAGATTCAGTTAGAAAATTACCGAGAGGAAAGTTCCTCGTAGATAAACATGTGGATTGCAAATCAACTTATTAACAAAGTCAACTGGTTCGCCGCCTAAACATAAAAATCTAACAGCAAATATTATGCATTTCAATAATAAAAGTAAATTAAGCATTCGATGCGATAGCTGTATAATAAACAGAAAAATGTTTCTTTGCTATCAACAGACAATAGTCGCACTTTAAAATACACTTCGAAATTTGAACCGTAATAATGCGCAGTCAAGCTAACTTTAAAGTTCTTCCAAATATCAGTAATAGAACAAAACCCAGATGGGAATATATTTGCATTTAGTATGGAAATTTACATGCGCACATACACATAATATATATAAAACTACAATTGCGTGGAAAAATTAAAAGTAACTGAGTATATAAACATGCACTGACCTTTAAATAATGACCTTAAACAATTCTTTCTGCAGTAATATTTCTTAGATTATGAAATTCTCATCAAAGGCTTTAAAACCAAATTCTAAATAGACAATCACTTCATAAATATTTTTTAAAATTTATTCAACAATCCAAACCATATAAATGCCGATTTCAAAAGTTTTAAAGTTGTATTTATATTCCACAGATGTTCAGATTTTTCTGCACAATGTCAAAAGTTTTTACTGCAGAATTTTTCCTCTGTAAGTTGCTGCCAAACAAAAATATTCGAAATCAAAAAGATATAATACGTATCAATCTCATGAACTAATGTTGTCATTTCTTGCGCAGACGGTAATTCCCCCATGCAAAAATGACGTAATAACTAAAACTAAACGTGACTAAATAAAAATATTATTCATAACATTTTTATTTAGCTTTGTAATAACATTTTTATTTAGCTTTACTCTTTCGTATCGTGTTTACAAAAACATTTCAAACTACACTGTTATAGATGTAAAAATAGTTCTAAAAATTTTTGTTCGTTAACCAAATTTTTATAACTTTTTCATTTGGAATATTTTCTGTCTACCTAATCAAACGAAAATTACTTGAATTTTCTTGCTATTGCAAAGAAAACGTTCATCATATGATTATCACTTTCCTTAGTGCCAGCTTTATCAGTTTTGGACAACAGAAAAATAAGAGAAAGAGACTTGAAAAAAATAATAATGACCATGTACATATATGAATGGTCAAATTAGTAAACATCATACGATGAACGTACGCTTTTTGAAGATTTGAAAAACAATTTAATGTATATGAACATTCTTTTTTTTATGTTTAAAACATACACTGTTATTAAAATCGTATTAAATTTGGAGCCATTCTTTGGAAAAGATCTCGTAAATAGCAACAGTAAATTTCCAGAATATCGTTATCATCTAGCGCAAATTGAAAGAGATCTACTAAAACATAATAAAGGAAAATATTGTGAATTATCAATCACGAAATATCATTTTAATGAGCCTAAAAAAATTCCAAATAGTTTTCATTTCAGCTATTAGAAAGAAATATATGTTAAGGCAAGGGGTGAAACAGTAATGTTGTAACAATCAAAACACTTGATTGCCACAACAATGTTGATAGTCATAAAAATAAGTGTAACCTGGGTTCATTTAGTTGTACCCGGTCCAGTTGCTTTATTTTTTGATGTAGCACAAATAATATTTTAATAATCTGATTTTTTTTATTGATATCTTACGTTGCAAACGTATAATAAGGTAACATTAAAACAATTTTTAAGAGGAAAGAACCTTTTGAAAAAAAAAATGAGCTCAAATTTTCCAAAACTAATCAAGCTATCTCATACTTTTTATTCTGCGACTTGAGATAATTTTTATGAAAATTTTATTTTTTTCTGATATTTTCGCCATTAATCCTTCAAACGTTCTTAACACAGAAAATTCACACTATTACAAAAGTCATACTGTTATAGTTGCTACATTTTTCAACAAATTTAGTGACTAGTGGAATCTCGATCGATCGTTTTCCGAATCATCGTTTTCATTGCTTTGTTATGCTCCCGCATCTATCGTTTTCTTGCATTTATCGTTCATTTCAGTCGGTCCCTTGAAAAACGAAAGATCGAGATTCCACTGTATTTTAATTTATTCATCTATACTAATATATAAAGAGAGAGAGCGGATTTTGTATGTGGAGGGTAATCTCTGGAACCACTGCACCTATTTGAAAAATTCTTTCACTATTTGAAAGGTACATTATTCCAGATGGACATAGGCTATCTATTATGTATATCAGTAGAAAGAAAGTTAGGTGCCTAAATGTTGAGCTAATGCTTCACCTTTACAACTTTTCCTTTGGAAACCATAGTCAAGTAACCATAGAAACACGTCAAACGATGTTTTCATTTATTATCAGTAAAACATTTAATATTTTAAAGATTCAAGTGGTGGAGGTATTGATAAGTACAGAAAGGATTTTTGAAATTGGCAACGTTTAAGGGTTTATTGAAGAAAATTACATTTGGAAGTACGCTTTTTATTGGACATTTAAGGTATAAAAAGTTTTACAATTTATTGGCTATCAACTGGAAATTTATTGGTATAATATTACAGAACTTTATTTAACTTTATGGTTTTGAATTTATGTACAGTTTTATGCACAATTTGCGTAAATCGAACTTGAATTATTGAACTTTATTCAAAAATCAGTGTGTTTCGTTGAAACTGTGAAATTTATTGATTATTTCGAATAGGCCTACGTTTGTTCCTTTATAAGCAGGGCCTTTTTATCGCATGGGCAAATCGGGACTTTGCCCAGGGCCCCCTGATGCTAGGGGGCCCCAAAACCCCCTTGGTGTATGCACCTAGTACTTCTAATAGTATGTATTTTTATAAATGTCCGTAAGGGGGGCCCCCAAATAGCATCTGCCCAGGGGCCCCCAGCGTTCATAATCGGGCCCTGTTTATAAGTGAAAAAGTATTGCTTCAATTGAGATGAAATTTTGTATAGATTAATAGTTCAGATTAAAACATAGCATACTACTTTTTGAAAATTGGGCCCCGGAGTTTTTTTAATTAATGTTTTAATGATTTTGCCCCTAAAAGTTCCTTATTTCGACAGCTTCCGCGGCTGTCCTCGCTGACAGCGAGACTATGGAGCCGAATAGTACCAAAATCGGCTCGCGTGTGGCCCCGTACACGATTCAGTGCCTGACGTAGCCGGATTTTTTAATCTTTAATTTTAAAAAAGTTATTAAATTTTTTGTGTGTCATTTTTGGTGCATTTTTCGTGTTTTTTTTTTTGTGAGTGAACTCTGTAGCGGATAGGCTATGGGGCCAAATCGTATCAAAATTGGCATGCGGGTGGCCCCGGACACAATTCAGTACCTGACGTTACAGTTTCCAATAAAAATTTCTTTTGCCATCACCATCAACAAATCCCAAGGTCAAACATAGAAATATATTGGACTTGACTTACGGGAAGATTGCTTTACTCATGGACAATTATATGTTGGTCTCTCTAGGTCAGGAAATGCAGAGAATCAATTTATTTTAAAACCTCAGAAAAACGAAAAATGTGGTATACCATGAAGTTTTAAAATAAATTATACCTATCTAATATCTACTTAAGATAGATAATTGTTCAACCCGGACAAAGTCGGGACGGGCCGCTAGTTTAACATAAATATATTGTGTTTAGTTAAATGATTCACGAGGACGTTTGATGTTATGATCATCTCGTCTAATTTCTAAACTACTTTTTTATAAAAATATTCCTCAGATGCTATGATTTCATTACAAATTTAATTTAGAACGCTAGGTAAAATAACTATTTATTGTTGTCCATCTGCTCGTGACAGTGACGTAACTAGGATCAATTTCAGAGGTAGAAACTTCAGTATGCGTCACTGGATAGCAGTATTTAAATTATCCTCGTAGTGATAACGGACAAATGGTGTAGTATTCAGTTACACTAAATTTCTGTGACGTAGTCGAGAACAATAATCAAACAATAATCATCATCTACTGTTTAATGGATTTTTTCCCCCATTTGTTGCTTATGGGGAGAGAGACGGGATTTCAATTTTTCTCTGAAATTAAAAGGATTTGAACATTTAATTCTCATATTATCTAACATTTTTAAGAGTAAAATCAAGGTTTTCACTGTTGAAAAATCATGCAAACACAGAAAAAGGCAATTATGGTAAAAATTTTAATCAAAAGTTATTTCTTAAAAGAAATTATGAATTAACATGGAGTAATTAGTTAGTGGAAAACATTAAGTATGCAAAATGCATTCACTTATATGGTGTACATAATATATATATATATATATATATATATATATATATATATATATATATATATATTCGTCCTGAAAGAAGAATTAAACCTGGAAGAAGATTCTTCACGCAAGTATTAAGCAAGAACGTGCTTTTTCAAGCTCGAGGCACGTAGGCATCCACCTCTCAAAATCGAGCTCTGAGATCCGTCTTACTTTAATTGGTATTTTAATAAACACAGGGACAAAACAGCAATAAACAGGAGGAAATAATGATGATCGAACTAGTTGTTTGATTTTTCCAAGCAAAGATTGTTTGATTTTAAAAGTAGAAAAATACCGCGATATATTTTTTGAGCTTACTCAAGAAAATTTTAATTAGCAACAAAAATTTAGAAACATTATACTTCGGAGTATTTCATTGACAGTGTTAATCTTAAACATTTATTCCATTCTCGGAAGAAAAAAAAATGTTATGAGTGATAGTTCTTGTTCTTTTAAATCTTCATTCCACATCTGTGTTGATTATTTTGAGATGAACAGAACAAGTGACAAGATAAATAGTGAACTACAAAATAGACAAAAAACTTGAACTTACCTTTATTTATTCCCAGATGAATTAATGCAGTATCCTTCTTGAAAACGCCCCTTTGTACATTCAAAATTTTACAACACATTCATTTTTTTCTTCTCAAAAACTGCCTTATTTTGTGCTAGCTGGAATTTTCCCCCTGCGCTTCTCTACTCGGTGTCTTCCATTACGCCGTGGATAAGAAGTTCCCGCCGTTCTTTGCCACACACACCGCGCACACATGTGGGGTTACCATCTCAGTACCAAAGAAATCCGTTCGCCAACTTGGATGCATGAATCTAAAAATATATTCCGGTAGAATCTCTGCATTGTCGGTGATCTATTTTTTTTCTTCTCTCTTCTCTAAACGTAAAATGAGTTAGAAACTCATTTGTAGTGAGCAGACAATTGCTGAAGTACGACGGATTTGTTTACTTTTTAAGTGAAAACTTTATAGTCTTTATTATATTATTATGGTAACCATTTTTCAAGCTTTAGCTTCACGGAAAGACAGTCCCTCATTACATTTCTTATTTACCTCATTTAATACCATATAAAGAATCTGGTTTGCTTACATTTTTTTCTCTGCATGCAATTTATATTTGTTTATATTAATTAGCTGTAATTATGCGCTGGGAGAGTAATTCTCACAGATTACTTTGCTGCTGTCGCTATAAATTAAACCTGAAAAGTATTTTTTAAGATCTCAAAGATGTTGATATATATGTTGAATACGGCAGCATGGCTAATATCTTTCAATTCCTCTTTAGATATTCCAGTGTTAAAAAAATAGTGAAAACAAAAGGGTTACGGGCTGTTATTAGGGACTGCCCGATGCTTCAGGTCCTGATAACTGGCCCGAAAGAATTTAATAAGAAGGCGTTAGAAAAAGGTACCAAAAAAAAAAAATAATAATACTAATATCAAGGAATGAGAAAAAAAATTCTTTTCTCTGAGCTATTGAATCGTATTACTGGTAGGAATAATTTAAATTTTTTTAGTTGACTTTTTAAAAGAAATAGAAATTAGTATTTTAATAAGCATATCTTATTTTTGAGCGAGAATCAAACTAATATCCCCTTGAAAATTATGTTTTTTAACTTAATAACTTGGACAATGCAAAAAATGCTTTATATAATTCGAGATTTCTGTTTAGACATTTAATTTGAATAATAACTAATATTTAGATTTCCAATTTTTGTTGATTTATACTAAATTAAGTAAAAAATCGTAAGTCGTGTATTTTCATGTATTTGTTATTGTATTTTACCCATACGAAAGGGAATTTTATAAAATTATTCTTCTGAATAAAAAAATTGTGATTTTGTCAAATAGTCATAATTTGAAAAATTGTGACAAAAATTCATAATTATTGTGTCTCAGACAAAATGTTTAACCACCAGGCACCGGCGAGATTCGAACTCGCGATCTCCTGTTTACTAGACAGGCGCTTTAACCAACTAAGCCACGGCGCCACATTTGTGCAATGTTATGCAATCTTATAAAGCATTCTACCATTCAGCTCTACAATGATTTATTTTTCTTTACTTTTTAAGTTCAAATTTTCCCCTTCTTTAGAAGTTCCTTTACAAAATATAGGCTATACCAGCAGATAGAACAGATCTAGCATGTTAACTTCAAAAATTTTATAAACACGCAAAAGCTACTCTTTATTCCGATTCTGTTAAAATGAATCGTTATGAAATTATCTTGATTTCAATGATCACGATTTATAATCATTCTAAAATCAGAAATACTTTTAGTTGTGATGAACGGAGTTTTCTAGCAATTTGTCTCCTATAAAATTTTTGAATTTTCAGCTTTCGCAGAGAAATCGAAAAACTAATTATAAAACACCACATATTATTAAAACTTGTACAAATGCTGACAATATTACAGATGTGTGTGTGATGTTATATATCATGCCTTCTGGTATTATCTCATTACTAAAGGCCTCAACGACTTTAGCCTTTCATCTATTACTAATGATATCTTATACATCTATGAAGTCCGATCCCATATAAATTATAATTTAATTTCGCGTCATATGACCCTTTAATTTATTATCTCACCAAAAAAAATCTATAGTTGCAAGCATGCTATACGCCCTCTCAACGTTAATGTTGAAAAAAAAATTAAGAATTATTTCTCAAAAAAATTTGTGGTACCGGTACAACCTAGAAGGTAACTATTAAGTATAATTAGGATGTACCGGTATTATTATGTTGATAAATTATTATCGTGCAACCCTGAAAAAAAATTGGATCTTGTTGAGCGTTAAAAATTTTTTCGTGTCCCAAAAAGACGAGACGAGAAGAGGAAAGCTTTAAAATCGCTGGAAATCTCATAATTTAAAATTGTTATACTATTGAGATTTGTTATAGTATTGAGAATAATGTAAAAATCGGTGATTATTTCACAGTGGGCCGTCGCTGCTGTCTGAACAAAAATTAACTATCAGTCTCGGAGTAATTCCGGACTTAAGGGGTCTTATCATGAAGCTACAGAGCTTTCTTCATGGATCTTATACACTTCAAAACCAACTTGCTTCATCGGACCTGGATTATACTTTTTGACCTTCTAAAATATTTTCCACAATACTTCCTTTAATATTATGCTCATGGTACTATAAGCATTTGCTTTTGTGATGAGAATGGGTTGTTAAAATTTCAATTTTTTACCATGTTTTTATTCTCGCTCTCTTGTTTGTGTGTGTGTGTGTTTGTTTGTTCGGTACAAATCTTGCAACCGATTTTTAAGTAACTTTCCGATTAGGTAAACATTTAAAACTTTTAGAATAGCTCAGAACACGATGACAATGCATTATTTTAATACTTTTAGCCATCTTTAAGCAGCACTGAATTCATTTTCAGTTAATTTTTTGTAGACTGGTGCAGCCATCTATCGGCCGGGACGGGAACGATAACTTCATTTTCTTTCAAGTTGATGGGATAATTCATCAAAAAAATTTTAAAAACATGGTATATTAAAAGTTCTTTTTATCTTGTAATTATTAATTCCCATAACAATGATTAATCATGTAACATGATTAGAGTGGTAGTGTGAAAAGATATGTTGCACTTAGGTTCGTTCTTAATAAAATTCCATTTCCCTAACCCCCCAAAATTTTGTATTTAGATTTCAAAGCGTACTTTACAAAAATTATGCTTTCAGCAACTGCATCCTAATAGAACTTTCTTTTCGAGGAGGAGATATTTTCTGCTAGGTTGAAATGAGCCTAATTAAAAGCCTTGACTTCACTAGCAATAGCTTAGTTTTACAGTTTCAAGTTACTATTATTTTAATTTTCAGCAGAGAAAAATTATCTGGCTTTGTTGGATTGGTTCCACCAATTATTGACCTAAATTTAAAATTACCGGATATTTTATGAAAATATTTCAGTCTACTCCTGGTTGACTTTCTATTTTGATAGAATGCTACATGTTGACAAAAATGTCAAGAATATCTGAAAGATTATTCCATGAAACAGAGGGGCAACCATGCCATCAATCTCCTCATACCAAAAATGGTCCATTCTCCCCCAGAAAATTGGGAGAAAAAAACAAAAAGCAGGACCTGGCTCTCCACAGGCAAACCTAAGAATGTTACATGTTTTTACAAATTAGGAACTTGGTAAGAGAATAGCTTGAAGTGACAGATTTTTATCGTCAAAATTCGTCCAAGTAATTTATATAAACAGTCTGTCTTCTGAGCACTGTAACTCTCGGGAAAGTTGAGCTTGCCACATGAAATTCAATATGCACTATTTCCAAGAATAACTTAATGATCTAGACCATTAGTTCCAGCAAAGTCAACCATATAAATTCTTCATTAGTTACGTCAAAATTTTCACTCAAAAAGAAAAAGATGAAATATTTAACATTTCTGAATGATTTCCTTCTGTGGCTCACTACTCTAATACCACACCCGATTTCATCATTTCAAGGCAAAATACCAATTTTACTATCATCTTTGAACATAAATACTTAACATTTTGTTGACAGGTTATTTTACATAAATACTAACCAAAGAAACAGACTGTGGCTTAAACTGTTTACTTCTTTTGGAAGAATCTAAAAAAGAATCTTATCTTTGTAAAGCCCATTTTCATTAGGTCAGACTTGAGAATTATTGTTCGAATGTACGTATCGGAACAAATATAATCAAGGTCATTGTAAAAGTATTTTTGGAGTAAAGGATCAGTTAGCCAATATCACCAATGTGTTTCCTTCATTAATCTCAGCTGTGTTATTTTTTCTCTATATATATATATATACATACACACACTGGGTAATGGCTGAAAGGTGAGGGTGCTTGCTTTCAGTTCTGTGGGTACAAGTCCCACTGCTTGCATGGATGTTTGCAATCTTTCGGAATTGGCTTTAAACTGCAGACCCTGATGTATAACAAAAGTTGACCATAGTGCTCTCAACTAACTCAACTTATCAGTGTTATATTAAAAACTAAAAATTTTTACAGTTAACTCCCATGCACTGTAAATTTTCAACAGACTGTCATATTTCCATTTGGTGGCGAAACAAATTTAAGCAATCAGAAAAAAAATGTGAAAAAAAAAGAGTTATTCCATTATTTCACTAATGCTCTGCTTTCAATAGTTACAACTGAAATATTTGTATAAATAAAACTTGTTATCATTACAAACTTAAGACATAGTAAAGTGTAATGAACCTAGAAAAAATGTTAATATAAATATTAAATAAACACTACCCAAAATAAGACTTTCACTTTTCTAAATAATAATAAAAATAACATTGGTAGCAAAACTTTACTAAAAGAAAATTTTGTAAAGAGAATAACGAGGTTATTGATTCTCGAGATGATTTAAAAATTGCACAAAGAGTCATTATTCCAATGAGTGCATTTATTTCTTCTAATGAAATATCCTTGTAATAATATGAACACATTTAACACATTTTTGTTATTTTGCTATTGCATACCTGCCAACCTCCCAAGAAAAAAATAAGGAACACAGTACACAACATAATTGAGAAAAAAAACAAGAGCAACAAGATGTATAATATTTTTTAACACAAGAACAGAACTGTAAAAATTCTCTTTCAGACTTTCAATTCTTTGACAAATTCTGATGTTTTGGATCCTATAACTAAATCTTTCTCATCCTTCCGATTCTTAAATACATGAAATTTGACATTAAACACACATTTAGAGCTAGTTATGACAGATATTTTCCCAAATCTCGCCAACAATTAAAAAAAATTCGATAACTCTCTTCTCATCTTGTGAATTTTAGGCTCTTCACTTTGAAACATCACATTATATGTTTAATAAATGACAATCACATCTTTCACAAAAAATGCTAAAGCATGATCAAGATTTGAGCTTAATATAAGAAAATTTATTTCTTCCCACTGCAATATGCGTTTATTAATGGTAGATGATGGTGACTCTGCAAGTGATTTTACTTTTTTTTGCTGATTTTTGAGAAGCACATGAGGTTGGTTTTAACTGTTTTACAGAGATGGGTGAAGCACTTACATAAATTTAAATTTTTTTTACTGGTATTGGTGAAGCAAATGTGGTTGATTTTACTTTTTTTATTAGTTTAGGTGAAGCACATGATGTTGACTTTCTCTCTCTTTCTAATGTTGTAGAAGCTGCTTGCTGTTCAGGAAGTTTTTGTATAGTGTAAGCTGCTAGGAGGGGAAAATATGAATCTCGAAAAAGCGATGGTGCTGCGGAACTAAAAACACGGGACATTTTTGCTTGAAAACGTATTTTTGTAACAAAGCTCAAAAAACGGAACAAATACGTTTTTTACAGAACACTTGGCACGTATGCTATTGGTATGATTGACGATTTTTTCAATCAACTGGTCAGTAAATAGTAAACGCCAAACTTGCTCTGGAAAAGGGTCGTGCCCCAAGGCCAACGTTGGACCCTCTAACTTGTTTACTCTCACTTTTATCGCATTACAAGGTGCTGATTGCTCTATATATGACCCCTTCGTTTCCATGGATAATCCCCTCCGCCACAGTCTGTCTGATATAATATCAATGCTACCATGACTGATCAATGAAGGCTCTTTAAAGCTAAGTGCTGAGATTTGTTGCTGCTGTTCCGAAATACTGACAATCTGCTTGGAATCTTGTAAAAGAACTTCATCACTATTTTTCTTATTATCAGAGATTTGAGGAAGTATATTACAATTGTTTGGAATGTAGGAGTCGTCTGAATCAATTTCAGAATCTGATTCCTCAATCTGTAATAGTACGAGAGAGACAAAATATCTCATTTGTTGTGAAACAAGAGGAATTCTTCCAGCCATGTTAGCTACAACAATAAAACAAAGATCTTGGAAATAGAATGCATGTAGACTGACAGACAATTAGTACAGCTTATTGGTCATACAGACTGGCAAAAAATTATAACAGTTCCAGGCTCATCGGTCCAAAAGCCTGACTATGTTTTACAAAGAATAAATTACCAACAAGCTACAAGCGGGCGAAAATCTCCGATGTGCTGTATTTAAATGTCAGGACCCAACTGATGACGTCACAAACCCCCAACACCACACCACCCTTCAGAACAGGTGGACCAGCGGTCTTCTATACCGATGAGCTGACGTAAGGGCTAAGAGTAACAAAATATTTTATATAATTGAAGTAGATTTATGTTGTGAACATACAGGATTTAAATTTTCCACGAATACATCAAATCATATAATCTCTTTTGAATGACTTGCTTTTTATCTATTTCAGCCTCCATTTAGTTGGATGTTGATAACATTAAGTCAAACATTTAGCATATATCAGCTTGTAAGGAAACTAATCAGAAATTCAATATTACTCAGTTTATTATTTATATTTAGAACAGTTTGCATAATTTTATGTAAAGTATAATTAGTGTTGTGTATTTTCTATAGTTTTATTTTTTGTGTTGCATAATTTAAAAGGTCAGTAAAAAGAAATACATATCCATCTGGCCCTAAACAATTTCTACAGCTTACATAGAACAGAACTTGTAAGAATCTATGTTTCCACTGGCAAAATTATTGAAAGTTCATTATTTATTGAATTTTCAAAAATAGCGAAATATCTCAATACAATAGGTTTGAAACCACTCATATTTTAAAAGACAAAAAAATTTCTATCTTTCACTAATAATTTTCCAAATGTTCCCCCAAATTTATTTTTACCTACTTGTGATACTCAACTGCTTTAATCCTACTGTAGTACATGTTTTGTTATACAGCTCTTATGGTTATCACTACTAATAACGATGCTAAATCATGCAGAAAATGTATTCAGTAGACTTTGCAGTCCTTTCACATAAAAGAAATTATAAAAAAATTGATTATAACTTGTCTCATCTCATGTAACATATTAACCTTCAGAAGGACTAAGTTGCTAACACATTAAGACACAATAAATCTATGGGGATTATCTCACTAGTTCTTGTCTAATGCATTTATCAATGAGATGCACTAAGAACTTTTACAGAAAAGAAGAAAAAAAAACATTTGAAATGTTAATTCTTTAGTGTAAACAAAATTTGAACAGCTTCATGGTTAAAGCACTTATTCCGTTAGCTTCACAAAGATTAAATTTCCCTCCCATCCAAAACTTCTATATATATTTTGTACCTAAAATATTGCTGAAAACTAGAGATTAAATTTAGAATGGATGTTTTTTATTTTTTTTTAATTTTATTTCTTCACAAGTTAATGTTTTTATAGCATGAGATAGCAACTGTTTTAAATGTTCTGTAAACAAACCTACTAAACAATTTTAAACTACATGTTCTCTATTTACACATCTTTCAGAAACACATATAAGAACCCTGAAATACACATTGGGTGATGCATCATTAAAAACAAATGAGAAAGATTTCTCTTAGCTCAAGATGAAGTTTTTTAACATACAAGACTCATATTAAAGCTGCTAGTAGAAAAACTTAAATCTGTTAAGAGTGGATATGCCTTTAACATATGTTAAGCTATGTCCACACTTTTGCGCTTTCGACATGTCGCATGGAAAGAGAAATGCGAGGCATGCTCAGAGGGATGCGTCACCATCTGCAAATTCCAGGACAGCACATGTGTCACAATACTGCATGCCTTATCACAAGCGTATCCAACCCAAGTGGATTTTTGTATGGTATTCCATGCGCTTTTCTATTCTGCAAGGCAGTTTTCAAGCCAGTGTTCAGAATGTTGCAGTCTTCGGAAGAAATTTTAAAATTTTATTGATGATTACAGAAATTTATCGGCATTGTGGGATGTCAACCACTCCGCATACACAAATAAAATTAATACATTAAAAATAGTTATTTAATAATAATGTGTATTGTTTTAAAATTAAAACTAAATGTATTTTTAAACAAAGCAAATTGAAAAAAAATTTTAAAACTTGTACTATATCATTGAAATTTTCTTTTTGAAATAAAGGGAGAAGATTTCAAAAATATGCATGTTAATTTATTATAAAAATACTGAATAAAAAATTCTCCATAGCTTATCATAGGAATTAAAGACCCACTTTGAAAAAAAAATAGATGTTTTAGTATTATAAAAGCAGGTTACAACCTGAATTCACATTTTGAGTGACGTAATTTTTCCCCCATCATGCATTGCTTGCATCCAAATGCATATGATCTTGCACATATCATTTTCATTTGAAGCTAAATATCCACACATTTTAAATGTAGGCATTTTTTAGTCCATCATAGTTTTCTCGTCGTGTTCTTCATTTAACCCCATGTTAAAAAAAAATGAATGATTTTCATTAATAACAAAATATACTCTTAACTTCTTACAAATGTAGGAATTTTTTTTTAAATACATATAAAAATTCAAAAGTAATTCTTCATGGCCCACTTTGCTCAGAAAAGAAGTAAATGTCTCAATTTAATTCTTTACTTTATATTAAAGAGATTACTATATATATATATATATATATGCATATATATAAATATATGCATATATATATATATATATATATATAGAGAGAGAGAGAGTATGACTAGCGGAAAACCTGTACTTCGCTATGGAGTTCATTCAAATATAATACAACAGTCAATGTATGCAATTAATGCCAAAAAAAAAAATATATATATATATAGATATATATACATATATATATTTATAATAAATACGATGATCAATGTATACAATTGATGTAAAAAAAATATATTTATAAAAAAATGCAAGAGATGTAATAGGAAATATTAAAGAATATAGTACAGTTTCAGGAACATATCTTTTACTGTATTTTAATATTTTTTTGGATAATGTCCAATCGTCTGCCGCATTAGCAAGGAAAAGAAAATTTTTTTTTGTCTATTTAATTGTTATGCAAGTGACGATAAATTTATTTATTGTACCAGAAAAAGAAATCACGTGATCAGCATTTAATAAATTAAATCAGAAAATGGAGGTAAAGATTCGAAAAAGATCTCATTTGAAAGGAATTTTTACGATCTTTCTTGCGATATAAATTTTATAACCCCCAAATCATTTTAAATGCAAACTTAAAAAAAGTTACTAAAACAGAGTAAAAATTTTATTTTCAAAATTTAAGAATTTTTAAAAATCTTTCTTAGAGCACCCCTACACTATAAGAAGAATCGCCATGCAAAATTTCAGCCCTTTAGGTCCAGCGGTTTGGTCTCTGTGTTGTATGTTAGTGAGTCAGTCACAGAACTGTTTTATTTATATATATAGAGTGAGAGATTAGCTAACGATTTTTCTTCAATTTTCTGTATACTTCAAAAGTAATATAAATGTTCCTTTTATTCAGAAATAAATTAATATACTAGTGTAATTTTACACTATATATTTAAGAGTTATTTTAATAACAAGCAATATTCTACCGTTTTCTATTCTCAGTATTTGACTGGTTTTATTACTTCATAAACAAAGTTATAAATCAGGGGTTTCCAACTTACAAGTGTCCAAGGGCCGCAATTTAATCAGGACCATACCCAGGACTTTTTTTCTTGAGGGAGGGGGATTTGGAGGATTTGTGTATAGTATGAACTATGAAATTTTTAAAAATTCGAGGATGAACCTCCAACAATGACCTTGATTATAACTGGCCAACTTTTGTTAAATTACACAGACACACACAAAAAAGTCAAATATGAAGTGGGTATTTGAATAAGAAGTGGGTCAAATAATAAGTGTGTGTGTGTGGGGGGGGGGGGGGGGGTAGTAGGAAATGGAACATGAGTGGACACCCTACTTTTCATGGAATTCGAGGAAAATCAATCTTTTTTGTAAATGAACAGCATTTGAAAACAAAGATTTTAACAAAAACATTTTTCGTTAACTAAGAATATCTAAATTGATGCTGCAAATGATTTTCCTAGAAGTCTTCGCGGGCTGCAAAAAAAGGTATTGCGGGCTGCCAGTTGGAAACCCCTGTTATAAATTGTAGTTCTATTTCTAATAACTTGGCATATAAAAAAAAACAGGTCTTCTCTATATTCTGTATCACCAGTTATTAATTTCTCTATTAAACTACATTGATGTAGAACCTACGTGTATAAGAAAAACCATCTCTAATTGATTACTGAGGTATTACATAAAAAATGTTTATATTTATATTTATTTTTAGTCTTCTAATTTAGATCATTTCCCCCTGCACGTGTGCACACACACACATACATATATATATGATAAATACGCAAGTAGAGGAATTATACATATTTATATACAGAGCACTGTACCAAAATTATAGTCTATTCTTGTTGCACATTCCTTGTTGCGTTACGTAAAAATAGTGATCACCTTATATACTTCACGAAATCACAAGAAATGCAGCAGTAAACGTCCGACTCTTCCATCTCGTGAGGCATAAACTGTCGAACAAGTGTGGACAACAAATCGTATGCGTCTAGAGGCATGCCGGGAGACAGGCACTAAAAGCAAGTTGAAAGGAAAGAGCAAGTCGAAAGCGAAAGCGCACAAGTGTGGACGTAGCTTTATATCCATTTAAGTCACTGGCAATGGATCTTTTCAATTCAAGGAAATTAAGCTTTTAAAAAAAATCAAAATTTTAAAGAATTCCTATAAAATAGATGTTATACCTGATAAAGCCTTCTAAATTAAATCTTAAGTGTCTCGGCAATGTTGTTCCTGAAAATGATTTTTGCTTTCACCAGGTGACAGTTTAATTATTCCTGAGAATAGTTAGCATTTTAAAAGAATCACTCAGACAAAAACTTATTTATCATTGGCAATTTTAATTAATAAGTATTAAAATTGTCAATGGCAAGATCTTGGAAATAGAATGCATGCAGACTGACAGACAATTAGTACAGCTTATTGGTCACACAGACCGGCAAAAACATACAAAACTGTATATTTTCACACTCAAAAACACTCTCAGAAACAAGCAACCTTTAAAGTAATTCAAATGTTTCCAAAAAATTCAAACTAGAAGGGAAGCTGAATGTGGATTTCACTTTCACAATACATCTATACAGATGTTTTTGTTTCTAATGCCCCCTGGCCAGAAGTAATTCCAGACCAGGTCCATATAGGCTAGTGGGCTGCGGCTCCCTTTTAAATGGCACCACAAGGAGATAACTAAATACCATACTATAACACATAATGTTGTGCTTTTAGCCCTACAATGAAACCAGGCTGGGATGTTAATTTTTCACACTGAAAAGACTGCATACAACCATAAAATTAACCAGATGTTAAATTTCTGCAACAACTTTATAAAGTCAAATAATTTAAGACATAAGTTAAGAGACAACTGAAACAAAACATTTTACTACAAATCATTTTAATACATTTTTACATACATAAATGCTATATGGATAATTACAGGAAAGTAGAAAACAGAAAAACATCAAATTTTCTATAAAGAATTATCTTTGACACAATACAATTTCACAAGTTCTACCCAATGAAGAAAATTGCACCAATTCAACCAGGTCTTTATTTACAACAAACTTTTAAAATGGTTTATTTTAATGTGATTTGGTAAAACGATACTGAATCAGGGTGATAACTTTTTATTGAAGGTAAAAAATGTGATTTTAAAGTATTTTACTGATATAA
Organism: Dolomedes plantarius; assembly: GCA_907164885.2. NCBI lineage: Eukaryota > Metazoa > Arthropoda > Arachnida > Araneae > Dolomedidae > Dolomedes > Dolomedes plantarius. The sequence goes on along the minus strand of OU015495.1, from coordinate 62,403,072 downwards.
TGACATATGAATTCATACAAACTTTTAAAAAAAGCATAAAAATTATTACATTCACTGCCACATGCAAAATAAGTTTATTAGAACTGAAAGTTTTGTTTTGCAGAAATAGAATGTTGAGAAAGAAAACTAATGTGACAGAAAATAATGTAATTCACATATCACCATATGAAATAATATCATAGTGCCCAAAATGCACTGTTTAGTCATAAATGAAAATAAAATAACAAATACAACTCTAATGATTACATAAATGGAAGTTAAAAAGGAAATATGGAAAGAGTATTCACTGAATTTCTCTCATTTCTAGCGACACAGACAAATCTAAATAATAGATTAAAAACTAAATACACAGAAACAATATATAATAAAACATACTCTAACATTCTAGAATTAAGTTTAAATTAATCAACTGAGTAAAAGAAATTACGAAAACCAAATAATGAATAGATAAAATAATGAAACCCCATGTAAAATGCCATAAGAGTTCTTTTCCACAGAATACAACTGAAACACAAAGCAGCCAGCTACTGAAAAACACAAAACAAAAGTCTGTGACAGAGACCTTATAGGTCAGTGTCATACCAAGCAGCCATTTGTGTGGCATCACCATCTTGTGGGGGAGAAGGTAACATAGGTTCTAATGTGTCAAAATTAATGTCAGGAGGACTATCCAAATCCATATCTGTTCCTAAGGTTCCATAACCACCATGCCCAACTTGTCCCCCAAGATCAAGTCCCTGCATCGAATCAATAGGGACCTGAAGATCAAAACCTATATGAAAAAGAAAAAAAAAAATCACATGAAGTCATTAACATTATGAAAAATAACACAATAAAAAAGTTCTATTTATTTCAATCTTTTCAGGACCAGCATGCACACAAAAAACCATGGTTCTTGTGCCTGCAATTACATTACATTACTGATTAATTTTATGCCAAGTTTACCTTTGTTTAAAAAAAATAAATACTCAAAAGGTATGGGCAAAGAAACTACAAAAGATTGTCAAAATTATGGAAACACCGAGTTGCAGCAAAGCTTTTTATTAGTGGGCTGTAAGTCCACCTTTGGCTTGTAAAACAGCATGAAATAGCAGTCTGATATAGTGAAATAAGTCTTGTGCATTAGCCATTTTAATTTGGTATCATTCACACTGCATTATATGTTCTACCTGTTCCAATGATGTTTGAATCTTTCTCTTCATATGCTTTTAGAAATTACAATTGGCTCTGCCCAGCAGAGCATGCTCAATACATATTGTTACTTTCACAAAGGACTAGAAAGTTAAGAAAAAAAACCCACTTATGGACCTTGAAAGCAAAAATAAGTTATTTTTTAAAAACTTTTTAAGAGCTCTTAAAAACAAACTGAAAATTAGGTAGTTGCTAAGGGCTTTTAGAGGACCGTATGAACCTTGTGTTAGATGAAGTGGAAATTAAATACTTAATATAGTAATAAATTTTTGGACAATGAATACAATAAAATATGCATATTTTAAAAAACTTAAAAAATTCCAAACATGCTTTCTATATTATAAAAAATTACCTTGAAATAAAAAATAAAAAAAATTTCTAGGTAGATAGAGATTGATTGGAATACACTTATAATAAATTTCAAATCACATAAAAAGAAATTAGAAAACAGTTTAACCAATGAATGAATTACTTTATCATTAATGTTGCCATTCACTCTTTTGCTCTGCATAAATTTATATATGTTAAATTAAAACTGCTTAAAAATTTCACAAGAATATTTTATTTCTATCAAGATGATTAAAAATTTCACAAAAATTACCAAATTTAGGGTTATCTTAACCTACCAAGAATTTGAAAAGAATTTTTCTGTGATTTAACTTGAAAAACATTTTGATCAATTATTCTATCCCCTAGTTTGGTGTTTAAAAAAGAGAGAGGGGCCTGTCACTGATGGTTAAAACAAACTGAAATACTTAGATGGTGAAACATTCTTTTGTAAAGGAGTTATTCTCCTAAAAAAATAAATACTTTTTTAAAAAATCTCAAAACTTTTGATTTTCTACACCTAGAAATTCACACATTTTAAAACTAAAAATACAAAGCTTAAGAAAAACTTTAATCTTTCAATCATATGCTACAAGAAAGAAAGTTGACATGCTAATGGGAATGGACTAGGTAAGAAATCCATCACTCAAAATTCAGAAATTAGAAAGTTACTTTACAGATAATTTAAATTATTGTAAATTTTGGATAATTAAAACAGCGTCTACAGTAGGAGTCTTCAACTTATTCATGTTTGCGGGCCACACCAATAAATTCGCAAAGTTCCAAGGCCACACATCTGTGAAATAAGTAGTTTGGCAGAGGAAAAAATGTATTATTTGCAAATAAGCTTCAGCCTGTGAGATGATTGCTTGATTTGCTTTTTAAAGCATGTTGATGAAGGATTAATTCCTTCAAAACACACCACTGAATTTTTGTGTTTATGGTATTTCAAAAAGTATTTTGTACCTTTATAACCATTATTAATTTAAAGAAAGTTTTTATTTAAAGATTTCTACAAACAACAAAAAATAGGAGTTAATCAATGTATTTTGTACTTTATATTGCATGAAGCAGAATGAATACAGGAAGAAGAGATGCACGTGAGACTCTGGAAAGAAGCCTTTGGCATGCTGCATTTTGTGTTTATTTCATCTTAAGATTCTGCATACAATTACCAGTTTATTATTTTGATAAGCCTATGTGCCATAGGCTACTTTTTCCCGATGCATTCTTGATCTTTTTTTATGAGAGAATGCCTTTCTAAGATTTTTTTTCAAATTCATATCAAACTTTCGTTTTGCATGACCAAAATGTTTCTGCGGGCACAGGTTGAAGACCTCTAATCTACAGGATTGATATTCCTTTTCAAAAACCGAAAATGAGGGGAGTTCCTAAGGACTTCTTATGGACACTGGGTAATATTTTTAGGACCCCAAAAATTATTTAAAATGTTCTATTCCTGAATATTAAAAAATATTTGAATATTAGAACAACTTTATGATAATTTCTCCAAAAATATCAATTTCATAAATTCATAGCATTCAAAATACTTTTACAGGGAGAAATATGTTAGGGTTTGCCCCGCATTAACATCAATTTTCACTAGAAAGCATGGTTGTGTCACAGCTGGTATCATTTCATGACATTAAAGCAAACTAGTATCTATATTTCTCTCTTATGTCACAAAACTTTTTTACTATGTCAAAAAAATGTCACAAAAACTAGAATGTATTACTCAAATGATAAGAATATAAATATGATATCAAAATAATACACATACCATTAATTAATCCATGTTAGCAAAGAAAATGTATGAAACATTAATATTGAGAAATTTGCAGTACAAATTAGTTTTAACATGAATTTAATACATCACATCTTATTTACAAACACGAATATACAATTTAATTACTATACACATAACAATAAACACTTAGAATAAAGCAATTTAAATATATATGAAAATTAAATTGGAAGTTCTCATATTTATACATTATTTGAAATTATACATTTACTATCATAAATATTTCAATCAACTTACCTATTGGTCAGGGACTGAAAGAAGCAACACAATTAAATTCTAAATTTTAAACTTGTAAACTTAAGAGCACATGCTTTAATTTTAGTTTACACGATATACAATCTATTAAACTACAACCAGTGTCTCAACGCAGCAACATGAAAGTTAAATGAACACTGAGCCCCAACATTAATCATTGCAATCCACTTTAAAAATTTTCCTAGTCTCACAAAAGATATTAAAACATTCAATACTCTTCCATACAACTTTTTTTATATATTTCACTTCAAATTACCCTAACAAAAACCAAATTACAACTCATTTTTTTAATATATATATATATATATATTTTAACAAAGAAGTGCCCTTAACCCATAATATAAAAAAAAAAAACATCAATTTTCAAATTCTGGAATACAAGAAATATCCTTTCACAATAAGTATCTTAGTTCACAAGTCAATTTGCATACATATTTTTGTTGCAATTTTAGAAATATAATACAGCACACTACAAAATTCTACAGAGTTACTTATATATATATATATATATATATATATATAAACCCTTTAAATCTTGAAAAGATAAAAGTGGAAGAATTAGGAAAGACAAACCTTGGGGAGTGTACGGATTATGTCTTGGAGCTCCACCATGAACACTTGGGGGTCCTTGACTTCCTTGATATATTTGATCATGATAGGCCTCTTCAGGACCCAGCATATTTATGTCCATATCAGCAGGCTTAAAAAAAAAGAAAAAAAAGAATGAGTTATTACCAAAAGCATAAGCATCACCAGCCAGTTTTGAATATTTGTTAAGGATTTACATTTTTAAAATAGGAAATTCACCAAGGAGAAAATGCAACAATTGCTTAATAGAGTAATATATATATATATATATATATATATATACTGTCCGACCACGGAAGCAAGGTCCCTGGAAGCTGTTACGCATGCGCGAGAAAAGCTAGTCTACTTAGAAAATAGGGGAAAACGTCATATTTTCGGATGTGTTTGTTTGTGAAATACGGAATGTATTTCAGACTGCTTTCTTTCGCAATTTTAAAGTTATTTTTTAAAACTTTATTTTTTGATCGAATATGTGAATAATAATTTCAAAATAATAAAAAGAAAGAAGCAAATCTATTTTAAAAATAGGAGTGTTATAGGGGTGGATATTTTCGAGTGTGTTTGTTTAAGAACTGCGAAAGAATGTTTTCAACCAACTTTCTTTTTTGATTGAATGTATAAATAAAAACCGAAAAACATTTAAATGGAGGTTTGAAAAATTCCATTTTTAAGTGATATATTGTAATAACATAAATATATATATAATGCAATAAAAATAATATATTTGTTTCGCAGTTTTACAATTTGCAGAAGTAATTAGGATATAGAACTCAAAATTTTCAATCTTTTGTGATTAGCAATAAAAAATTTAAAATGAATTTAAGATAAAACTTTCTCATAATTTTATAAATAATCGAAGTGTGAATATAAGATACAAATTTATAATTTCGTCTTCTATGATAATTAAAAATCTAGATTTTAAAAATGCATTTTATTGTAAATTAAATTAATTTAAAAAATGGTATATTTACATTCACTGTGATATTTATAAGAGCTGCTGAAGAAATACATCAGTGATCGGTAAAAAATATTTTTCTTTTATTTTTGTAACAAAAACTATCAAATAAAATCAATGAAAAATCTAATATTCATCCGATGAAATATCCGAATCACTGTCCGTGCCTGAAATATCTATTTGCAGAGGATCAACCAAATCTTCAATCACACCATCCCTTTTCCAATACATATTTTCTAATGAAACAACATGAGAGCTATTGTTGATACTATTTTATGGACAGCACAAAATTCATGAATTGTTCTTCGAATTACATCACAATCAAAATTATCTAAAGCTACATTTTCGGTGGGTTTTTTTTTCTGACGTCTCCTCGGAGATTCAAATTTTGGAGTTTCTTCACCCTTTGCTTCTCTGCCTATTCTTTTTACACTGGACATTGATATCCTGGTCATTTCGCTAGCTCTCTTTAGGGATCGCGAAAGTGGAACAATAACATTTCCTTCTAGTGCTACTTTATCACAAAATTTAACTACATTGCGTATTATACGTTTACAATCACTACGGAACGGCTTATTCCGAGCAGTTGTGTTGGGTAAAGGATCCATTAATTTTAATATAATAATCAAAATAACAGACGAGGAAAAAGCAAGCAAGCGCAGTTAGTAACCGATTCTAAAGAATGTTGAGAGAATACGAGACTTTTCCCCCTCCTTCCTCAGCAGCCTTACCTACAGCGTGAATAGAATCGTCTTGGCACTATGCCAACCGTGGTTCTTCGTACTGTGGTCGGACAGTATATCCAAGATGCTCAATATGGAAATTGGCTCAATCCAAAAAATTTACATTGCATTTCTGTATGTATATATAATATAATGACAGTTAATTTAAGAATTTACTGTGCTTGCATGTCTACTCTTTAGTCTTGCTATATTATATGCTGATTTAAAGTGGTCACAGTAAAGATACAGCAAAATAATGAAATTTGTTTCTCTTTAAACTCCTAGGATTGTAAGATACCATTCTATTATGTATCATGGAAATTTTTACTTCACATTTTTCTCATTAAATACAAAGAAATTCCCATTATTTTCCATGGAAATTCCAAACACAAAAAGGCCAATTTCCTTCTCACCTTTACCTTTTTCTTACTGAAGAAGAATGAAGTTCCCCATGTATGGCCTCATCTTTCAACTGCAATACCTCTGCAGACCCGTTAAAGTTTCAACCAAGGTAGTTGCTTGATTTATCAGTCATGCCAACATATCCTATCAAATTTCTTCAGACATTTCATAGTAAAAATGAAAGGAGAGAATCAATAAGATGCTTATAATTATGTATCGTGTCCTATTCCTCCTTCTGGTTCTGGGATAGAAAAGCCTATGCAAAATGTGTAGCGCTGCGCATCATGTATGCGCAAGTGCGGGTGCTGTGGTAACTGCATATATAGCGCGTACTGTGGTTGTTCTGAATTAGTTGTTGGAATTGCCAGTATGGGTAAACTGCCTGATTTAGACGTCTTCGATCGCGGACAAATCGTAGGTGCGCGACGCATGGGCCATTCAATTTCCGAAATCGTCAGACAGCTAGGATTTTCAATGTCGACAGTGTCAAGAGTACACCAAGAATACATGGATGGTGGAAAAAAAACTAGCGATCGGGTAAACTGCAAAGGACAATTAGCCTTGACAGTGCGTGGTGAGAGACGGCTCAGGCGCATTGTACGTTGCCATCGAAGCCAAACATTAGCTCAAATTACCACCCAGTTTAATGACGGTGCCAGTCGTACAGTCAGTAAACGGACTGTGCAACGCTCGCTTCACCGTATGGGTTTCGGGAGCCGTCGACCTACGAGAGTACCATTGCTCTATACTCGCCATCGGGCTGCACGTTTTGCCTGGGCAAGAGAGCACAGAGACTGGAGTGTAGAGGACTGGAAACGAGTAGCATGGAGTGATGAGTCTCGATTCCGACTACTTAACGCCGACGGGAGGCTGAGAATATGGCGTCAGGCTCATGAAGCCATGGATCCTGCATGCGTGACTGGAACTGTACAAGGGCATGGTGGCTCAATCATGGTCTGGGGTGTTTTTCCGTGGCACAGTTTGGGATCTTTGGTGCGTGTACCAACCTCCCTCAATGCAATTCGGTACGAAGAGTTGCTGGGTGATCACCTCCATCCATTTATGCTGTTCTGTTATCCGCACGGTAATGGAGTTTTCCAGCAAGACAACTGTACCTCTCACAAGTCCCGGTTGGCTACTGGCTGGTTGGATGAGCATTCCTCTGACTTATATATTAAACTTTATTATAATATGTCATATATTAAAAATTCTTATGCTTTAACCGTAAAGTACTTTTTAAGGACTGAAAAATAAACAACAAACAAAAAACGATCGTTAACTTTTTAACTGTCACGCCCAAGTTAGTCTCAGCCGTGGCAATTGCATTCGAAAATGCCGTGCCCGGGATAATATCAGGGTAGATTTTTTTCTTATTGCATCTTATTGTCAAGCACAAACCTATTTCGGGACAAGTTGATTTGGGCTTTATTCAATAGATGGCAGCACTAGTATTCTATACCATATCTTGGGAGGTGAATTTTTGCATTATTCAGTAGATGGCAGTTTATGTATGATATTTTGACAAACATTTGATTTTTGCCATTAAAAAATTGATATTTTCCGTACCAAAATCCTCAAAATAAATTGACAGTTAAAAGGTTAAGTACTTTAGAAAATTTAAATACAAACTTATTGACTATACCCTGTGTGAACATATGAGAGATTACACTAGTCTCAAAAATTCTACTTAAAAAATTGTTACAAATCTTAATCACAATAACATGAAAATATAAAATGAAGCCCTAGAAGAAAAACAAATTCAATGGTTTGGGTACTGTTTTACAAGGCAAATACATAAGAAAGGAAATATGAATATGTACCATTCCAGTCCATGGTCCTGCATCATCCCTAAAAAGAGAATTAGTCAGCTCTACTGATAATCTCTTTTTATAATCTTGTGGCTTATCTTCAGACATACGAAACAAAACAGCAGCAGCATATGTCGCTAGAAAAACAAAATAAAAAAATTAAACAGGGCAAAAGAAATAAAATTACAGTTATATTTAGACTCAATAAACCTACTTAGATCAGTTACCAATACTTAGATGAGTGATTCCCAACCAATGTGTTGCAACACTTTAGGGTGCCATGACATATCTTTTCAATACACAAAAAAATATTTGTAGAGTCCACTTAAAATAAATATTAAGTTGAATTGATTACTCTCACGCCTGACAAACTGTGGCACAAATCAAGGCACTTGTTCTTGAGGATGGATTAGTAACCCTCAAGCCTACATCTTTCAGTCTTGATTTCAAGCATTTGTGCTCTGAGCATCAATGGAAGTTTCCCATTAATAAAACAACTCTTTTTAGCAATTTTCATTGTAGCCATCTAGTGTGATACCTATTGAGTGTGCATCCCATGGGTATTTTTCAAACTGTATTAATATATCCTATCCTAGTGTTTGCTACTCGTATCTTTTAATAAATGAATAAAAATGTGCAATGGATTAAATATTTATTGGAACCTAAATTTAGCAAGTCCCTGAAATTTATTCTTTTATTGAATATTTAAGAATTTGAAAAACTAAAATTCTAACATGAGTACACAAAGTTTCTATCTCATTCCCAAGGGCGTCACAAACATAGAAAGGTTGGGAATCCCCGACTTACAAAGTTAAATAAGATGTCAAACACTTAACAGAATCTTAAGCAAAATATGTTAATGTATACTAATTTTAAAAATGTTACTTTTCCACTGGAAGCAAGACTAAGTCTACTTACCCACTCCTTCATTTCTTGAGTGCAAAAGATCTGTCAAGGGTGGTGTTGCACCTTCAGCCTCAATCATTTCTGCACCTTCCTTGTCTGCAGCAAGTTCACAAAGCACACCAGCAGCAACTCTTTGTATATTTTCTATTTCACTGTATAAAAGCTACAACAGAGATTACATTCAATAAATTTAGCTTTTATGCACCAACAACAAAAAAAAATTAATGCAAGAATGTAACAAAAGGAATGAGACAATGACAACTCCAGATTAGAAACTGATAAAACAAAAAATATATAAACACAAGGGTTGCTCCATAATTACACACCCAGAAGGTAATCAAAATGGATTATGAGAGAAAAAGTCATTTAATTACAATAAAATACATTGAAGAAATTCATGCCTTTAAGGTGACTGCCTACGTTGAAAATGCCATTTTTTGACTATTTTGATCAATTTAATTTTTTGCAAGAATCTTGTAATTCAATCTTTTCTCTTTTCAAAACAGTTTTGATTTTCATTCTACGTCAATTAGAAGCAGAGTTATAGCTATTTTAAAAAACATCGTCTAATACAAAATTTAAGTGATAAACAACTTTAAATGCGTCCATTTTTTGACCATTTTGGTCAATTTTATTTTTTGCAAGAATCTTGTAATTCAATCTTTTCTCTTTTCAAAACCGCTTAGATTTTCATTCTACATCAATTAGAAGCAGAGTTATAGCTATTTTAAAAAATATCGTCTAATACAAAATTGAAGTGACAAACAACTTTAAAGGCGTTTTTCTCAGAATTATGTTTTTTAGCACAAATCTCTACCGTTATCATGATATTTCAGATAATAATGTATATAATTTGATAAAATTTTCAGGAAATGTTTTAGATGCTATTGTTAATGAAATGACGTACAATAATTGATGTATACTAAATAGTTTTTTGTTTGGGGTTGTTTTTATAAGGAAAGGAATGACGAATTGGGGGAAAATTTTCATATTGGAACATAAAATTGTCTGTATTATTTTTGCATTTTAAAATTTCTCTTAGATTGTAGGTCATTTTGAAGATAACTGTTATATGTATCATGTGTGAGAAGGAAATTAAAATAGTAGCATTAGAATTTTGTTCAGAGTGATAAGCATTTTAGCTAAATTTCATTAAAAATTACTTCAAATTGACCAATTTATAAAAAAGTATGGTGTTTACAGGAAAGTTTTTTTTAAATTTATTTTTAAATGCTGTTTTACCATATGAGACCAAAAAATCCTTAAAAAAACAATTTTAAAAAAAAATTGGCTCCGAACGTAGGCAGTCACCTTAAGAAGATTGCATTACTTTTATTTCAAACAAGGGTTACATTTAGAATGACAAACTCTTGAGTTTCTTTGAACTTGCTATAGCCTTAAAATTATAAAATACATCTTGAAAGTCCCAATAATGGTCAATAAATTGCTACTTCTCTTGTAGCTGATCAACTTTCATTGGATTACTTCTACTTAAGGCTATTCCTGAGAAGCAGTAATTTTCATCAATGTTGAATTTGACTTAACAAATCCTATGCATAGGACATTAATTTTTGAAAAAAAGTTTATAAAATAGTTATGCTCTACAAATTACATCAGCACTAAGAATTTACATTTATTTAGAGATAGGTAATTAAGACATTAGCAAATTGACAGCAATAACAAAAAGATAAGAGTGTCATTATGTAAAAAGTTTTTTTTTAATAAAAAAATATTTTCAAAATATGATCCAAACAGACATCTTAATAACAGAAATTCACATAAAATCTTATACCTTACCTGAACAAATACAGGGATAACATTGAGACCTCTGATAATAGCTCTATTATGAGCTTCACGTGCAAGAATGTGAAGAGCTCCCACTGTACCCTCTACTATTTCTTCCATTCTAACGCCATCCACATATGCAATTTGGCTATTGCTAGAAGCTACACTGGATCGTTGCTAGGGAAAAGAATTACTTCACTACATAAGAAAATAAATCAACATATTTCAAATTGATCTTGCAGAAATAAAAGTAACTTACCCTTTGTGTATCCTGATAGGCTTTAATTAGCAATTGTACCAATCTTGGGATAGCTCCATGCTCTCTCAGCGGTGCATGATTAGCAGTGCATAATGCTAAATTTCTGATCAGGCCAATAACAGCCTACAGAAGTATAAAGAGATATTTAGAAGGAAAAAAAGTCATTGGCTGTTAATTAAAGTAAGAACTATTAAATAAAATAATTGTAATATCACAATAAAAAAGAAAATACACTAAAAAATTTGACAAACTCATTAATATTATTTTTAATACATATGATTTGACTGCTTAATATAACATAATAAGCATCAAGGAAAATAATTAGAACCAATGGAGGATCTGAACAGAATAATTAGTGCATTAAAACTTAAGAGGAAATGAATCAACTTTTTTATTTTCTTAGAGGTACATTCATGGTTATTTTGTTAGCTTCTAGCATAATGAACCATTTTACTCTTTTTCAAACCACATTTGTTCTCAAATGAAAATGGAAAGAGATTCTTCAACTTCATATCCTCCACACAGCTTACTTTTTCTGTTATGAAATTAATAAATACAGTGGACACTCGTTAATTCGAACTCTAAGGTTCTCAGAAAAAAGTTCGAATTATCTGATGTTAAGAGAAAATATATAACTTTAAATGTGTATCACTGAAGAAGAAAATCTCCTAGTATGTATAATCCCAGAAAATATATTATGTTATCTAAAGTTAAACATATTAAAAAGCAATACAGACTTACATTAATCATAAAATGAAGCAGAAGATATGCAGTATAAAGTAAACTTTTATTAAAAATATGAATTACACTTTGGGGAAAAACTGTAAAATGGATGTTTGGCTCTGTTTATGATGCCTACATTGTTCAGCCAGCTTCTGGATTTGAAGTAAACATTTCAATTCATTTTCAGAGGAAGGTTCCATCTAAATAAATGCTTTCAGAGTTTTAATAGAGTCCATTATGGCTTTGACCATTATGGCCGCATTAGAAATATCTTTCGGCAGGTAAGTAGAGTAAAGCCCTGGCAGTTTCCTACCGAAATTAGTTCATACGTCTTCGATTACATCAGAGCTTTGGCCACATACAGTTTGATAAGAAATATTGTGCCTTGACTTAAATCGAGAAAGCCATACATCACTGCATTTAAAATCTTCAATACCCATTCGAATTGCCTATTCATCAGCCTTCGTCAGCACTAGGGGTCCATTTATTGGAAAATTTCGACATCTAACATCCTGGAACCATAGCAGTAGAGCTTTTTCTAGAACTTCTTGGGACGCATTTCCCATGCGTTTCCTTCCTCTAGCAAATTTTGATTTTTCCCATGAATCTAAAATTGACTTCTTGTTTTTCAAATTAGTTGACAAGGCATTTTTTAAAAAAATTCTATAGTCAGCTTCTAACTTTGTTTTACATTCGCCATTCTCTACTTCTTGAAAATTTCTACCTTTGTCTTCAAAGTTAGGGTTTTGTACACTCCACATGTAGACATTCTGAATTTTTACATATTCACACCACACAATGAGGAAGAAAAACTAGACTACATTAACTTGTCTGCACTGCAGTTATAACTGATGCAGCTCCCTAGAAACTATAGTAAAGACTAGTTTTTCTGAAATTCTAAGAAAATCGATCCGAATAAAGGAAAATTGCTTTTTCCGTTTAGCACTAATTAGAAGGACAATAGCTACTAACGTTTAGCGGACATGCAATAGTCTAGGAATGCAGGCATGGGCCTCTTTACACAGAAAAGAAATTTTGATACAAAATAATAAATACAGTGTGTATTTTCTCTATTAAACGAAGAAAAAGAATTTTTTTGTCAAATTTTTAGTTCAAATTAACCAAAGTGATAAAAATTTAGTTCGAATTAATGAGATATTAACATTAACTCCAATTCAAGTTTTTTTGGGCCTTTGGATTAGTTCGAATTAACCGAGTTCGAATTAACGAGCGTCCACTGTACTAACATTTACTCTAAGCATACAGAACATTTGTGTTCATCTAGCTATTATATGACACACAAAATTGTACACGAAACAGAAGATAAACATTCTAATCAGAAACTAAGCATTTAACTATATCAGGAATGAGTCCTATATACATATCCTATATTAATATTAAAAATTATATCAAACAATATATGTTGCCTAACTCAGGGCTCCATAGACAACAATAAAATTAGTAAAAAATTAAAGTATTGACCTAAAACGAAAGTGGCCATAACTAAACTAAAATTGCATGTTTAATTTTACCTGGGCCTTCAGAATTAAATTCTTTTTTCTCTATACTTCCTCACATGCAAATCAGATGGGTGCCCGATGACAGTCTGATTATATTAGGCAGATATTTATGAGAAATTCTATTAATGGAATATTTTTTCATTGACAGACCAGATTCAAAATGTACTGGAATACAGGTCAGCTGTGCTCAATTTTTGCTGAAACATCTCAAGTTAATATTGTCAAACTTTATTGGGGGGTGGGAGGACTTTTGAAAATTATGCAACATTTCAGCACATATCAGTTAAGCAAAAAAAAAAAGAAGGGTGGGGTGGGGTGGAGTAGTTTAATTCCAAGGGAAAACTAACTACTGATAATAAATTTATATCACTTGTTGAGTCTTAAGATTAGCACCCAGTTAAGCAGCAACTGATGAGTCACACACCATATTTAACACATTTAAATTAAAATTTACAAAATACAGCTCTAGTTAAACTATACTTTCTCTAAGTCATAACAATACCTAAAGCATAAGGAGCTAAAATGTTGACAGAAGTTCTGAAAACGAACTAAGAGTTCTCAAATAAAAGTAACACTTAAACAAATATATACATAAATAAAAATACAAATAAATACAAATAAAACTAAACAGAATAAGACAATATTGAAAATTTTCTTTAAAAGGATGCTATTTTCCAAAATTTCTTCAAAAATTCATTGAAATTGATTAGCTTTCAGAAAATTAATGGAAATGTTTAAACAAAAACAAATTTTTATTTTGCCTCAAAAATATAGAATAATGAAATTTTTAGGGCTAAAAGCCTTTGATTTAATGTCTATTTAGCTGTTTGCCATGAACATTCTTTCCCAGTCACCATTTAACTTTTCATTGTAAAGAAATTATATTCAATATTTGTATTATAGCTTGTGCCATATTCTCTTCTTCGACATCTATAGAAAGGGCTTGAAAAAAAAAAAAAGTTTGCCTTATGAAAAATATCTACTGGGCCCCTACATTGTGCCAAATAAAGCTCTCAGACTAGGGATTTTTACACTTTCTTTCATCTTGTGAGTTCTGTACATGATGCCTCCATGAGTTATGCTTGCACCAAGAAAGTCAAAAGCTTCCCATCTTCACGGTTTCCTCAAATCAGTAACAACACAAAAATAAACTGAAATGCTATTGATAGTAACAAAAACAATGCTTTGCATATAAAGATCCTTTTTGTATGAAAATGTTAGGTTATTATATAGACAAAAAATTTTTTAATGGAAACTCCAGTTTTAATAAGATCCATTTTTTTTTTTTAGAAAAATTGCTAAAATTTTGCTCAAACACATTGGTGAGAAAAAAAGACTTGATCTCATTCCTAGAACCAAACTTGTATCACAGTTTGTTTAGATGTTAAAAAAGGGTAAAATGTGACTGAAGGCGAGAAATAGTAGATAAAAGGCCAAAAATCTTAAGATCAGTATTTTTAGTGAAAAAAGTGACTTGCATTGGGTCTGCTAACCTTAACATTGTCTCCAAGTTACCTATGTAACATTTAGTGATTTTACAGCTAATTCAATACTTTTGAGGAGAGGAAAATTATTGAAAAAAGATAGAACTTTGAATCACATATTAACTTAGGTCCAAAAATTATGATCTACTGGATTCATTACAAAATAATGCATGCTAAATAAGTTGCAAAAACTTAACTAAAAATATTGTTGGAAATAAAACACAAGCACACCTTTATTAATGGCCATCTACTTGGAGGGTGCAACAGCTTCACAATCACTTGCAATCCATAATGTAATCTAACAGCATTTTGAGCCATTTCTGCTTCAGGATGACGGCTTGTTAAATGTCGCAGAGCACACACCTTTAGAAAATTTTTGCCATGAAAAAAATTAGGGTTTGTTTTCAACACAATATAGAAGTACAAAATCATAAGTACATTAAATTACAGTAGTTTGCTTTGCAATAACAAAAAACATGTAAATACATAGTCCAAGTTACACTTACAGCAGGTTCAGTAATTTCTTCTCTATCCCCAGCTTGAATAATGGCACGTACCAGAGCTTCAATACCTCCCACCTGACAAACTGTCACTTTGTTGCGATGATTATTGCAAGTCATATTAGATAGAATGCCAGCAGCACATGTAACAACATTGATATCACTACTTCCCAGCAGTTGAACTAAACCTTGAAGCAATCCATCAACATTTTCCTAGAAATATTAAATTTAAAAAACATAGTATAATTTTCTCTCCCTCTCTCTCACACACACATACACACATTTCACTACAAAAAAGGAAAGATCCGATATATAGCACAAAATTTCAACTTTTCTTACCATGGCGAATTTAAAAATACCCTCATAACAGTATTAAGAGAATGGGGTGTTTTATAACCACTTGAGAGAAATTACTTCAAGACAGACCCCCACATAAAGAAATTCCAGATTTTACCATGGCAAATTAATATCTTTTGGCTAATTGCCAGCTAAGAGTCACATTACTATAATGAAGAAACTGTTGTGTTTTACTCTATCACTTAATACTTAAATTAAATGCATTCGAGAATGTATAAAACAAACAAATAGCAAGAAATATGAAAATATTTCTACACTAGCAGAACTATCACAAAATTCACTATAATTAACTTCCATTTAATGTACACTGATAAAATCCACTTAAATTTCCAACTCATGAAGTATGCCTACACTTTAAAACTTCCTGCATAGTTTTATATCTGCAAATTTAATGAATACAAAATAACTAAAAATCATAGTTTCTTTTTTTTGTAGAAAAATTGCCCAGAAAAATTTTCAGTTTAGTAAAATAAAACATACAATTTAAGAGCTAAAATCCCCCAACTGTTCAAAAAATAAAACAAAGCCACATAATAAACAAATCAAAAGCTTGTGAAAGCATTTAAAGAAATAAAGCCCCAACAGAAACTTTTTTAAATAACCTGTTTAGTTGCAGCATCGGACAAGTTTCGGAGAGTCCATAAACAATTTAGAACAAGACGTTGACTTTGATGTCCTAAGTGCATAGCTAGAGCTTGCATGCCACCTGGAAAAAAAATGTTACATAATGTTTCTTTTAATACAGTTAGAATAGCAGGAAATTTCATAAAGTCTTATGGACTTCAATATTATAGCATACATCATAACTGCTCAAAAAACAAGTACATTCCAAGGAAGGGAAAATTTAGATAGAAAAATTTATAAGAATCTAAAACATATAAGAACATTAAATGGGGGAGAGGGGGCTCAATTTATTTTTCTCTTTTGCTTTTACCACGGCAAATGAGAAGGGCCCTCTACTAAAATGATCTAGAAAACTAGCAATCTACAAAATTTAACTCTTGAATAAATGTAGGACATCTCTTATTCAATTATCTAAAAAATTAAATTTAAGTTTATTACATTTCATGAAATTAAATTGCTAAGAAAACTCAGTAGTACAAAATAATATAAATAGTTATTCAAAAAATAATATTAAAACTGAGAATAAACTAAGATCTTAATTACCAGCCTCAACAATTCCAGGTTTGTTACTGGAACAAACAGAAAGAACTTTTAAAACTCGTGATGTTGTCCAAAGCAGTTTTTCATAAGTGTAAGATCTCATGATCCTAACAAGTTCAGCAGGTCCACCACTTGCTAATATAATAAGCTAGAAAAATAATTTTTTTTTCTTAGAAAATATAACACACAAAAAAAAAATGTATATATAAAAGAACAGTTTGTTTAAAATACCCAAATGGTTAACAAGAGTAAATAAAAAAATTCTCTTGGTTAAGGACTGTTCAATTTTTTTTATGTAACAAACTTGCACAGAAAAAATAAATGTATAAATGGATATAAACACTATTCAGAATCTATTAGTTTGTATTACATAACTGAAAACAAACTAAAAATACCTTGCTTTCTTGATTTCCATAGGCCAAGATCTGAAGGCAATCAGTAACAATAGCCAAAAATTTGACATTATTACGTTGCAATAAAGTGACCATCTTTTGTAAACCACCAGCCAAACGAACAGCCATCTTAGACCCTTCTTGGTGGAGCAACAGGTTATGAAGAGTTGTAATAGCATAAAACAAGACTGATTCCACAGGGGAGCTACAGATAGATTGGAGACAGAATTAGAAATCACAACAGAAAGTTAATATAAAATAGAGAAGATACATAACACATCAACATAAATATTCAGTTTTTTTTTAAATATTTAGAAAAACCAATTTCAGTATAACCGCTTAAATTTTTAGAATATTCCCTTGTTTGTTAAAAGTTTTCCTTATGAGTGCTTATTCTTAAATCCACAAATTTATACATAAATATTCTCAAGTCTATAAAATATTTTTTTTTTACAATAAGAATCGCTTATAATTTCAAACTCATTAAATTGGAAGTCCAAAATCTTTCCTTGAGACACAGAAAAAGAAATGATCCCATGAAAAAATTTGCTTTTATTTCCGCTTAAATTTATTACATTATAAAATATCCTAAGACTAACACAAAACAATCAGAAAAATAAAACGTGTTAAATGAGTCATGTGTGTAAGAACGAAAATATGTATCTTCTGGAAAATGTAGTCCATGTAAACACAAAAATGCTTAAAGACTGTTTTTGCAACTATCACACATTTCAAAAGAATGAGAAAGTGCAAAAGAGATACTCAAATACAGTGATTTCCGCTTATAAGAATCATGTTTGTTATTACTGTTTTTGATTCTTATAAGCGGTTGATTCTTATAGCCGAAATTTAGGTTTTTGGACAGGCACACACACACCTATATATACATATATGAGATAATTTACCATAAAATACTCTTTAATTTACGTTAATTATCTTTTATTAAATTTTTTTTAATAATTTTAAAAATACAACTTAATTTCTAGACTTATAAGTAGAAACACATACTTATAATAAGAGAAGAAAAAAATCCAATATTTGTTACAACATACCTGCTTAACAGTTTTAACATTTCAACTACAGGAAGGGAGCAAGTAAAAGTTTTCGATGGTAGTTTGACGTAATGGAGTTTTCAGGAGGCTGTTTATATCTCTTTCAATACCAATAGTCTCAGACGAAGATTCACCTTCTAGCTTACGTTTCAAGGTTTGATAACGTGCTGAATCTACTAATGTTACGTTTGCCTAAGTCATAGTGGACACTTCGCCGAAGATTTATGTGTTTAAGGGTCCAGAAAGCCACAACCTGGATGTGGCTTTCTGGAAGGCGAAGGAAAGCGAAGAGTGTAAGCTAATTCTTAAAACCGGTGGATTGATTCTTTAAAGTGAAAATTTTAACATGGAAATAATACATTTGTTTTTGCGATATTGATTCTTATAACCATTGATCACTACAAGCGGTGGTCACTGTAATTCTGGCAAAAACAATTAGTTATAACTGACATTTATCACATTAAATTAAAATATGCCATTGAGTTTACAACTGATAAGAAAGATCATACAACCACAGAACATAACAAGTTTTGCCAAACATAATGGATAGCAAACTATTTTTCCCAGAATAAAAAGTAGTATGAACTTTCATACATCCAACAGAATGCAAAGTAATTTCAAACTTCCAATAAATCCATTGTCTTTCACTATTATATTCAGAATGGATTTTTACTCAAAATAACAATCAATACCATTCAGAATTATTAAAGTAATCTTTACATTTTTTACCACATTTCAGTTCAAGCCACCTGCTTGCCACCTTGTTCTGAAATAACTTCCCCAATATGTATTTTAAGTAAATAAATCCAAGGTCCATACTCAAAGAATAATATAGGACAGCTGAATTGAATATTTTCAAAATTTTCTTTGTAACTCGTTAAAGATTTGGTCAATGACAACAGCTCTACAACATATATCCCATTAACCTGGAAGACATTCAGGCACATTTTTTTTTCATTTTAATAATTAGCTTGTTGTATTTTGCTAATTATACTTTTCCTTCCCTCACTCCCTCAGCCTGGCAATTTATGACCTTCATAAGTTTTCTATAGTAGACTGATAACTTGTCCAAGT
The DNA here is from genome assembly GCA_907164885.2 of Dolomedes plantarius. Taxonomy (NCBI): domain Eukaryota; kingdom Metazoa; phylum Arthropoda; class Arachnida; order Araneae; family Dolomedidae; genus Dolomedes; species Dolomedes plantarius. The sequence continues at coordinate 62,383,804 of OU015495.1, read as the reverse complement.
ACCTTCTTGCTGCTGTTTGAATAGTGTGTGATTTCTAACAATGCTCTTAGAGACGAAACTCATTTCAGCCGCTGAAATTCATATTAGTTAAAGATGAAGACTTATAAAATTCTTATAGCTTCCAACAAGAAATAAAATGGATTTTAAAAAATTGAAAACTTCAAAATTAAATCCCCCATTTTACTTTATCACATTTTGCCTATTGAATGAATAATTTACTGAATGATAAATGTTAGTCTGAAATACAGCTCATCTGAAGTTTTTATCAGCAACTTTCTTAGCCCTGATATATATATTAAATACCCCAGTTCAATTAGGCTTTATGGTTCTTCAAAGTACCTAAAGAGTTGAAACAGTACATTGCCTGGAATTTGCATACAAGATCTTACCTTAACAATTTGACTAATGCTGGTATGCCACTGGATTTAAAGATAGCTAGAAGACCTTGTCTGTGATGGGATAAGTTGTGCAGCACACCAGCGGCACACTTGGTGGTCTCCAGATCATTCGAAGAAGTCATGGCACGCACTAACGCTGCCACCATTTGTGGCGAGTTCATTATTGCATGTCGTGACGCCTCTTTTTTCGACAACTGATGGACCATCATGGCCGCTTGGCTAACAACTACCTGATCCTCATCATTCAGAAGCTTAACTAGCTCAGGAATGGCTCTAGTGGCTAAATCAGCATCATCCTAATCAAAGAATTTTTTTTTAAAAAAGATTAATAATACATTGCATCATTAGCTACTCTAAAAAAAAAAAAAAAAAAAAAATTCATAAAAAAGAAACCATTGTAACATAATAATAATTGAGCATAATGTTTAGGAGCCTTTGAATCAAACCATAACATTTCAGGCACTTCAAGCAAGCTCTTTTTTGTTATCTATCTGTATCAATATAAAATTAGGAAAATATCATAGCTGAGTTTAAATTTGATTGAACAATTTGTGGTGCAATAACATAACTGTCACTTGACCAAAAAATGTAGGAGTCTAATTCATTCCCTACCTCTAAATCTAAAATTCAGTCCAATTTTAAAAATTTTACTGGTTTACAGTAAAATTTTAAATATGTTCAGAAAATTTATATTGATATAAAATTTTATTAATACTTATATCTTATAGACTAATTCTACAGTATTTGACTTAATTTAGGAAAAAATTACTGCCTTTACTCTTTCTGTAAATTGCAAACTATAACTTACTAGATATATTGCAAGGAAAAACTTGCAAAACTGCTGACTTATTTCTCATTGAACAGGATTACAATAAACTTAAGAATTTTAACTGATGATTAATAAATAAGTTTTATCTGACGAGATTAATAGGCATTACATACTTAAATAAGATACTTAAGAAATTTATTTAAAAGTAAAAATGATGTAGAGAAAAGCTACAAAATGATTTAAAAATTAACACGAGAAATGCAAAATATCTGAAATCAATGAGATTAGATAAATTATCAAAACATTTAAAAACATTTTTTTACAAGAGTCAATCATGAAATAAAATATAGTAAACCTTATATTAAGTATAAGAATGTCTATAGCATATATACCAGCACAACATTTACACAAAAAAATCCTCCTAAACCTTTGCTCTCAGCTATCAGTTACACAAGAATCTTTGAAGTGGTTAAAATGAATGATTCAGTTAAAATCATAATCCCCTCTCCTTTTTTCAATAGCTTTTTTTCCCCATCAGTTAAAAATTTCTTCAGAAGACAAAGTTTCAGGTCATAGAACCAAGAGCTCCAATCACTTCAATGAAAAAAACAAATTTATTTAGCCTACTGAAAGTGTTCCTTTTGCTTCTAACCGTAGCATTAATTGAAGTATTTTTTAATTGCTTTTAAACATGAGTTTTTAAGAGGTTTAGAAGCAAACGTTGTGTTTTCCAAAATCAATAAGGGATCAAAGGGTTTTGAATTATTGCCATTGTGGAGTTTCTGTTGACTTTTTAGTGCAGTTTCTCATCTGCCTGAAATTACAGTAATTCAAATTATATACTATTAGAAAAATTAAGTTTATCAGAAATATTCAAAAATGATATAGCTGTAAAAAGTTGCCATTATCTATTTTGCAACATCCAGAATCATAAAAAAAATAAAGACACAGAATATCTCTTAGTAGAAAGAACACTTAGTAGAAAAATATTAGGTTGCTGTTTCTGCAGTCAAACTTTCACATCCATTTTATAATGAACAAAGGGTAACTGATTTTACATTTCACTGACCACAATTAATTCTAGCAATAAAAAAACCTATCCCAAATTCATTTTGAAAAATATGTCAGACTGTAAATGAGAGGACAAGATGTCTTGTTCTTATTTGTTTAATTCTGGAGAATGTGAGCTCCCACAACAAAGTAAACAAAAAAACATTTGAAGACACTTTGAGGGTACACTACTGACAAAATAGATAATTCTAAGGAGGGATTAAAACTAGAAACTACAGGTGCCTTTAAATTTTTACAAGTTAAATTTGACTTGCACCTTTAAAAAGTCAAGACAAATGCAAGCAGATGCTGTAAAGAAAAATATATTAAATAACAGATGGAAAAAATTGCGGAAAATATATCAAGGTTTTATTAAAATTACTTTATATAATCATATTTTGAAAATACAATCTAATTAAAGACTTCTTTCTCAGGCATAACAAAAATATATTTCCTGCAGGAATCATCACAAATTACCTGATAATTGATTAGATTGACAACAGCATGTTTTAGCATTTGAGATGGCTCTGCAAGTCGCTGGACAGCAGTTGGTTGTGTAGGATCAAACTGTGTACTTGGAATTTCAATTCCTTCTTCCAATGTTTCTGGAAACATAGCTGCTCGAACCCGTTGAGATCTTGTCTGATTCAGCTGTTGGTTCATTTCTGAAAGGGTTAAGGGAATCAGTACATGGAGGTTTACTAAGTTAAAAGAGCTTCATAATTATATATATATGTATATATATATATATATATATATATATATATATATATATATACACACACACATACATACATACATATATATACATATATAAAGCAATAAATACTAAAAATTAGAAATTCATAAATTTATCAAGATGAGAGAATTTACCATCTACTTGCTCCTGAGTAAATCCTTGTCCAAACCCAGGTTGATCCCAATCAAAAACAATTTGATCACTGTCCAAATCATCCTCCTTTCCACAGAGTGATGGCGGAGCCTAAAACAATTGAAAACCAATGTATGGACTTAATAAAAATAAAAAAAATTTATTTCAACAGAAACAAAAGACCAAAAACTTTATTTTTCAACAAAATAATAAACACAGCAAACAGTGTATTGATATTTTCTTTCAAAGATATGTTGTGTTAAACACTGGTATTACTGTAAGACTGTGACTGCAGGGGTACATTTGTGACACTTAGTAATTTTTTCATAGTTCAGATCTTGCGCCACGCCCGTGATACTGGAAAGGCAAAGAACAGCACCAAAAGCTTGTCTGACATACAGAGACCGCTAGTGACCAGTGGCCAAAGATTCTGCATGCCATTTGACTTCACTGGCCAGTGTATTGTTCAAACCTGTTGTCAAGCTATTGACTCAATCTCCCAAAAACTGTGTGCTGAAGGCTAACACCTTATACAGCCAACTACCACAGGTAATTATTTTTTATTGTCAATATGTTGGTTATATTGTGGAGCAATATAACTTTTGTGTAGTGATATTTCCGAGAGATATGAGAACATAACCTAAATACCGAAAGGTGACGTAGTTACTTTGTGACACAGTCACAAAATAACCCACAAAGTCGACCTCCTCCAGCCACTCGACATTGCATTATTCGTCCTCTAAAATACCACTGGAGAGAAAGAAGTATAGACTATCTGGTAAAAAAACTACCTAAAGGAGCAGAATGTGCCAAAAGACGAATTTCCTATCTTTTCAAAGAACTGATGTCTGCCCTTGACACCCGAGGTCTCTTTGATATCAAAGATATAGATAAAGCTATCCACCATTTGTAATAAATAGGTATGTATAACTTTGTATCAAGCTACTGATAAACATTTTAATGTCTAGTTTTGTGTCAAGTAAATTTTCCTCTTGCATATCAAGGCACAGATGTCACAAAGTAGCCTCACTCGGCGGAGCAACTTTGTGACACACTTTAACTTTAAATTTCTCAATGGTAATTAAAGATCTGGGTTAGCGGAATACATTACTATGTAAGGAAAGGATGTACCAGTGTTTTGCAATTGTTCATTTTAGGCTGTTTTTAAAACTGATCGGCTGGCACAGGAAAAAACTTAAAATCTGTCACAAGTAACCTCATCTTACAGCATATGAAGAGACTTATGTTACAAATTTTGATACAGTATCATATGAACAATACACCAATCTGTAGACTATCATATTGAGTACTAGACAAAGGCAAAACTCACATACAGGCCAAGATCCCCCTCAATTATATACCACTAGCAAAATGCCTGAGATTTAAAAATAATCATTCTTCATTTAGATAACATTGATTCTTATAAGAAACCACAAAGACAAGCCTGTAAAAGCAAATGACTTGATCAACTACTTAAACCTGGATGTTGTAACATAAGACAAATATAAACTCTCCTAATATAGTGAATTAAAATATAATTCACTCCCATTTTTCCCAAGATGCAGATATGATTTACAAGAGCTCTCTGTTCAATAGCTTTATAAATTTAAAAATTCATAAATATTAATGCTACCTATTTTAGTACTTCAGGTTTTTAAGAAATAGAGGGATATAGCTCTCTTGAACACACATCTACTATTCTACAAAACAAACAAACAAACAAAAAATCCACCATATTAGTTAGGTCATGGGTAATATTTTAAAAGCACTAAATAAACATATCCACATCCACTCAAGCTAAAACCAGTCATTCTGTCTGGCTTGGTAGATTAAGGGTTTATGCAGAAGAAAATAAATACAGTGATTTCCGCTTATAAGAATCACGTTTGTTATTACTGTTTTTGATTCTTATAAGCGGTTGATTCTTATAACCGAAATTTCCCTTTGGACAGGCACACATACAGAATTATATACTCGTACATATATATAAACACACAGGCACATATATACATAATTTACCATTAAATACTCTTTAATTTACGTTATTTATCATTTATTAAAATTATGTTTTATAATTTTAAAAATACTCAATTTCTAAACAAATACTATAACTCAATTTCTAGACCTATAAGTAACAACACATGATTATAAAATCAACAAGAGGCAGCTTCTCTTTGACTACACTTTGGAAGAGCATCATATCTAATTAACAAGTTCTGTTTTTCAGAAAAACTAAGAGTTTTCCTTGTTTTTATCATATTTGAATTCGAGTATCAAAAAGTTCTAACACTAACTGGCAATTTTGTTAGAAAACTAAAGTGAATACTAGCGACGTATGCTTATTACAGTCTCAGACGAAGATTCACTTTATAGCTTACGTTTCACGGTTTGATTCTGAATCAAACCGTGAAACGTTTGATTCAGCAAAATGGATCCGTTTACGTTTCACGGTTTGAAGTGCTGAATCCACTGTCCCGTTTGCGTCAGTGATGGTGGACACTTCGCGGAAGATTTATGTGTTTCAGGGTCCAGAAATCCGCAACCAGGAAGCAAGTGGTGGGAAAAAAGGAGTGCCTGTCTGCAGAAAAGCGAAATCGGACCCGGGTGAGTTAGATGCCCCTGGGTAAAGCTAATAAGACAGTGTTTAGCAAAAATGTATAAGAAGAAACTCTTATGTTATGTCTAAAGGAATGTATTTTACGACTGTTTTCCACCCCAAAGTTTTATCAATCTTTCTTTTCAAAAACTTAAGAAAGAATTTCGTACCTTTTGAGAGTTCAAGTGGCATTTTTTGGAAAAATGAAAGGAAGGCGAAGATTGCAAACTCATTCTTGTAACCGGTGGATTGATTCTTTAAAGCGGAAATTTTAACATGGAAATAATACATTTGTTTTTGTTTTTGCGATATTCTTATAAACGGTTGATTCTTATAACCACTGATCACTATAAGCGGTGGTTACTGTATTGGGTTTGGACAAATATTTTTTCAAATAGCTTCAATTTACAGGCATATTACTTTAGAACAAAACCAAACTACCAAGTCACTTTTCATGTGTGTCTGACTTATGTTAGAGCCACCTTTTCTTCTCAGTTATTACCAAATTAGTCAATTTACCAGAATGTTTGATAATAAGTCAAACAGAGACAGCTACAACTTTAAAATTTGGAAGTGGAAGCTACAGTCTAAGACTAATAAAACCTTTTAACTGTCATGCCCAAGATAGTCTCGGGTGCGGCAATTGCTTTCCGAAATGTCCTGTCCGAGACCCTCTCGAGGTAGACTTTTTTTCTTGCGTCATGTCAAACCCGAATCTGTCTCAGGACAAGTTGATTTGGGCTTTATTCAATAAATGGCAGCACTAGTAATCTATACCACATGTAGAGAGGTGAATTTTTGCTATTTTCAGTAGATGGCCATATGTGTACGTTATTTTGTACTGAACATTTGATTTTTGCAATAAAAAAATTGACATTTTCCGTACCAAAATCATCAAAATAACTTTATAGTTAAAAGGTTAAAAGGTTGGTTTTTATCAATTTATTCATTAATTGAAAAAAAAGTCCATAACTTTGTAATCTTTATCAAAAATATACTTACATGTGTATTAGATCCTGAATGGATACCTGAATCTGTCATGTATGAATTCTGCTGCCACAGCAAAGTTTGCTCCTTTGGATTTGCTAGAGGCATATCAGGAGGATTGCTGTAGTTACCATGGGACACTTCATTGTAAAAAGAGAGAGAGAGACATTACTATCTAATGAGATAAAGTTGTTTAAGCTTCTTAGAACAAATTTAGACATTTTATCTTTGCTAAATCTGTTAAATTGCAAATTTAAAAATTCTATTGACAGATACTTATTGTTACGCTACTGTTTATAAGCAATGGAACAGAAAAACTTTTATTTATTTTCATCGTTATGATTAACATATTATCTAATGAAAAATTAAGTATATTTAATAGACCTTTTAGTTCCATTTACTGAAAATTTGTTATACCTATTTAAAGGTCCATCAGTCATCTCAGTTTATGGAAGTGAAATGCCGATTCACACAGTTGTAAATATGACACCTCTGTAGACTTTTCATGTAATTTGATTTACCAAAATTTACATAAATTATACAAAAACAAAACAGAATACATAAAAAAATTAGAAATATAAAGTGGTCAATCAAATTTATATTAGATAACAATGAAACAAAATTTATTTGAAACATCTCAGAAATTCTACAACAAACAATGATTGAACTCCTCGACAGAATCCAAACACATTACTTTGACCTATTTAAACTAATTTGCCGTACAAAATAATCACCTCTCTACAAAATAACAATATATACTGTTATCTCTTCATTTTTCCTTTACCGCTACTCTTTCAGAAGTAGGAATGAACTGAGACAAAAGGGATAAATACAGATCATTGACTGCAACAATTAGCTAATTCAGGGGTCACACTGGATTTACAGATTTATACTTATGGGCTCTATATATTGAATAAGATTCCTTGCTATAATTTCTGAGGCCATTTTTTTACAATTACAGAAAATGTGGCATAACATAAGCAATATTTTATTCATTCAAAATTAAGTACATTTTCACTTGAACAAAATTGAAAAATTATCCCTAGATCACATGAATACAAAGTTATGGCAATCCTACATAAACTTCTCCCACAGTCAAGATATTCAGTTTTAGGAGTTTCTTTCAGAACTTGCTTTGATAGTACAGCCATATTTTGTTTCAATTAATATTTACTATCTGAGGGGCCAAATACAAGTACCATATTTTTCGGTGTTTAATGCACACCTATAATTTTAAACTACATTTTTTAATTTTTAGGTATATTCTCCGAAACCCACACCCTTTTCTTGACAAAGAAACCTGAAATGTACATGTGCAATGCTCTTATCTTTTGAAGTCATTAATTCAAAGGATTTGCACAGGCTTTTGCACAATGGTATACTGAAATGACAAGCCATAAGGGTACCAATATGTGTGTGGGAGAAATGCTTGAGGGAGTAAATAATTCCTGGTGCCTGAAAGAATCCAGAAAGTCTTTTAGTTTGGAACATAATCAGATCCCACCTAACAGATAATACGAAGAAATTGATGAAAGCTTGTGACACAGACATGACAATTATTCCAGGCGGATTAACACCATTAGTTCAGTCTTTAGATGTGTGTATCAATAAACCATTCAAAGGAAATTTAAAATGACAGTGGAACAGGTGGATGTTTGAAGGTGAAAAAACATTTACAACAGGAGGCCAAATGCGTCATGCCAGTCTAGAAATAGTGTGCGAGTGTATAAAAGCATAAAATTAAACATGACACGATTCAAAAGTATTTTTAAAAATGTAGTATATATACAATCTAGATGGAACAGAAGATGATTACACAGGCCAGCGAAATTGAAGTTTTTGAAAAATACAAGAGAAGTTTTCACTGAGTTTTATGTTATTTGGTGTGCTGATTTCAAAAATGACCTCCATTTTTCTCCATCACGTCAGAATTTTGTCAAATCGAATCGATATTTTTGCTAAAATCCTATTTGAAAAGGAATTCTCTTGAACAATTTTGCATGTACTATCTGGCAACAGTGGATTTTAACCATTTAAATCTATGTAAAATAACCGATTCTTGGTGAGGCAAGTTGATTTTTCAGCGATGGATTATTTTTTTATAGGTTTAAATGGATGAAAACCACTGTTGCCAGATCGCAAGAGCCGCCTCTGATAGAGAGAAAAACAAAAGTTCCCTTGAGTTTAAACTTTTTTACATCAAATTATGGTGCAATTTCTAGAAGAGCATCACCAATATACTATTTTAATGTTTTTATTAAGGTAACTTAGATAAAATAGACAATGGACTAGTTAAGTCCTTCAAAATCTAAAGCTATTTTTTTCAGTTACAATAGAATTCCACCTCCTCCGGTCACAGTATATGATCAACTAGTTCACTTTGAGAGAGAGGGCAAATACCTAGGAATTTACCTCGATAGTCAACTGGCGTAGAAGAAAAATATTGAACATAACACTAGAAAATGTTTTAAAGCCCGTAAGGATATCGCCCACCTCCTATGCCAGAATCAAATGGGTTTAGATAATAAACTACTCTCGTATAAAACAGTACTGCGTCCCATCCTGTTGTACGCTGTTGCCTGTTTCGGGCTCAGCGGCTGACACCCATATCCAGCAATTGCAGACAATTCAAAATAAAACACTCTGCGGTATTAGGAAGGCTCCCTGGTACCTTAGAAACGTACTTATTCACAGGGATCCGAGTATCAAATCCATTCGGGAACACATTAAAGATATTGCATCTAAGTTCTACAATACATTATATTCAATAGACAACGAAGAAATAGCTAACCTCCCCAACTACGACCCAAGGGAATGCTATAGATATCCTAAGGTCACTTTGATTATTCAACCTGGTCTCCTTCCCCTTTCTTAACTTTCCCTCTAACTCTTCTACGTTCTAAATTACAATTGCCAGCGCTTCTGGTTCTGATGTCATTTTTTGATGGATCGACCTCAAGACTACCTTCTGATTTTTGCTTAATTGTCTGCCACCTTTTTTTTATTTATTTTTTAACATCTGTCATATTATATAGTTGTCAATTTTATAATTATTTACTTATTACTATTATTTTTATTTATTTATCGATTTATTATTTTTATTGTTAATATTATTTTTAACTTTCAAGTCAACACTTTTCTTTAATCCTGAGAACGGAAATACAGCCACAAAAAAATTATCTATACCGAGGATATGGAGCCCTGCTCTCTGGTGCCTCGTTAATGTACCTTGTCTATGTCTAGACAAAGAGGAGCAAATATTATATATGTGTACTTGAAAGTTTGAAACAAATTTTAAACCGAGCAAAAAACAAAACAAAACAAAAAAGGGGTAATATTTAAGTACATACTCTTTTTCCTTTGAAACTTCTTTTTGACCTTCTTTTATGCTCAGTCTCAGGCCTATCTCGTGTTAACATCCAACAGTAGTCGGCGAGCATGTTCTTGTCTCATCTTCCTTGATATTTGTGCTCCATATCTTTGATGTCTTGCTGGAACCTTTCACCCTGTTCATAACAATTGCTTTATAATCAGTATCCTTGTAATTACCCAGAAATTTACTGACATCTTTGAATGCAACCCAAGCTTCTTTTTCCTTTGATGTCATGCTAGTCTCAAATTCTTTATTCTTCATAAGCTTGCAGATATCTGCACCAATAAAGATTCCCTCTTTCAACTTGGCTTCGGATAAACCTGGAAACTTTTTGCACAGGTATTTGAAACAATCGCCATCTTTTGGAATAGTCTTGACAAATTGCTTCATTACACCTAATTTTATATGCAGAGGGGGTAACAATACTTTTTTTGGATCAACTAAGCTGTCCAGAATCACATTCTTGGTGCCTGGTTCAAGATTTTGTCTTTTCGACCCAATGTTGAGTCTTATTACAGCTGTCCCACTCACAAATGAAACATGAGAATTTTGTATATTCGCCTTGTTGACCAAGAAGCATGGAGATAACTTTTAAACCAACGCAAATGGTCCAACCATGGTTGGCATATTTTATTTTGTTGAGGATGAGAGCCAGGTTTCCATAGCGTTCTTTTAAATGCATAGAGTGTCCAACTGGTACAGATGCATACTGGCTTCCATGATGAAGGAGGACAGCTTTAAGGCTCCTTTTCGATGTATCTATAAACAGCCTCCATTCATCTTTATCGTAGGGGATATTAAATTTGCAAATCAATCCGGGAAAATCAGAAAAATAGACCAGGTTCTCCTCTTCCTCAAAGTACTTAAATTCCTTTTCTCTATTCCTGTACCAATAAAAAGGAGGTTCTTTTGACCAATAAGTTTTTTTTCTTTCAATCTGGAGCCCAACAATACAGCTGCCTCTTTCGAAAGGCCCAGATCTCTAGTCAGATCATAAAGTTCAACCTGAGAGAAGGGCTGAGGTGAATCACCTCCAGAGGGCTTATATTCGGTAGCGGAGCCTTGAATTTCTGGATGTTCCAAGTCTGAAGACTCTGATGAGATGACTGGCAATTCAGTTGGAGACAAAGCCACTGGCACATCAGGTCCATGAGGAACGAGGCATTATGGCCAATGGAATGTTATCAGGATAAGAGATTAGCTTTTGATTTTTGCGGTTATACCCACGGACATAGCAGGAACAAAAGTAACAATCATCAGAGGGGTTTTTCAGCTCCCTCTATGTCATAGGAATTCCAAATCGTAAAACAGTCTTCTTTCATTTGAGCCATAAGCGTATATCATTAAGACGCTGCACACAAACTTTAAGAGGAGCCCACGATATGTCCTGATCTCCGAGTTTCATGCCTAAATACGCAAGTTGTCTTACATAGTCTGTAATGCTAGGGGAGGTGTCACAGAGGGGTATTCTGTAGGTTTCACCACGGTAGAATGATGGTCAGGCAGGGAGGGAAGATATTCAACGCCGAAAAAAAAAAATTTATGGTAAATGTTCATAAAAATCTAAGTAAAATTGAATTTTTCAAGAAAACGTGACGTGATAGAAATTTTTCATTATTTTTTTTAAAATCAGCACCAAACAATACATAAAGTTCAGTTATCAATTCCCTTGTATTTTTTTCATCGCAGGTTGTGTTATTTATTTATGAATCAGAGTAACAGTGATGGTGAAGAGGAAACAGAATTCGATGGTGTGCCTGAAGATATAACAGAAGACAAATATGACGAACTATTCATGTTATCCGATAATTAAAACTTTTAAGTTCATAAGGTATGTCATTTCTTCTAAACAGCATTTAGGTACATGTAGAAATAATATTTTTTTAATGTTCATCTCTTCCTTATTTTTAGATCTATCATTTTTATATCCAGCATATAATGTGCACCTGTAAATTTTGATTTTTTTTTAATTATTAAAAGTGCATGTTATACAGCGAAAAATATGGTACTATATATATATATATATATATATATATATATACACACGATTATCTTTTTGCACAGTTTTGAAATAAGAGAGTCCAAGAAAATGAACAGATTATTTTTTTACTTTTAACATGGTTCAAAAATCTAAAACAAAAAAAATATTCAAGTACAATGTTATCAGTATTTTAGAGAATGTAGATAATTGCACATTAGTTTATAGTAATGATGATGACAATGTGGGTTCACTACCTGCAATTACAATTATATAAGGTCATCAACTAACCAATAAACTTTGAAATCATTTACTTAAATGATTTCAATGTTGAATAATATGTATAATTCCAATGCGATTTAAAAATTGTCATTTTATGAAGAATCAATGATCAAGTCATTTTATGTCTAGTCATAAAGAACTAACAAAAACAAAAACACAGCACCTGATAACTGATTTCATATTCAAAACTGGTCAAAGAAAAGGAACACAAGATGTTCATTTTATTCAAGATACACTTATAGATATATTGCCATTCAATATTTCCAGTGACGAAAGAGATTTTTCGCCACCAAAAACAACAAAATGGGTACATTTATTGTCCAGTAGTGACACTGAATGACTAAATGATTTTGTTATATATATGTATTAATAACAAGTAATATAAAAACAAAATTTTTTAAAGTCAATTCCTACTTAGGTCAACAAAGAAAAATTTGAGTGTGAACTAATAGTAGGAATTGAAAAAAAGGATTGCCTGCCAGAACCTTGCCTACTGTGCGAGATTAGGAGGGGGGGAAAGAGAGAGAAAAAGTTTGTCAGGTTGGGGATTCGATCCCACAACCTACAGGACGGGAGGAGCCTGCGCTACCGCAGTGCTACCGTTTACAGAGTAAGAATAGGGAAATTACTATTCAAGAGCAAGAGACGCTCTAGGTCTAAAACTAAAATCGATTAATCAAATTTAATTAATGAATTAATATTTGAAAAAACTGTATTAACATCAAGTGTCATCCACTACAAGTTTAAAAAAATGTATTTGAACTTGAGTGGATGAAAATTTGAACAAGATATATATAGGGAGAGTATGAACTAATAGTAGGAATTGAAAAAATAAATTAAACATATGTTTTAAAAAAATAACCCATATAAACGTACAGTAGAGTCCCGATAATCTGAAAGTCCGCTTAATCCAAAACCAGAAGTCAAAAAGAACTAAGGTTACAATAAAACCACAGTGATACTAAGTAATATAAAGTATATTCCTGAAAATTACAAGAAAATTCAAAGTTAGACAATGTACTGAATTAATTATTACTAAGCAACACTGGTTTGAAAAAAATCTGTTAAATTTTTTTCTTGAAGAGAATACTTCTCCCTTGAAGCCAAATTACGCCAACGCGTCAAAAAAATGGTGTTCGCTGGGGCCGCAGCGGAGTGTTGCTCTACGAAGCGTAGCTCTACATCAAATTGCAGATCTAGTGCTACAGCAAGCACTCAGACGGTAGCAGCGACGTCTGAGCGCTGGGATGCCCTCTGCTCACTGCCACCGTCTGCTTCACCTTCACTGTTGTCTGAGACGTTGACAGGTTTTTTCAAAACCATTTCAATAATCTGCTGATCATCTAAATTGCAACTGTCGAGCACTCTGATGTATTGTTAGAACAACTTAGGGCCTGTTCACATAGGAGTCTGCTGCGTTACGGAAAAGATGACGTTGAGATGAAAATAAACCAATCAAAGGCCTCCAAACGATTAGCAATGAAATTTTTAACGCCTATGATTGGTTTATTTTCGTCTCAACGTCATCTTTACCTTAACGCAACGCAACGGACTCCTATGTGGACAGGACCTAATAGAAAAATGGAGTTGTGTGAACGAGAGGATATTTCGGATGGGTTTGAATGGAGGTGTCGTGTGTATGGAGAAAATGCACATTTTATTCGTAGGTTGGTAAGGATAGGGTCTTGATTCAGTGAAAGCAAGCTCTCGATGTATGTTATTTTGAAAATGACGTACATGTGGGTTTATAAGTATAGAAGTGAAAATATCAAAAGAGAGCTGAAAGTGAGTAATCGTTCTGTGTGTGATTGGAGGAATTTTTGCCGGGAGGTTTGTGTTGAGGATTGTCTGCATGAGAACGTGAAAATTGGTGAATGTGGTATAATAGTGGAAATAGATGAATGCAAGTTTGGGAAACGAAAATTTAATACAGGGAAGAAAGTTGAAGGCAAATGGGTATTTGGTTGAGGGGAGAGGGAATCTGGAAAATGTTTTTTTTTCTGTGGTTGAAAGTAGATCGAAAGAGGTGTTACTTAATTTAATAAGAGAGAATGTATTGCCTGGAACTACCATAATATCAGACTGCTGGAAGGCGTACAATTGTCTTTCATCTGAAGGCTTCGTGCACCTTCAAAGTAAATCATAGTCTGCATTTTACGTCACTGCATTAGCAGTCACGGCAATATATTCACCTTATACTTAAAAAGGTATAATATTTCATGTGTTGTATTTTACTGATTGTTACATGGCGTAACTGGTGGTTGTCAGACCCCAATGACGTAACAGTAAGACATGTGAGCCTACGACTCAGCGGTGGGTTTGGTTTACTGAGTGCTACAACCAGCATATTCATGGCATAGGCGGCGGTTGTTTAAGCTGGATTTTATTGGAAACAGGTGTGTAATAGGTTTTGTATGGAGAATTGCCGTTTACGCCTATGAATTCGTATAGACAGCGTAAGCTTTGTTAAGCGGTGCGTAGCGGAGGCAGCGGCTTTTCTGTGCTGTTTTTAGACGGATGCATAACGTAGCGTAGCGAAGTGAAGCAAGGGTATCTGAGCGAAGCGAAGATCCCGTGTGCGCTTATGAGTTTCATAAAGCCAGCGGGAAGTTTGTTTTCCAACTTATTTGTTCTTTCTTGGTCACCATTGATGTTTTTATTTATATTTCATATTTGTTATACTGACCGCTACAGCCAGCCGCAGCGGCTTTTCTGTGCAAATTTTCGACTATCCCTGGCAACACCGGAAAGCAAAGGAAGTAAAACTTTTTACAAAATACAGCTTACGCTAAAATACAACATATACTATTTCTACATATACAATACCATACTCCATATCATAACAACTATAAACTACCTATAGCGGCACACACAATATGCAATTAAAATTATATACAATATGTACAATAACTTTATATACTTTATATGTACAATAACTTTATATATGTCTCTAAGTCTATATTCTTAGAACAGATTCGTTTCATAATACACCCTACGCTTTCTTGTACCTTATACAACATCTTACAATGTGTACTTACAATTCGGTACAATGTCTTACATATACCTTCATTATTTCCTTTATTATCAAATCATTACTTTCACTACCGTGCATTTCATTTGTTTACAATACGCAACCTATTGTATCAACCTTACTTTCTTGTATTCATAAATAGTTTATAATATTTTTACACATGGGTCCTCTAAGCAAACCTTCGTTTACTATGTCATCCATTATTTTTGTTTACAGAGTCACGGTGTATCACATGTTTACAGTCAATCCTACATTATTTAACCATATATTATTATTCATCTTATAGACTTCAGTAAAGCTTTTGCATAGTGCTATACTTACATTTTAATAAACGCTAAGATAATATTTTATAAATACATTGTACACTGTACTTCATCCTTACACATATTTTATATATACACTGCACATTGTATATTATATATACACACTGTTTAAAGTTATATAATTATACATATTATGGCACTCAATACAGTTGTTTACACAATACTGCACTTTACATTTTAATAAGCTTTTTGCATATTACACTGTATATATACTTAAAACATTTCCCCCCTTTAAACTTAATCGCATATGTTACTAATTTTAGCAACTTCTATCAATGTTACATATTTTCGTACAATGCACTTGTGACAAGGTACGCTTAGCATATCATGAAATATCACTGCATTTACCTACAACATATAGCCTGTGACTACTGCATAAACACTTATTTTCTGTATTTAGCAGTTAACATATTAAAACCCTTCAAAATTTAGATCGTTGTAGCAGTATTGTCCATAAAATACAAATCAAATGGTAAAAGTAAATAATCACATAACAAGCACCCAAATCAAACACCAAAAATAATAAATAACAATCAGGGCCCCCGGGGAGACACAAAATATAAATTACCAAGCAAACCCACCGGGTTGCAGACTTTTAAATCTAGATCACGAAATGAGAGTAGCATTATCATTTTTAAGCCCAAATGTAGATGAAGTTATCAAAAAAGAACAATCTAAAATTTCGCACTAAATGCAATTTGTAGTTAAATAAACATTTTGTTTACTTTAAAATGCAATTTCATTTTATAATTCAATGAAAATTATTTCGCTGCTATTTTAACAAATTATATTATAAGTACATCAATCACTCTAGTAAAATTCTTTTGAATTTATCTTATTGTTAGTGTGCCACCAAATTTTAAAATTATTAAAAGTGTACCATAATGAAAAAAAGTTTGAGAATCATTGGCGTAGCCAATTGCGCCTACTATTTCTATACAGCCTGCGATAGATTTTTTTACGAACAAGTTGCGATGATTATGTTTTGAATTAATTCTTCATTGCAGAACATTGCGTTTGCATTGATCTTGCGAGACGTGCCTGCGATACTTCAATTTTTCACAAGGTGAAAAGAAAAGCATGATGGTAAAGAAGAACCGTACAGGGAAATACAGCAAACCCAAAAACACGCAAACCATTGGCAAAAAAAAAAGGCTTGGCAAGAAACCGCATCATGTTCTTCATATTTACCAAATTTATTTACTATTTGTAACAGACGTTACATATAATACATGATGTTTCAACTATACCCTTAACTAGGCTATTTATATTCAAAACAGTCACAAACATGCATTTATTTTACTTTTATAGTTTTTACATTAATATTAAATTTACTTCAATTAAATTCAGTGGCATAATTTACGTAATAAGGTATAAAAATGATAAATTGACTTGCTAATAAAACTTACAAATAGAAATTTTCCCATTACTTCCCCCACAAAACAAACATAATAATAGGTTCTAGTTCTAGAGACCATAAGCTTTCCAATGATATATAACACTTAAGGATTTTTTAAAAATGATTTTCTTTCCAAATGGTTTCATGTTAGGTGGAATTCACCTATTGCATATAGCAGCTTAATGTCAACTTCACAGTTACGATTAGATTAGATGGATTCAGAACTTTTATAGCTCTCTTGGATATTGGTTAATATTTATGACATTTCACTTCAAGAGTATTTGCTAACTTATATATTTCACAGTTAAAACAAACAAGGAATTTTCAAGAGCACTTTTGAAAGCTGAGCTTAAATATAAGGAGCTATCATCACATCTAATTATTGGAAGACATACTAACATAAAGGTGAAAGCATTGTGCTCCTTGTTCATAAGAGAGCATGTTTAAGGATCCACAACACTATCAAAAGCATGCATAAAAATATGAAACAATTGCAACATGGTGATCAGGTATGTCAGAGACAATTTGACCCTTAATATTAAAATTTCATGGGGCCCAGTTCAGACCTGGAGAAATATCTTTCTTAGAGGTAACTATGAAGATTTATCACCCTAAAGCAGAAGATATATACTAAAAAACTCTGACATATTGTTTAAAAGATATGTTTAAAATAAAATACTGTGATAATTAAAAATGTTTTTAACACATAAGTAAGACTTACTTGGCCTCGAAACAGGTGGTGCTGGGGACTGCATCTGATAACTCATTTTTAAGAAAAAATTGAGGTACCTTCACGTATCACTGGGATACAGGATGAGTAAAGACCACCTGTCAACTACAAATAAAAAGTTTCTTGAAATTTCATATATAAATATCAATTATCACGTATAATGCTTTGACGATGTAAATTAAATCACAAATATATACTCCGCGAAATTCTCACTCAAGTCTATTCACATTTAAATTTAAATACAACGAACATTAACCACATAAAAATGAATATACACTATTCTAATAACTTAACATAAAAATATTAAAATTCACAAGCAAAACACAAGACGTTCGCCAAGTTGTCACCGGGATCCTTACAAATAATAAACAATGACAACGCAAAACATACATAAGAGAGAGATAGAAAATTCAAAGACTTTTTCCCAAAACATTCAAGAATGAAAAGCACTGCATACAGGATTTCTCTATTATTCGAATTCAAAACATAAAAAAGTACACATTCCACAGCATCAGCCCAACCCTGTTTGTAAAGAAGCCAATTCAGCAACTAGGCCTAATATATAATATAATAACAAACCAAGGATATATAATGGTAAAACAACATGATCGGTGAAATTAAATACCTCCTCTCTCAATCTTAACGCTTTTAATTAAGGCAAATGTCTCATGGATTTCTCAAAATTTGCTCGAACGCTCTCAATAAAATGGCGACAAATCGTCTTTATCGTAAATTCTTGTTGTCGAATTGGTGTTGCCAAATTAAAAGAAACTTCAAAGATAGCACCTGTGTCATGAAAGAAAATGACGTGTGTGCTGGGATTTCTGTTAGGTTCAAAGAGAAATAAATAAAACAACATAAACAATATATTTTGCAAAGGTAACTCAATACATCAGAATAAAACAACAGTAAATAATGTCTGGGAAAGTGGAATTAGACTGTCACAATTTCAGAAAGTTGGCGTCATACCATTTTCAAACATTTAAAGATTTTGCTTCAGACACTTAAAAATTGAAAAACTTCTAATCGACACAATCCGAAACATATTTTTTAACGAAGTTTTCGTTACTAGATCACTAAACTACATCACCTCTGATCAAGGACGTTGACAATGAGAAAAGAAATTCGGTTTTGCTTATTTTAACGTATAGCCCAGTCAAAATAGGTTTTATGGCTAAAAAAAATATGAAAGTTTTGAAAATTGGTGGAGATGTTTGTTTAGGCATGCTAATGAACATACTAAAAGTCCCCACCGATCAGACTTGAGCTTTCGCCGCCATCTTGGAAAATGTGTACACTTTTTTGGTTTTTTGGAAATAACTTTAAAAATATCGATTTTATTAAAAATAATTAAATGCAAAAATTAAAGAACATTAAATTATGAACAAAAATCATTCATAACATTTTTTTATATGTCTAACAGGAACAAACATAACTGACTTTGAAAAGAGCGCACTATCACACCTGGGACGCGCAAGCGCGGTTCGCCATCGCGGTGGGGGGAAATACCCGCGCATGTGCATACCATAATTAGCCAAATTAGTTTTACACTAAAGGGGAAGGTTTTTTGTATTTTTTCAAATAACTAGGGAAATATTAACTTTACGTAAAAAAAGTTTATTTCAAAAGTTTAAAAACATTAAATTATGTACAAAAACGATTTTATACATTTTTGTCGTAAACCTAACAGGAACGAAGATATTGACTATAAAATGCGCGTTGATAATGGAGGTAGCTTTAAAGTCTCGTTGCAGGCGCTCTTTTTTGAATATCTAACCTCTCCCACATTTCGGCATTCTTTAAACACAAGAAAATAGACTTTAATGTTTTTGGCTATGTAGATAATTAATCATTATTAATTTTGTACATGAATGTAGTAAACTTGTTGGTATTCACTATCAGATTTCCATTGCGAATAATTGTTCAAGCTTACCTACTTCAGGATTTACGTCCTTTTTTCGGTACGAGATTCTCCCCTTCGTCAGGCATGTATAGATCGTCTATGGATCCGCTAGCATCGGCCCATTCATCAACTTCTTTCATTCGATCGTCATCATCAACAGGGCTGGTGCCATTCTGACATACCTCATTGCAATTATTGCAGGCCGTTGTGCAGTTGATGCCTGCTTTCCGACATCCGCATCTTACTCCATTGTCAGTCTTACAGTTGCAAAACACCATGTTTAAAACTGAATCGGGAGCTACTGCATCCATAGTTGTGATGGGCACAAGAATTTTCTCTTGACGCTTCCAGCCCCACAGGCAGTTGGGCCTTTCTTTTTCAGGTGCTCCAAAGTCTTCCTCATTTTAATTTCGATGGCTCGTATTTGAGTGTGTGCGTTTAAGGTTTCTTGCGATGGTGGTTCAGTAGCAAAATCTCGAAACAACTCACGGAGATTTTTACATTCCAAATCCGATATGTCCATGCCGTTAAAAATTATTTTTGCTAAAGCTGTTTGGGTCAATAAATGAGCTCGGACTGCCCTAGCGTATGCATGGCCAGGCAACATTTTTTCTACTGACGTAGGTGCATAAACCAAAGTTAGCATTTCTTTCAACCCACTTCCAGCCATTATGTACCCAATGCAGCCTAAGAATGACATTAAAAGATGGAATCCACCAAGCCTCACAATACAACTTGATAATAATGGATTGGATGTTGCTGCGACAATCTCTCGAGCTTTAATATACAGTGGTTGGTCAAACGTGAGTATGCAAGACTTTTGGTGCATTTTAACACACTGCTGGGCAGCATATTTCAGCACAGTGAAAATGGTGTCATACTTGTTTGGTGGTAAATTAACAAAAGGAAGGGGTATTACTTTGGTCTTTTCACAAGGCTGGTTTCTGGTTATACAATGGAAAAATCCTTTCCATTTAGGTTTCTGTGGAAGACCTAACCACTTAGCACACATCCAGGAGATATCAGATGCTTTAGGCAGTGTAAATCTTCCGCTAAAGGATTTAAGACATTCGAATCTTCGATAGTAATTGTTTGTAACCCAGGCCCTCGAAAATTTTCAAACGTTTCTAGAGGAATGATTCTCATTTTGCCTACGGTCGATGCGGATGTAAGTTCGGTTAATTTTTTTATCTTCGTCCCGGGTTCCACTGCTGATGCTGGAGTAAAATAAGCAATGCCCCCCCATGCTATGAAACGTATTCAGGCCATCGATTGTCGACACATTGAAATCTGCATTGTCAAATATGAATTGGCAGAATGATCCCTCGCGCATTTGGGGTTGCGGATGATTTATGGCTGACATCTCAAGTGTTTGGGCTTCATAGTAAGAAAAACAAAATCCCAAATTCGAGAGCATTGTTATTAAATTCTTGGAACAGAACTTTTTGTACAAAAATAAATTAAGACCATTGAGCAGAGGAGACATGATCGTGGCCTTAGCGCTGATATAATGACGTGAGCTATTGAAGTTACTTTTTTTTCCGCCTTAGCAGTCTTTTTTTTAATAATCAAGTGCTCCAAAAAAGATTTTAGGCTTTCTGGAATTCCCTTGTTTACATCTCTGAAAAAATTATCACTTGGAGGGTAGCAATGAGTGTTATAAACTGGTGTCTGGATATCTTCTTTTATTATGGCTGCAGCAGTTTGTACTATTCGTAGACGCTCCTCACGATCATTTCGTATCCTTTTGTCGTACCAAGAGTCTGATAAGACTTTCACTCCAGTATTGCGTAAACATATGACAGTAACTTTTTTGGAGTTTGAAGCAAAAATAATGCCATCCCTGTATTTTTGTTTCAACTTATTTCTCAAAGTGATGTCGTCTGGAACTAGCCCTGTAATTTGAGATTTGAGTTCAGGTAGTGAGAATTGACAGTCGTCATTATTATCAAGGAAGAAGGATATTTCGTCTACAGCTGCTGAGGCGTAATCCGACTCAGGCCGCCCTCTCTTTCTGATTGGTGCAGTGTGTAGAAAAAAAGTCATGAAGTAATCTTGGTGCTAAATCGCATCAGCTGCAACTAAATCAGCAACGTTTATTATACGACACTGAACTTCCTCTCCCCACTGGCCATGTCTATTCTCTGCAGCTTCAAGAACTTTGTGTTTCATTTCGAGACGCCTAACTTCGTATATAGTTCTTCGTCTGTCAGTTGGTTTTTTCTTTTGTCTTGCTTTGAATTCTTCGTCTATCACTGCCGTACAAAAGAAACATTTTGTTCGAAAATCGAACTGAGGTAAAAAAAATCGTAAACTTACCGCGCGCTCTTCACTTTGGGATGTTGACGCGATTTCTGCATTTCTTTTTAAATCAACTTTTATATTTCCTGGTCTGGTGTAATTTCTAAGACACAACGAATGAACCGAAACAGATTTTAAATGTTCCAACTGTTCATGCTTATTGTCTTTTCTTTGGACACTAGCACTCTTTAAAGCGTCGATCCCCTTTTCTCCTACATTCACGAAATCATCATTTGACATTAATTTTTTACTTATAAAACATAGTTCCGTATCAGCCATTGTTCACAGACGCACACAGAACGGTGACTAACTATTAACTGGCTAGGAAAATACTAGGGTAAGACCGATTTGGCGCCTTACGGTATGCACATGCACATGTCTTCCAGCCATCGCGATGGGTACCCACGCATGCGCGTCCCTGGTGTAATAGTGCGCTCTTTCCAAAGTCAATTATCTTTGTTCGTGTTAGACTTAAAAAAATATATGTTTTTTGTGCATTGTTTTTTGTAGAAGCTACCTCCATTATCAACGCGCATTTTATAGTCAATATCTTCGTTCCTGTTAGGTTTACGACAAAAATGTATAAAATCGTTTTTGTACATAATTTAATGTTTTTTAATTTTTGAAATAAACTTTTTTTACTTAAAGTTAATATTTCCCTAGTTATTTGAAAAAATACAAAAACCTTCCCCTTTAGTGTAAAACTAATTTGGCTAATTATAGTATGCACATGCGCGGGTATTTCCCCCCACCGCGATGGCGAACCGCGCTTGCGCGTCTCAGGTGTGATAGTGCGCTCTTTTCAAAGTCAATTATCTTTGTTCCTGTTAGACATATAAAAAAATGTTATGAATGATTTTTGTTCATAATTTAATGCTCTTTAATTTTTGCATTTAATTATTTTTTATAAAATCAATATTTTTAAAGATATTTCCAAAAAACCAAAAAAGTGTACACATTTTCCAAGATGGCGGCGAAAGCTCAAGTCTGATCGGTGGGGACTTTTAGTATGTTCATTAGCATGCCTAAACAAACATCTCCACCAAATTTCAAAGCAAGTCTGATCGGTGGGGACTTTTAGTATGTTCATTAGCATGCCTAAACAAACATCTCCACCAAATTTCAAAACTTTCATATTTTTTTTAGCCATTCGTCAAAATCGGGTCTATTTTGACTGGGGTAGTAGGATTACGTTCCTCCATAACGGTCCGCGGTAAACAAAATTTCAGACATTAAAACCGTTGTCACGAGTTAAAAATCAAGAGTTGCAGAATATTATTTCTAGTTTCGTTAAAAGAGACTACATGAAATTGTTTTGTTCATTTTTATCAATGGACACATCGTGATAGGAAAATTTAGTTTTCAGGATGCTGTGAGAGAAATTTCTGATTGAGATTGGTTAAACCGAATATTTCTCAGAGCCAAGACTAAGGTCCTGTTCACATAGGAGTCCGGTAGCGGAGCGTTAAAGTATTGAAATATATTTAACCAATGACAAATCTCCAAACGATTAGCAACGAAATTTTTAAAGCCTATGATTGGTTTATTTTCGTCTCAACGTCATCTTTCCTTTAACGCTCCGCTATTGGACTCCTATGTGAACAGGCCCTTAGAGACACTCAAGTGATTAAACAAAACACAATGGGTCCGTTTTGTTAACCATCAGCAAAAACTGGGTCGATGTGTTTTTTTTTTATGTCTTGGTCGATCTTAAATTTTTATTTTGTATGGGTATATAGTAATTTCACTGACAGAAATTATAATTTTAAGATAGTTTATTATATAACGCTTATTGCAGCGTTTCTCAACCTAGATGCCAACCCTAAGGAGGGGGGAGGGTAGTCGTGACATCTTAGGGGGGGGTCGCGAAAAATCACATAAAGCAGCTTGAACTAGTTACTTGTGCAGTTATTTATTATTACTTTATAAAGGTTTGGTCTTGGAGGGTCCCAAAATGCTCATTTTATTTTTCTTACGTTTGTGTGTGGGGTGCTGGGAACGGGGAGGGGGGGGGGGGGGGGTTGGGTCTAAAAAGGTCCGTTACCTTAATCTTTTAATTTTTAGGTCTCATAATATTTCTTAAATGTTAATAAAATGAAAGACAGTATCTATGCTGGCTTCCTTTGAAAGGCCACAAAAGACAGTTATCATCAGGCTCGTTTGAGGCGTTTAGTGATCGCGTCTACAGATGACGCTACAAGTCCAGCCGAGTCGACAAGTTGAGCTAGTGGAAAAGAACTCGGTCCTAACCGCGGTCTTTCATCGATAGCGACTTTGACAATGTGCTCAATAAAAGCACGTAAATTGCCTTCGGCTTGCGACGCACATATTAGCAACAAAGTAGAATGTGAAGTCTATACTCTCACCAAACGCATTTCTTTATCCTTTTCAGGTATGATCTCCACTACTTTTCCAATAGGCAAATAATGCGTTTGCGATTATCACTCCCTACCAATACTATGTGGCCTATCTCAATCGGGCAAAAACTTCTCCTTTTAGGTTTCAGCCCAAGCAATCTTAGATATTCAAATCTAAATCAGCTTCGCAAATCATTTTACAGTGCTTGTCTCTGTTTAAGCCTTCTATTTAGAGCTCTTTGCTCGACAGCATCAATATCTGGAACGTTACATACGTGAACATTTAGTAAGAACATGGATTGAGAAATCGGTCTTAAGGATTCATGTTCTGAAACTAATGTTAACGGCCGAAACATATGTTAACAGCCTTTATAACGCATTAGCCTTTATCAACATTAGAGTATATGTTTGCGCAAAGCCATTCTTCCATACAATTCTTCATCCATTGAAAGCCCTACCACCATCTGATTTTCACTAGGTGAGTAGCTTTACAGCCTCTAGAAGGCACATCTACTGGATTCTCTTCCCCCAAAATATATCCCCCAAGAAGATGGTGGCTAAGTTTTCTTATTTCATCGATTCTGTTCTTCAGAAAAACAGACCAGTTTCATCTTTAGTTATCCACGTAAGAACTGTTGTAGAATCGCTCCAATAGTAGCATTTAATGGATTTCCAACCAAGTGCGTTAATAACCGACTTTGCCAATCTTGCACCCCCCCCCCCCAGAGCAGCTAGAAGCTCTAATCTTGGTATTGCAGTTCCCTTTAAATGTGCTATGCGAGATCTGGAAGACAGAAGAAATACTTCGCTACATTCAACCATGTGAACGAGAAACACCAAAGCAGCGTAAACACTTTTGGTTGCATCACAAAATGTGTGGAGGGAACAGTTTCCAAGCATTTCAGATGTGAATTTGATCCCTCTAGGAAAAAAACTTGTTTCAATGCTTCAAGATCCTTGAACCATTGCACGAAATCTTCACGTAAGATTCCCATTGTTCCTTCGTTCCATCCTAAAGACATTTTCTAAGTTTTCTGCAGCATCAGCTTAAGGCATTGCATAACAGGGGAAGCAAAGCCAAAAGGATCAAGTATTTCATGAACCATTGACAAGATAATTCGTTTCGTGATGGTTTCTAGAGTCACATTTTATAACCAATCAAGGTTGAGTTTAAGATCATCTAAATGCATGTTCCATCGAAGTCTTAATAAAGCAAAGATCTTGATTGGTCCATTTCAGATGAAGAAGAATGTCCAATCTCGTAGTTCAAAACCATTGCTTTCCAGTAGATCATTAGCACCTGTTATACGTAATTTGTTTCACTTTTCCTTCGTTGTCTACAAAGGTGTCAAGATTATCCATATAAAATCTTTTGAAAGGCACGCCGTTACAAAAGGATCAAGATCAGCATATTTGTGTATATGGTATTCTAGGACAGCTTCCAACAAGAAAGGGCTACTCTTGACACCAAAGAGTAGTCTAGTATGACGAAACATTCTAAGTTTTTGACACTCTTTACTTTTTCTCCAAAGGAAACGTAAGAAAGCTGTTTTCTTTGCAAATACTTATTAATAGAAAAGTTTTCTTCATATCTGTCACAACACAAATTTTATTTTCTCTATATCTTACCAATATATCTGGAATCAATACAATAAGACTGGAACCACTTTGTAAGCATTGATTCAACGATGGATGGCCTTTTATTCTAGCCAACGCATCAAATACCGGACGGCTAAGTGTCGCTCTGCTGCTTTTTTACCTTTGGTCTATGAGGAAGGTAGTTTCCCCACAACCCGACTTCTGACGCTGGAACTTCTTCGATAATCCCTTCATCGAGCCATTCCTAAAGGATGTTTTCATAATTGTCATACAAATTGTTGGAAAATAGCTTCGCAGATGTCGAGTTCAATCTTCTTTTCGCTAATTCTAAATTATCCGGTACTGGCACATGATTATCCCGCCAAGGCAGATGAACTTCATAGTGTTTTTCATTCGTGAATCTAATAGTCTTAAAAAAATGTTCTCTAGTCACGTGCTCCTGTTCTGATTTCGATACCTTTTAAATTGGGTCCTTGATCCCAATTAAATCTAACTCCCAAAGATCGGATATATTCGATTCCTTTACAAAAAGTGAGATAACCAACATTACTAAACTAGAGTCATCTTCTCGCTGTGTAACTTTACCAAGATCTTCTAGCGATGGTTCTATGCTAACAGAAATGATGCTTTCACAAACAACTACTTGATCCATGGCTTCAAAGTTACATGCGACATTTCCTTTGATATTGCCTAATCTTGTAACATTTATACTTACATTTCTCTGAGTCCACCAAATTAGGAGTGGGTTACAGTCTGTTCACAAGTTGAAATGTATCCCATTTCTGTTGTAATATCTCTCATATGATCTCTGTGATCCAGATTTGCACGAGCATGTACCGCTTTATCGCCAGCTAATAACTTTGCTTTCAAAGTTTAAAGGAAAACTTTGGGGCTTTTTTTGAAGTTGAACAAGGTAACTTCACTTTTTGTCGGTTTTGGCTCCTCCTTTTTCTGCGTTACTTTATTTCAGGAGTCTAGTGTTTCACACATCAAAGGGACATATTGCCTCTCACAAATCACACATTTAAGAAAAACACGACAGAGAATATTGCCTCGGTGACCTGGAGCTAAACACGCAAAACAGCATCCTTTGTCTTTTAAAATATTTTGTCTTTCGTCAAACTCATCTTTTGATCTGAAAAACATTCCGCTCTACAAAATGTGCAAGATTTCCTAACTTCCTGCACTGAAGTTTCTAACAGCCCAGCGGCAGTCGGTATTCAGATCTTGAAAATTTCAAAGTTGGGTTTCTTCACTTTAAGCCTTTCCTTATATCTATTTTTCGTTAAGCCAAATCCTGACATCTCCAAAGATATCCTTTCTTCTCCCTCTACTTCAGTTTTAAGGAATGACACCAAGATATTTGAACGTTCTTTTGCTTCAGTTCAAGAACAGGAGGCGTTGTTTCTGTTCCAAGCCTATAAAAAATCCTCAGGAGAGCAAGATTCCTCCATAGGATACAACAATGAACAGCAGTTATTCATAGTGACTCCTAAAGTTTCGAGAGCTCGCATATACGATTCAAGCTTGTAGTACATTTTTGTGAGTGAAAAATTTCCCTTCGTTTGAACAGAGATGATCAATTTAATTAATTCGCTAACGTATACCTCGACAAAAAGATCATCCCTCCCGCTACGGGTCTTGAAACTTTCTACAGCTTTGATGTAATTGGAACCAGTCGGCTGAAAACTCTCTATCCCTTCTCTAGCTCTGGAACCGACAATACGCCGTAGGAGTGAGGCGGCCATCTTAGAGACCTTTGGAGAACAAAACTAGGAAACCCCATGGAAATTTAGCATTGCCTCCTTTTTGCGGAGACTCTTGCTGGAAACCTATCCATAGTTAAAGAAATTCCTACTATGTAAACCTTAGTTTATTCAAATTCTGCGATTTTTGATAAAAATTACACCTGGACACGCTGTTTTTAATGAGAAAAACAATAAATATTATTCACTTTCGAATTTCACTTTGCCAAACACTGCCTACTAGGCGATAAACGTATTGAAATAGAAAATTATGATAACCCTTGTATGGTAACCTTCTAAATAATGTTGTCTCCAAACTTAAATAATAACTTTAGATCTAACTTATTCACTTCCGTGTGAATCTTGATCTTGTCATGTAAACGTACGACCTTTTTAAAATAAATTAGGAGACTCCTTTTAAGTAATCAAAATATCACTTTATTATAACAACTTTAGAACATCACTAGCTGAAAACCCGCTCTTCGCTACGGAGTACATTCAAATTATATACAATTTCATTGTATGCAATTAATGCCTGCCTCTCTCTCTCTCTCTCTCTCTCTCTCTCTATATATATATATATATATATATATATATATATATATATATATATATATAATAAATACAACGATCAGATCAATGTATACAAATGATGTAAAAAAACTAAAAAAATATATTTATAAAAAAATCGTAAGGGATATTTTTATAGACAAAATAATGTAGAAGAAAATATTCAAATTAAATCTCATAGGAAATACTAAAGAATATAGTACAGTTAATGTAGTACAGTTTGAGGAACATATCTTTTACATTATTTTAATATTTTTTTGGATAATGTCCAATCGTCTGCGCATTAGCAAAAAAAAAAGTATTTTTTTTGTCTATTTCGTTGTTACGTGACGATAAATTTATTTAAAGTACCAGAAAAAGAAATCACGTGATCAGCGTTTAATAAATTAACCTTTTACATACCAATGTTCCTTTTTTGGAACACCATGTTTAATATTTTTTAAAAATAAACTGTGATATCTGTCAGTTTGAAAAAATTACCGTTTATTATAGAAGGCATGATTGATTTTTTGACATAATTTTTTTTTCACATATGAATATTTTAGCGTAGAAAAATTTCTAAAA
The DNA here is from genome assembly GCA_907164885.2 of Dolomedes plantarius. NCBI lineage: Eukaryota > Metazoa > Arthropoda > Arachnida > Araneae > Dolomedidae > Dolomedes > Dolomedes plantarius. Next base: position 62,354,978 of record OU015495.1, on the reverse strand, counting down.
ATCGTCTTTTTTTACAATTTTTACAGTACGTAAGAAAAAAAATTCCATAAAATTCCTAAATATACAAATCCACCCAAAAATTTCCCCATCGTACTTGCAAAGGACAAGTTTAACGAGTTAATGAAATTAATTAAAATAATAACAAGAAATAGTTCCTCAAGACTGCGTAAAAATGCAATGTTCCAAAAAAGGAACATTGGCATGTAACGATATACAAAATCAGTGATATCACACGTTATCAGTGATTCTGCTGTCAATTAGTGATTCTGCCGTCTGATTACTTAGAAAATTCAGCCCAACTTACAAAGCTGTATGCCCTACAAAAAGAAGACTCTTTTGACGTCGACGCAAATGACATTCGGCAGTTTCTTGGATTACTGTTGTTTAGTGGCTACCACTCAGTACCTGATGAAAATACATATTGGAGCTCTCAGGAAGATTTGCATATTCTAATTGTTAGCAATACAATGCCCAGAAATAAATTTCGGATGTTAAAAAAGTATTTCCACTGTTGATAATAGTAAATTGGAACCAGGTGATAAATTAGGAAAAATTTCTCCCTTTTATAAAGAGATTGGAAAAAATTTTCTTCAATTTGGATTTTTTCATGAAAAATATGAGTATCGATGAATCCATGGTTCCGTGTTATGGACATCGTTCGGCTAAGGTGTTCATACGTGGAAAGCTAATTCGCTTTGGTTTCAAAGTTTGGATGATCTGCTCAGCAAATGGTTATCCTTATGCTGTCTATCTACGGTGGAAAAAAGTTCGAAAAATGGAAAATTTGCTGCTTGGATTTTATTGACAATCCAGAGAAATACATAATATTTTTTGATAACTTTTTACATCGCACATTCTGCTGACAGATTCATCTAACAAAGGCTTTAAGGAAATTGGCATAATACGAGATTCTATAATGGGCAATGTCCTCTTAAAACAGCAAAAGAAATGTCGAAATTTCAACGTTGAGAATTTGATTACCGATGCGATGGAGAAGTTTATATGTGCCATTGGAACGATAGTTCTGTTGTAACTATTACATCAAATTTTATCACTCACGAACCATTGGGAAGAGCAAAAAGATATGTCAGAGCTAAAAAAAAAGTTGATTTTCCTTAACCTTACATTATAAAATCTATACTTATATATTGCCGCTTAAAGCCTTTCCCGTCAAAGACTCTGTTGCTGAATGGTCAACGCACCGGACTGCTGAGCAAGAGGTCCCCGGTTCGAAGCTCTACATTATTTTAATTTAATTTAAGTTAATTTAATTCTAATTCTATTTCTGTTAGTTCTAGAAGTTGCTAGAACATTCTTTAATTTCCTGGAACGGCGTTCCAGAATATTATGTTGATGGATAAAAAAGCAAGTAGCTCAACCTGTGAGTTCAGTTCTGAGTTCTATCAGCTAAGTGTTGTGTGCTAATAAACAGCGTTGTATTCCATCTACGTGTGTGTTCAATCCATACGACTACCATCTACGCGACATCTTTGGTGGAGGCGCCGGGTACTCAGTTCAGTCTGGAAGCAGAAGAAATACGAAGAAGCCGTAGACTTTTAAAGCTTCCTCCGGAATACGGTCTTTACGTAGCCTCTCCACGAAAGCGATTCCCGGCAATGCCTGAAGGAGAAGTCAAGCCACAAACCGTCCTGCTGTCTCCAGCACTAATTAGGGAACCGAGAAAGCCGACAATTTTTAGAGGCGATCCTGGACAAGATCCAACCAAGTGGTTAAAAGAATACCTTAGAGTATCAAAATTTAATCAATGGGATGATACTCTATGTCTTGCGAACGTCTACTTTTTCCTTGATGGGACCGCCAAAATATGGTTTGAAAATAACGAAGATCTGCTGAATTCATGGGACGATTTCGAAAGAGAACTGAAAAAAACTTTTGGTGACTCTCAGCTATATATACGGCGAGCTAAGGATTTCTTAAAATGCCGAGCGCAGAGAGCTGGGGAAGCTACACAATCTTATATCCAAGACGTTTTAGTAAGAACACAATATACCATCGGAAGTCATCGCCGCTATAGATTTTGCTAACGTTGCTGACGAACAAAGAAAAGATCCAAGACTTGCGGAGTTAATACGGACTCTAGGAAATGGTGAAACAGTGAAAGGAGAATTTGAGCTGATTGAAGACGTACTATGTAAAAAGAGTTTCGATCCAACCGGCAAGAAATGGCTTCCTGTCATTCCAAAGCATCTACGTCAAGACATTCTTCAATGTTTCCATGATGCACCCACGGCCGGACATCTAGGATTCGTCAAAACGTACGACAGAATAAGGAAGCGGTTCCACTGTCCAGGGCTCTACCGAAATGTTCGACGATATGTCATGCACTGCCGGGAATGCCAGCGTAGGAAAGCCGTTCCACAGAAGCCACCGAGTCATCTAATGCCTATACCGCCTGCTGTTGCGCCATTTCATCGCATTGGGATAGATCTCCTTGGGCGTTTTCCAAATTCGACCACTGGAAATAAATGGATCGTAGTCTGCACCGACTATTTGAGTCGCTATGCTATTACAAAAGCCCTGAAAACTGCTGAAGCTGCGGAATTAGCGAGGTTCCTCGTCGAAGATATACTTCTAAAACATGGAGCGCCCCGAGTTATCATCACCGATCGAGGGCAAGTGTTTCAATCTAGACTTGTTTCAGATATCATCCGGTTGTGTAACATTAGTCATCGAATGACGACAGCCTACCATCCCCAGACCAATGGCCTTAATGAGCGATTCAACAAAACACTAGGCGACATGTTATCCATGTACGTAGACGTAGAACAGAGAAACTGGGACGAGATACTGCCGTTTGTGACCTTCGCTTACAACACCGCTAAACAGGATGTAACCGGATTCACACCTTTCTATTTACTTCATGGCCGAGAAGCCGAAACAACGCTCGACACTCTTTTCCCCTTCTGCCCTGACGTGGAGAACGACTATACTAAGCATCTTGTCGTGAAAACCGAAGAGGCAAGGCAGTTAGCCAGACTACGAACCCTAGAGGCGCAAGAAAAGGACCGTCGGCGTTATAATTCCAAGCACAGGGTGGTGTCCTATGCACCTGGAGATTTAGTATGGATTTTCACGCCTGTTCGGAAAGTAGGCTTGTCCGAGAAACTGCTTAAAAAATACTTCGGACCATACCAGGTGTTACGACGATTATCTGACGCAACCTACGAAGTCCAAGACTATGAGCCAACATCAAGACGCCGGAAAACGATAGACACCGTCCATGTTCTTAGAATGAAGCCTTACTACGACCCTGAATTACAAGCACAACATCCGAATGGTGATTCTTCAACATCTGAGGACGGCCATTGTGAAGAGGATCCGCGAACCAATGTAAAGAATGATTACACCGGACCACAGACACGTTCCAGATCAAAAGTTGCTAGCAGTTAGGCAACCTAGGACAGCGGGACGCTGTTCTTCTAAGGAGGGAGCAATGCCGCTTAAAGCCTTTCCCGTCAAAGACTCTGTTGCTGAATGGTCAACGCACCGGACTGCTGAGCAAGAGGTCCCCGGTTCGAAGCTCTACATTATTTTAATTTAATTTAATTTAATTTAATTCTATTTCTGTTAGTTCTAGAAGTTGCTAGAACATTCTTTAATTTCCTGGAACGGCGTTCCAGAATATTCTGTTGATGGATAAAAGAGAAAGTAGCTCAACCTGTGAGTTCAGTTCTGAGTTCTATCAGCTAAGTGTTGTGTGCTAATAAACAGCGTTGTATTCCCTCTACGTGTGTGTTCAATCCATACGACTACCATCTACGCGACAATATAAAGAGAGAGTGATTTTGTACGTGGAGGGTAATCTCCGGAACCACTGCACCTATTTGAAAAATTCTTCACTGTTTGAAAGGTACATTATTCCTGATGGACATAGGTTATATATTATGTATATCTGATCAGTAGAAAGAAAGTTAGGGGCTTAATCCTCACAATCTCCATTGTTACCGCTACTGTCCTCTACCGCTTTTTGTGCCGAAGTCTTCAACGATATTTAGCGTGGTGCTATCGCGGTGGGCTTCTGTTCTGACGCTAGCGGTTCGAACCTAGTCGTTCTCCGGCACGCCTTTTTCTTTTAAAAAATTTATTTTAATTATTAACTAACATAAAATTAATTTAAGGTATTATTTAGGTTATTATAAAGGTAAAAAAAGATCTATAATTTATTGGCTATCAACTGGAAATTTATTGGTATAATATTTTGTTCAACCCGGACAAAGTCGGGACGGGCCGCTAGTTATATAATAAAGGAATGAGTGGAGTACACCTGTTGGACCGACTTCCTGGAAGTTATCGACAAAAGTTACGAAGCAAAATATGGTACTTTATTCCTGGATCATAGTGCGGCATGTAAAAGGTTAAATTCTAAAAATTAATCTTTAAAAATTCATCAAAAATCATAAAATAGAGGTAATGATTCGAAAAAGATTTCATTTTAAAGGAATTTGTATGAGCTTTTTCATGATATAAATTTTATAACCCTCAAATTATTATTTTAAATGCAAACTTAAAAAAAGGTACTAAAACAACTTAAAAATTTAATTTTAAAAAAATCTAAGAAGAGTTTTTCAAAAATCTTTCTTAGTGCACACCTACACTATAAGAGGAATCGTCATGCAAAATTTCAGCCCTTTAGGTTCCGCGGTTTGGTCTGTACGGTGTATGTCAGTCAGTCAATCAGTCAGTCAGTTACGGAACTGTTTTATATATATAGATTATTATTACTATCTTAATATCGTAACGTTAACTTCATGCATACGCATTATTTACCTATGCTTTTTTTATTATCTTTATAATAGCGTAATTTTCATATGATTTTAAACAACAATCGTGTTTAACGCTTAAAAATGCATTGAATTGGCTGTTAAAACTTTATATTTACACCCTATTTAAAAGAAGTAGGGTGTAAATTTTTCAAAGAGGATGTTTCAACACCCAACTTCAAAGAAGTAGGGTGTAAATTGCTGGGTAAAAAGTTGGTAAAATTAAAATTTTGTGCAATGTATTTAATTTCTCCATTAAAAGTAATTTTTTCCTAAAAATTAATTTATTTCCCTTGAAAAGCTAAATATTTTATGCTCGCGGTTTATATTATTACTAGCTGAAAACCCGCGCTTCGCTACGGAGTACATTCAAATTAAATACAACGGTCAACGTATGCAATTTATGCCAAAAAATAAATATATATATTTATAATAAATGCGATGATCAATGTATACAATTGATGTAAAATATATATCTATCTATATATATATATATATATTTATAAAAAAATCGTAAGGGATATGCATTTTTTTTGGATAATATCCAATCGTCTGCTGCATTAGATATATATTTTACATCAATATATATCTAATGCGAAAGAGAAAAACATATTTTTTTGTCTATTTAGTTGTTACGCACGTGACGATAAATTTATTGAAAGTACCAGAAAAAGAAATCGCGTGATCCGCATTTAATAAATTAAATTCTAAAAATTAATCTTTAAAAATTCACCAAAACTCAGGAAATGGAGGTAAAAATTCGAAAAAAATTTCATTTTGAAGGAATTTTTATGATCTTTCTCGTGATATAAATTTTACAACCCTCAATGTATTATTTTAAATGCAAACGTAAAAAAAGTTTTAAAAACAGCTTAAAAATTTAATTTAAAAAAATCTAAGAAGAATTTTTGAAAAATCTTTCTTAATGCACCCCTACACTATAAGAAGAATAGCCATGCAAAATTTCAGCCCTTTAGGTCCAGCGGTTTGGTCTGTGCGTTGTATGTCAGTCAGTCTTTCAGTCAGTGAATGAATGAGTCAGTTACGGAACTGTTTTATATATATAGATAGATATAGATTAAACGTTTGTCACTTGGAGAAACGTTTAATTGACAAAACGTTTACAATATAGACGTTTACAATATAAACGTTTACAATTGACAAACGTTTATAGATACACATTGGTATCTCAAAATTAGAGTAAGAGATGAAATAAAAATACAAAAATAAAAAAAGGATTTTAAGTAAAGAATGTTTTTTTAATTATTTTAAGCACCTAAAATAATATTCAAATTAATATTACGTTACTTAATAATTGTGTGCACGGCCGCCATCTTGGAATTTTTTTGCGCCAACTTGGCGATTTTACCGTGTTTTGAGGAGTGGAAAAATTCTCGCCAATGTGTTTTAAGCGGTGTTTTCAAAACGCTGGACTTTGAATTTTTTTAGCTTTTTTAATAAAAAACACCTGTTTAAATTATGAAACTTAGAAAAAATTTTGAAAAATCATTTAAACGTTGGACTTAGATTTATTTTTGGGTTTTTGATAAAAACCACTTTTTTGAAAAAATCATTCTCAAATATTGGAAATTTTGGGTTTTTCTTTTAGCTTTTTTAATAAAAACGACCTTTTTAAATTGTGAAACTTAGAAATATTTTTGAAAAATCATTTAATCGTTGGACTGAGATCTTTTTTTTTGTCATCTTTAATTAAAAACTACCTTTTCAAATTAGGATCCATATGAAAAATTTGGTCAAATGAATTTTACTTACAGATAAAATTTCAATGCCATCTATTCAGTTTGCCCTAACTCTTTGACTAATAGCAATGAATCACCAAAATATTATGCCAATATATTGTAAATTAGAAAAAAAATACAGCATTTTCGTACCACCTAAATAACTTGCAATTTAAAAATTATCTAAAATTCAGCTTTGAAAAATGTAAAATAATTATGAACCCATAAATTTATGGTGAGTAACCAGATCCTCCTCCTTTTTTTTTTCTTTTTTTTTTTAAGGGCATTGTGGTAATGAAATTTTACTTCAGATTTGACCTTAACCAAATATTTGGCGCATACAATAAAATCGGGACAAGGATTATTTGACCATTTATACATGGATGGTGGAAAAAAACTAGCGATCGGGCAAACTGCAAAGGACAATTAGCCTTGACAGTGCGTGGTGAGAGACGGCTCAGGCGTATTGTACCAGCGAAGCCAAACATTAGCTCAAATTACCACCTAGTTTAATGACGGTGCCAGTCGTACAGTCAATAAACGGACTGTGCAACGCTCGCTTCACCGTATGGGTTTCGGGAGCTGTCGACCTACGAGAGTACCATTGCTCTATACTCGCCATCTGGCGAGTATAGAGTCTTGCCTTGTCAAGAGAGCACAGAGACTGGAGTGTAGAGGACTGGACACGAGTAGCATGGAGTGATGAGTCTCGATTCCGACTACTTAACGCCGACGGGAGGCTGAGAATATGGCGTCAGGCTCATAAAGCCATGGATCCTGCATGCCTGGCTGGAACTGTACAAGGGCATGGTGGCTCAATCATGGTCTGGGATGTTTTTTCGTGGCACAGTTTGGGATCTTTGGTGCGTGTACCAACCTCCCTCAATGCAATTCGGTACGTAGAGTTGCTGGGTGATCACCTCCATCCGTTTATGCTGTTCTGTTATCCGCACGGTAATGGAGTTTTCCAGCAAGACAACTGTACCTCTCACAAGTCCCGGTTGGCTTCTGGCTGGTTGGATGAGCATTCCTCTGACTTCTCTGTCATGAATTGGTCACTAGAAGCCCAGACTTAAATCCTATTGAGCATCTTTGGGATGTTTTGGAACAAGGCGTGAAAGGCCATCACACAGCACCAAAGAACCTTACTGAATTATGGACAGCTTTAGCCAATATTTGGCAAGCCATTCCCGTGGAACGTTTCCAGAAACTTGTTGAATATATGCCTCGTCGTGTGCAGCCGTTATCAAGGCCAGAGGAGGCCCAACTCGTTACTAGGTAGGTATCCCTAATTCAGTGGCACTTCAGTGTATATGTATGTATATATAGATATATATATATATATATATATAGATACATATATATACATATATATATATATATATACATATATATATATATATATACATATATATATATATATACATATATATATATATATATATATATATATATATATATATTAATTATATATGTATATATATACATATATATGTATATACATATATATATATATAATATATATATATATATATATATATATATATATATATATAAATATATATATATATATATATATATATAAATATATATATATATATATATATATATAATATAATATATATATATATATATATATATATATATATATATATATATATATATATATATATATATATATATATATATATATATATATATATATAATATATATATATATATATATATAATATATATATATATATATATATATATATAATATATATATATATATATATATAGATATATATATATATATAATATATATATATAATATATATATATATATATATATATATATATATATATATATATAATATATATATATATATATATAATATATATATATATATATATATATATATATATATAATATATATATATATATATATATATATAATATATATATATATATATATATATAAAAATATACAGTGGTACCTCGACTTACGAGTTTAATTCGTTCCATGACTTAGCTCGTAACTCGAAATACTCGTATCTCGAATCAATTTTCCCCATTGAAATGAATGGAAATGCCATTAATTTCGTTCCGGGCTCCCCCCAAAACACGCAATTTTTTGTTACATGTTTTTAATAAGAAAAACGTGCTTATAAACGACAAACATTGTATAAAAATGCAATACAATAGAATGTACTGCAATAAATTTGTTTTATTAAGTGTAATATACAACATTTACCTTGGAGATCAGACTTGAAGATACTGATGGAAGAGGAGGAGAAAGGCTGAACTGAGAAATTAAATCTTATTCGTTGATTTTTGATCTTTTCGCCCCGCTTTCCTGACTTTCGCTTTTATTACCAGCTACTCTCTTAAAGTGAACGAGTGTTCACGGAAGTTGGCCGATTGTTGCATCGTTCACTGTGGCTGTAATGTCCAGATTCTTCTTTCTGAGAATCCGAAGAACGTTTTCTCAGAATCCAATCTCTCGGTTTAAGACTCGATAGTAGTCTCAGAATAATATTATACAATTGTATAATAATTGTACATAAAGGTTGTAAATATTATATGCTTCTTGTGTTCTCATTTGATGAGCACATAACATGGCAATCGCTGTTCAAACTAGTGGTGGGGTATCTGAAACTTGCTCGTAACCCGAATTTTAGCTCGTAACTCGAAGCAAAATATCTACCGAGAGAATGCTCGTATCTCGAAAAACTCTTAAGTCGAGGTACCACTGTATATATATATATACATACATATATATGTATATATATATATATATATATATATATATATATATATATATATATATATATATATCTATACTAATATATAAAGAGAGAGGGATTTTGTACGTGGAGGGTAATCTTCAGAACCACTGTACCTATTTGAAAAATTCTTTCACTGTTTGAAAGGTACATTATTCCAGATGGACATAGGCTATATATTATGTATATCTAATCAGTAGAAATAAAGTTAGGGGCTTAATCCTAACAATCTCCATTGTTACCGCTACTGCCCTCTACCGCTTTTTGTGGCGAAGTCTTCAACGATCCTTAGCGTGGTGCTATCTATCTATCTATATAAATAAAAATGTAAATGTTCGTTTGTTCAAAACCTCAAATCTCCGAAAGTTCTTCACCGATATGTTTGAAATTTTGACACAACGGTGCATTCGAATACGTGAGTGTTTTTATAAACCTATTATATAGATGCCACACCTGTGACAGGTATAAATATGCTTTTTTTAAACAAACGCTGTACTAAGTATTTTACCGCAACTATATAAATAAAAATGTAAATGTTCGTTTGTTCAAAACCTCAAATCTCCGAAAGTTCTTCACCGATATCTTTGAAATTTTGACACAACGTTGCATTCGAATACGTGAGTGTTTTTATAAACCTATTATATAGATGCCACACCTGTGACAGGTATAAACATGCTTTTTTTAAACAAACGCTGTACTAAGTATTTTACCGCAAACGAGAAATGTCTTTCCATCCCCCCCCCCAGAACAGAAATTTGTGACGGTGGGGTGCGACCCCACTATCAGCAGTCCCCACAGGTAAAGTACGGAGAGATCGTTCTAGACAATAAAAGACGATCGAAGAGATAAGAGAACCACTGTCCGGTGTTCGACAGATTTTCATTTGAATTCAAATTGTATCCGGAAATTGACCTCTTCGGAGTGATTTCTTCGAACGGATTGAAATATTTCGTTTCTCATTGCTTTAGAATTGAGTTCTGTCTGTGAATCTGCGTTTGAATTAAAATATTTCATTAGTATTTTATCCTTTTTTTTTGTTGTTTTGCCTTTGTTTGTTAGTTCATGTTTTTTCCTTTTTTAATGTTTTGCAAATTTATATATTTTTGTTAGAACTTTCTTCTTTTTCAGTGCAAACGATCTGCTTTAGTGGCCTTCAGAAGGTTAATTATTTCCTTTGTCATTGCGTTGGAATTGAATTGTGTCATTTACCATAGCGTTCATTTCGTGAGTATAGTTTATTTTTTTATTTTTTTTCATTGTTTTTCATTACGTTTTTTAACTGTTTTTCTTATTTTTCTGTGCAATTGTCGGTGGAATTGAGCTGTATCGATTGATTTTCATTTGATCTTTCATTTCCCATACATGAACGAAGTCCAGCTGTTGTTCACTTAGCAGTACATCTAGAAAATGAACAATGCGTGTATTTCACAGCTGCAAATGTGCAACAAATAGCCCTGAATCCACCGGCTACAACGTTAACTGCTTTCTTCAAGTTATGTCAAAATGACGCGTTTGCGAAAACTCTACTGTATTCGGAAGTGCCTACGTATTACACATGGAATGCGAGTAGAAAATCATTTGAACGAAGCAAACGAGGAGAGCGAGTCAACGGACAACCTGGTATATTGAAAGAAACTACGATAGGCAGACTGTACACAGTGCATCCCAATCAAGATGAATGCTTCTTTCTTCGCATGCTGTTGGTAAATATGCCCGGTCCAACGGATTTCCAGCAATTGAGAATTGTCAACGGCATTACACATGCCACTTTTCTTAGTGCATGTCAAGCTCTGAATTTATTGGAGAACGACCGACACTGGGATGTATGCATTAATGACGCGTGCAACACGTCAAATCCAAAACAAATTCGTGCGTTGTTTGCAATCATATTGACCGCCTGCTCTCCTTCATCTCCAACAGAGTTACCGGAGAAATATAAATCGCACATGGCTGAAGATATTTTCCGTCGAATACGCGGGGAAAATTCAAATATGAACATGGATTTCACAGCAGAAATCTACAACGAAGCGTTGATAATGATTGAAGATTTGTGCTTAGAAATCGCGAACAAAGTTCTCAATCAATTGGGAATGCCATCACCGAATCGACTTGCTGAGGCTTCATTCGATGCAGAATTGCGTCGTGAACAAAATTACAACACGGGTGATCTTTTGTCGTATGTGCAATCAAATATTCCTAAGCTAACACTTGAGCAAAAAGGCATTACGATCAAATAATGCAACTGTCAATAACAGGGTTGGAAAAATCTTCTTCTTAGATGCGCCAGGAGGAACTGGTAAAACTTTTCTAATTAGATTGATTCTGGCAGCAATTCGATCCCAAAATGACATAGCCTTAGCTCTTGCATCATCTGGAATAGCTGCGACATTGCTACCAGGTGGAAGAACTGCACATTAAGCTTTGAAATTGCCATTGAACTTGCAATTCATTGAAACTCCCACGTGCAACATTTCCAAAGCATCCGGCATGGGAAAAGTATTGCAGAAATGCAAACTTATTGTTTGGGATGAATGTACAATGGCCCTCAAAAAGTCTCTCGAGGCTCTTGATCGATCATTGCAAGATTTGCGTGGAAACATCAAACCTTTTGAGAACGCATTAATATTGCTTGCAGGAGATTTCAGACAAACATTACCTATAGTTCCCCGATCGACATCAGCGGACGAAATAAATGCTTGCCTGAAATACTCTACTTTGTGGCGACACGTAAAGACGTTGAAATTATCTACAAATATGCGTGTCCATCTGCAAAACGATCGATCAGCTGAGTTATTCTCACACCAATTGCTGGAAATTGGGAACCGAAAGGTGCTGGTTGCTTTGACATCAGGACGAATTTCATTGGCTCATAACTTCTGCAATTTAGTATCATCAAAAGAAGAATTGGTTGAAAAAGTTTTTCCCAATATTCAAACCAATTATAAGAATCATGATTGGCTGTGTGAACGAGCTATTTTTGCCGCCAAGAACAAAGACGTCTACGACTTAACAACATCATTCAGTACAACATTCAAAGCGAGGCAGTCACATCAAGTCCGTCTACACTGTTGTGGAAGCAGATGAAGCGGTTCATTATCCAACAGAATTTTTGAATTCACTCGATCTGCCAGGGATGCCACCGCACGTACTGCAATTGAAAATCGGCGTGACAATTATAATGTTGCGAAATATCAACCAACCAAAGCTTTGCAACGGCACGCGGCTTGCAGTAAAAAAAATTACTGAGCAACGTCGTAGAATGAACGATCTTGACAAGACCATTCAAAGGTAAAGATATCCCCATTCCTCGAATTCCCATGATTCCAACAGGTATGCCATTTAAATTTAAGAGATTGCAATTCCCAATTCGATAGGCGTTTGCAATCACCATCAATAAATCTCAGGGCTAATCTTTACAATTGTGCGGGTTAGATTTAGACACGGACAATTATATGTTGGGTGTTTTAGAGTCGGCAAACCAGACAATCTATATATCTGAACAGACAATGGAACAACAAAAAAATATTGTATACCCACAAGTATTGCCAAATTAAGTATTTTTTAAAATTATTTTTGTTTCCAATACAGCGGGCGAAAGGGAACACAATTCCTTCGCCAAGATATTACATAAAACAAGCAAGTACTAAAAATTTAACTATAAAATATGTTGGGGGGGGGGGTAACGTTACTCGCGTCCGTAGCATACTTTAAGCTACACGTGCCCCCTGGGTAGTGCTAAATGAGTAACAGCTTTGCAGCCTTTATAAATTAAGCATATTCGAAACGTGCTTTCTCTTTTCTTTCTTTTCCATTTAACCAGACTGAGCCACAGCAACGCGTGGCCGGGTACAGCTAGTACTTATATATAAAGAGAGAGAGCGATTTTGTACGTGGAGGGTAATCTCCGGAACCACTGCACCTATTTGAAAAATTCTTTCACTGTTTGAAAGGTACATTATTCCAGATGGACATAGGCTATATATTATGTATATCTGATCAGTAGAAAAAAAGTTAGGGGGGATACTCTAGATTTGTGTGCACGGCCGCCATCTTGGATTTTTCGCCAGGGTTTGGCGCATTTCGCATGGCGATAATTATTCCGTTCTGGTAAAAATAACCCAATGTCAAATTCTCTAATTTTAAAATCAAACGGTTATTTCTGATGTGACCTTTTAATTACAGTATAATAATTTTAGGTCAGATCTTGGCCTTGACCTGGAAATCTGAGTCAAATTGACTATACTCAAAGAGTAAATTATTTTAAAAGTCTTTTGTTGAAAATTTTTGAATCCATTATCAGTTTTTCGTTAACTTATTAAATTTAAGTTGCTTTTAATTTTGTTTATCGATTGTCAATTAGTATACTATAATGATACACCATTTCATTATTTGAAGTAAAAAATTATCTGCCATCATTTTTTCGTAAAATGTAAAATACAGTATACATTTTAAATACAATATATTTTAAAATATTTTATAATTCCAAGTTGTAGTGGATTACAAATAAATTTAAATAACTGAAGTTCAACTTCTCTCTCCCCAGGAACCTAAGTTAAAAAGTTAGTTAAGGTTAAGTTATTGGTTAGGAAAAGGGTTTTTTTTTTCTTATTTCCAACACAGCAGGATAAATGGTTAAATAATCCTTGTCCCGATGTTATTGTATGCACCAAATATTTGGTTAAGGTAAAATCTGAAGTAAAATTTCATTACCACAATGCCCTAACCCCCCCCCCCCAAAAAAAAAAAAAAAGTGGATCTGGTTACTCACCATAAATTTATGGGTTCATAATTATTTTACATTTTTCAAAGCTGAATTTTAGATAATTTTTAAATTGCAAGTTATTTAGGTGGTACGAAAATGCTGTATTTTTTTTCTAATTAACAATATATTAGCATAATATTTTGGTGATTCATTGCTATTAGTCAAAGAGTTAGGGCAAACTGAATAGATGGCATTGAAATTTTATCTGTAAGTAAAATTCATTTGACCAAATTTTTCATATGGATCATAATTTGAAAAGGTAGTTTTTAATTAAAAATGACAAAAAAAAATCTCAGTCCAACGATTAAATGATTTTTCAAAAATATTTCTAAGTTTCACAATTTAAAAAGGTCGTTTTTATTAAAAAAGCTAAAAGAAAAACCCAAAATTTCCAATATTTGAGAATGATTTTTTCAAAAAAGTGGTTTTTATCAAAAACCCAAAAATAAATCTAAGTCCAACGTTTAAATGATTTTTCAAAAATTTTTCTAAGGTTCATCATTTAAACAGGTGGTTTATATTAAAAAAGCTAAAAAATTTCAAAGTCAAGCGTTTTGAAAACACCGCTTAAAACACATTGGCGAGAAATTTTCCACTCCTCAAAACACCGTAAAATCGCCAAGTTGGCAAAAAAAAATCCAAGATGGCGGCCGTGCACACAATTATTAAGTAACGTAATATTAATTTGAATATTATTTTAGGTGCTTAAAATAATTAAAAAAACATTCTTTACTTAAAATCCTTTTTTATTTTTGTATTTTTATTTCATCTCTTAATCTAATTTTGAGATACCAATGTGTATCTATAATTCTATAATCTATACTTATATATAAAGAGAGAGAGCGATTTTGTACGTGGAGGGTAATCTCCAGAAACACTGCACCTATTTGAAAAATTCTTTCACTGTTTGAAAGGTACATTATTCCAGATGGACATAGGCTATATATTATGTATATCTGATCAGTAGAAATAAAGTTAGGGGCTTAATCCTAACAATCTCCATTGTTACCGCTACTGTCCTCTACCACTTTTTGTACCAAACACTTCAATGATCTTTGTCGTGGTGCTATCGCGGTGGGCTTCTGTTCTGACGTTAGCGGTTCGAAACTAGCCGTTCTCAGGCACGCTCTTTTCTTTTAAAAAATTAACGTTAAAATTTAACTAACGTAATATTAATTTGAATATTATTTTAAGAATATAATTTTAAAAAAAATTGAATATTTAAAAAAAAAACATTCTTTACTTTACTTAAAATCCTTTTTTTTATTTTTGTATTTTTATTTCATCTCTTAACCTCTTTCTATTAATTTGAATACTATTTTAGGTGCTTAAA
Organism: Dolomedes plantarius; assembly: GCA_907164885.2. Lineage (NCBI taxonomy): Eukaryota > Metazoa > Arthropoda > Arachnida > Araneae > Dolomedidae > Dolomedes > Dolomedes plantarius. Next base: position 62,339,594 of record OU015495.1, on the reverse strand, counting down.
ATAATTTAAAAAAGCATTCTTTTCTTAAAATCCTTTTTTTATTTTTGAATAAAACTACGGTCTCAAGCACACCTCTTTCTTTTAAAAAATTACTTTTTCTATTAATTTCAATACTATTTTAGGTGCTTAAAATAATTAAAAAAACATTCTTTACTTAAAATCCTTTTTTTATTTTTGTACTATCTATACTTATATATAAAGAGAGAGCGATTTTGTCCGTGGAGGGTAATCTCCGGAACCACTGCACCTATTTGAAAAATTCTTTCACTGTTAGAAAGGTACCTTATTCCAGATGGACATAGGCTATATATTATGTATATCTGATGAGTAGAAATAAAGTTAGGGGCTTAATCCTAACAATGTCCATTGTTTCCGTTACTGTCTTCTACCGCTTTTTGTGCCGATTTCAACGATCCTTAGCGTGGTGCTATCGCGGTGGTTCATTCTGACGGTAGCGGTTCGAACCTAGCCTTTCTCCGGCACGCCTTTTTCTTTTAAAAAATCAATTTTAATTATTAACTGACGTAATATCAATTTAATGTATTATTTAGTTTATTATTAAGGTAAAAAATGATTTACAATTTATTGGCTATCAACTGGAAATTTATTGGTATAATATTTTGTTCAACCCGAACAAAGTCGGGACGGGCCGCTAGTACTAATATATAAGGAGAGAGGGGATTTTGTACGTGGAGGGTAATCTTCAGAACCACTGTACCTATTTGAAAAAATTCTTTCACTGTTTGAAAGGTACATTATTCCAGATGGACATAGGCTATATATTATGTATATATAATCAGTAGAAATAAAGTTAGGGGCTTAATCCTAACAATCTCCATTGTTACCGCTACTGTCCTCTACCGCTTTTTGTGGCGAAGTCTTCAACGATCCTTAGCGTGGTGCTATCTATACTAATATATAAGGAGAGAGGGGATTTTGTACGTGGAGGGTAATCTTCAGAACCACTGTACCTATTTGAAAAATTCTTTCACTGTTTGAAAGGTACATTATTCCAGATGGACATAGGCTATATATTATGTATATATAATCAGCAGAAATAAAGTTAGGGGCTTAATCCTAACAATCTCCATTGTTACCGCTACTGTCTCTACCGCTTTTTGTGGCGAAGTCTTCAACGATCCTTAGCGTGGTGCTATCTATACTAATATATAAGGAGAGAGGGGATTTTGTACGTGGAGGGTAATCTTCAGAACCACTGTACCTATTTGAAAAATTCTTTCACTGTTTGAAAGGTACATTATTCCAGATGGTCATAGGCTATATATTATGTATATCTAATCAGTAGAAATAAAGTTAGGGGCTTAATCCTAACTATCTCCATTGTTACCGCTACTGTCCTCTACCGCTTTTTGTGAAAGTCTTCAAC